>JAHLSL010000022.1:24816102-24909984 GCA_025920805.1 Petroica traversi
GAAAAGGAAAAGGAAAAGGAAAAGGAAAAGGAAAAGGAAAAGGAAAATATGGCTTGTACCAAAATGGGCAGAAGGATAACACAAGTGAAATTTAGAAAGAATAGGAAGTTGTGTTGTTTTGGACCCTTAAAAGTTGTAAAGGAAAAGATCAAAAGATCCAAACTGAACATCTACTTAAGGCAGATTCAAATGTTACAATAACTCAACAGGGAAAGAGGAATTCCCTTAAAAATCAGTTCCATGAAAAATTAGTTTGACATGGAACAAGGGAGGGGTTTTTTAAAAAAGTGTGTAGCACTTCTCAGTCCATTAAAAAAATGAAAGCTTGTTTGAGTTTCCATTTAAAAGTTAAGCACCCATGCCTCTGTAATGATGATAATTCAATAGCTAGTTAAGAACCCTGTGCTTGATAGTGTTCTGACAATTTCTTGTTCAGAGAGTGTCAGTCATTTCTAAAATTTTTTTAGGAACCTTCATGAGCTGTGATAGAGGTACTGAGCATGAGCAGGTGACCTCTGTGAAAGATGCCTTGCCCTAAGTATCGAAAACTTATTAGATTTCATGAAAGGGGAACATCAAAGGCCTTTGTGTACGCAAGTAAAAACATTCATGAATCCACATATAAACTCCCTGAGATAAATAGACAGCCATCCCTACAAGGTCACTGTGATGTCATTGTCAGCAGCATTGAATCATCGTCTGCTCCATGGTCTCATCATCGAGAAAGAGCCTGAAGTTTATATTTGCATTTGTTTTTCCTGCTTCTGTTACTCTGTAATAGCAGGGAACTGAGCATTGAGCACTGAGTTTTCCAGGACCTATTGCAAGGTTAAATTATTGTCATCATCTTCATGGTTCTTATAAAATGAAAATAGCATACATTTAATGTTCATAGATTTCTTACAGATTCCCAAAGCAAAGTAAGTACATAAATAAGAAAATTTTGCATTTTTAGTTAAGGGTGCTTTTAATTTTGAAGTATTATTCTTTATATTTGTGTGCCCATATTATATATATATATAATTAATATATTTAATTTTTAAGCAGATTGATGATTATGCAAATACAAATAAATAAAATAAGGTACACACTACAAGATTTCTAAGTAAATTATAGGTTGGCAAAACATAAATATCTGTTTCTGTTTCTTAAAAAGGTAGAGCTGGTAACTCTCCATTCTGTTTTGTTTTGATCTCTTTCCTCTCCAGGAAATTTATGATGGACAGCTGGTGAGAATAGTAATGTTTATTATTGGTGACCATTCCATTAAGTTTAAAGATATTACTTGTTTTCATGAATATAAGTTAAAGATTGATTTCCTAAACTGATATATTATTGCCTAAATGAAAATATCTCTGCAGTATCTGATGATTTGGGCCCACAGGAAGAAGCTGGTGTTATTTACCTTGCTAAGAGTGAAATCCTACTGTTGGTGATGTTGCCTTGAAGAAGAAGAAACCTTCCCAAGCTAGGGTGATAATATAAAAGCAAACCTTTACTTGAAAGCCTTTGGGTTGACAAAACCTGCACATGGTACAGTAATTTAACCATTTTTATAAGGTTAATGAACTAGTATTCATATCATATATTGTCCAATTAGAAGCTCAGTTGATGAGGTAATAATGGGTCCTGCTCCACTGGAAGGGATCAAGAGACTTCTTAGCCCCATTTTTGTTATGTCTTCCCAGATTCTGGTTGGAAAAGAGAAGGTCGTTGTAGTTGGTTCTCTTCTTGGAAAAGGGCTAAACAATATTATAGGAATGAGTTTAGAAGGTTAACTTATTGTTTCTAAATGTAGGGGAAAAAGGGTAGGAAAAGTACTAGGTGCTACTGCCTTGCATTAGCCATCTATGAAGTTACAAACATATGAAAAATATAAAAGCTACAAATCTTAGGCATCAGTGCCAGGCCTTGGATTCTTGGACTAACTGCTCAAACCATCTAAGACTTTTCACACCCAAACTGAAGCACTGTGCATGATAAAAATACATCTTAGAACTGTATTTGTTTTCATTGAGAGAAATGCATGCTGAGAGCGGGTGAAACTACAGAAAGCTGGGGACGGTTGAAGCAATGACTTGGTGTGCATTTTAAAAGTTATTACTATATCTGATTTACTTGCCCTGAGTTTGTAACTACTAAGCTTTTTTGTGCATGTGCTTTCCTACCAGTTAGGAATGAGATCAATGCCTTGATTAATCAATGGCAGGCTATTAGAAAAAAAGCACCCCTGGACAGCACTACTTGCAGCTCATCCTGAGCTTCTCCTAGTTAAGGGTGAGCAAACTCTATCTAGGTGACCCAGTGCATCTCTGCCAATATTATATACACTGTTTATTGCCTGAGAGACTTTTAGCTCCACAGCTTGTCTCACTTCAGCTAATTGACCCTGCCTTATAGCAAAGCTTAGCTGCTGCACTCTGATGCTACACCCTTTCTCAAGCATGACTTGTCCATGTTAGCTTTGGACTCTTTGTGCCTTCACAGCTGTGCATCCTGCTGCCACATCCTTTAAGTGCAGTTGATAATGAACTGTACAGACAGCAGTTCTGTCTCCTCGCCCTGAAGTACCTCCTTTTGCTTCTCCTAGGTACTCCATTCAGCACTCCACTAGACACTTCTCAAGATTAATGGACTCGTGTCACAACTGGGGAAAACTGGTTTTAGTTTTATGCTCTTTAGCAGTGTCTACTACTCCCCTTTTTGCTTTGGAGAGAGTAAAACTGGAGTTCAGATGTTGGGGGCATTGCACTTCACACCCACCACATTTCACAATCCAGAAGCAGCAGGAGTCTCCTGAGTGGAGAGTGACATCACCAGGGGCATACACGAACAACCCAAGAGAGTAATAGTTCTCTAATTAATTCTTACTGCTTCAGCTTTCACAGTAATAGGCCTGTCCCATATCATCCTGTTATTACTCATGGCCCCACTACAGCCTCTCAACTCATTCCTCCAGTGAGTCTTTCAAAAGGTGTAAAGTGTTATGTCGTACCCAGAAGAGGATTATAAAATTCACTGCTTTCTACAAAGTTTTCACATTGTTTTAGCTTCCTTCATTCATTTTACTCTTTGTCACAATGCAATTCATCCCAGTTAGAAACCCTGTTAGCTCTGTGGGTGTTGCACATGAACAATGATCATGCAAGCAGGCCATATGGGCCCCATCTGCTCCCAAGGAAGTAACGACGGTTTGACCATTGACATCAAAGGTAACGAGGCCATGTCCTTCAGAAACAGAAGCTACAAAAATTCCTGAATAGGCAGCAGGTTTACAGGAAGACAGAAAGGTAAAGCAAGGCTGTCCAGGGTTATCTGCAGTATCAGTGGTAGTGTGCCAGTTCAGTGTTTCATTGGCAAACTCTCCAGCCCACAATCTACTGGCTGGTATTTCTTCTCTAAAACACTATTAATTACATCTTTTTTTCCTAACAGGTCATGCTCCTCTTTTGTTGTTAAGTTGGTTTTTTTCTTTTTTTTTTGGTGTCTATTTTTCTCCTAGCATGCTACTGAAAAGCACCATTGATTTATGGTTCCTGACCGACTTTCATAACTTGCTTGCAGTGAACAAGTTATATTGAAGTCCTGGCCAAATGACTGAACAATGTTCTGGAAATTATTTTTTTCCCCTGTTAATTTTTTTCTTAAAAAGAAAAAATAGATTTATTATTACACTTTACATTATCTGAAGAGAGGATCCCCTGTAGTAATTTTATACTTATTAATTCATTCATATAGTGTCTAATATTGAAAAAAATCTTACAGAAATACAATGTGATGATAGAAAATGGTAAAACTTAGGATGTGATTAGAAAGATGAATGAGAATAGCATTTGGACCTGTTCTGCTAATGGACTAAGTCATAAAATAACCCAGACCTTTTTTATAATTTAGATGCATATCATTAGTTTTGTTAGGCAAGTGTGGTCTTCCAGGTTAAGATATATCAGCTAAACCACTGCTAAAAGCCCTCCAAAACCCTAACCTTTAGGCTGGTGAGATATCATATTCATCTAACACTATGTCTAAGCACTGACCCTCAGGGCAGGATCTAACGTTAATGAAAAATATTTATCTGACTAGTGAAAACTCCTTTCCCTAGCCCTCTTTTTCCTAACTGGCTGCCATTCTTTATGGAACATCCTAGAGCTGTTCTGCTTCTTTTTTATGAGCTTCTTTCATATTTTAGAAAACCTGGGTTAAAGCGCTGTGTTCCCCATTATGTAGACAGATAAATTTTTAGTTTTCACTGGGGATGGTCCACGCCTATAATTTATCATATTGAAGAATGTCTCATTGTATCAGCAATCCTAAACTATTAATAGGTGTTAACTGACTTTCTGTCATTCATTGTACTGATTTAAAAGTATATATACTTTAAAGAGATAGAAAAACCCCATAGGTATGAGCTGAATTTTTTAAAGCAAATTACCTTTTCCGTAATATGTAATTTCAGTACTAATTTGGGACATGGGTCTAAATCAGTACTACATTTCAGATGAATTAAACCTTTTTTTTTACTGAGAAATAAGACATTTGTAAATATCTAGTTGGATTGCCATTGTGCTTACAAGGCAAAACTAAGAAACCTATTTACATCAGGATTTAGATATCCATTATACTGTCACAGGGAGGGCATGGCAAGATATAACTCATCTCTGCCACAACGTTTGAGGAACTTCTACAAGGCTGTGGAGCTAAAGGAAGTGCTGATGTCAGCAGTTTTTCCCAAAATGTCACAATTTGTGTGAAATATTTAGCTATTCACTAGTCACATTGTGACTGAGTGTTTATTTTCCAGAAAAAAAAAAAGATAGTTAAGACAATGCTGCATTAAAATTTTGTCAAGGTGTGCAGGTTCTGTGGTACTTATGCCTGCTTATTCCAATTCTTTCTACTAATGGGGTGAGATATAATGGAAAATACCATCACAGAATGCCTGTGAAACCAGATGGAATAATGAGAAATGCTTGAGGTATACTTACAGGTCCCTCTTGCTACACAAGAGAATAGGACCCAAAATAACTTCTTAAAATAATTTAATATATACCTGATATTGCTTTTCCATATGGTCAGATTATTTAGCTGTTCATTGCATGATCAGAAATAAAAGACTGCACAGTGATGCTCAGACATCATGTACACATGAAGAGACAGTTTATTGTCCTCAAGAACCACTTTGTATTTGAAGATTTCTGCTATACTTTATCCAAAGAAAAAGATCTGATCAAGACCTTAATGTTAGTTCTTGTTTATATCAATCCTGCATGCAAACAACCTCCTCTCTTCTTGAATTCTTTCTTTTAATTCTCAAGGGCACTTAAAATGGTCTTCAGAATCAAGTCACTTCTTTGTCCCCCCAAAGTAAGTCCTTGATAACCATTTTTTTAATTGTTGGATTTGTCTTTAGTTCTAATGGATTACTTCTTTCCAGGGTTTCTCATCAGCAAATCCCTGCATTTGATTTATATCTTCTTCACTCCTGTGTCTAGAGTCAAATTTCTGAGCCAAAGCTCAGGAGAAGGAACGAAGATCAATCACGTATGGGGATTTATAATCTCTTTAATTTCCATTCCCCTGGGGTGGTACTGGTTTGCTTTGTGTACATTCCTTCTTATTGTCCTTATGCAAAAATCCCTTTGTTGTGCTTTGCTTCAGAGATGTGTTATGCCCATTTTTAGAAGCTTACTCAGTGCCTCATATACAAAGCGGGTTTAAAAAGTTATAAACCTGAGAGGACACACATAAGGAGAATTCCCCCTCATGTGCATTAGTCGAACCTGCATAGGATTCAGCAGCAGATTTCTCTTTTCTAAATGCTATGATGCATGTTGGGTTGGACAGAATAATGAGGGGTTAAGGAGACTGTAACATCCTGACAAGTTCTTATAAGTTCAAGCTGCAGTTGGTACAATCTCAGATTCAATCTTATTTGTAGAAATATAGAAGTATCAGAAAAGACATTCTAGCTTTTGAGTTGCTGCCAAAACATAGAGTGGGATAGAAAAGGGGCTTATTTTATATCTTTTAGCTGACTATTTTATCACTGCAGTGGATCTGTCCGGCAGCAACACCAATCTTATTAGCTACTCAGCATCAAACCGATGCAGTCATATTACAAACAGTAGTTTTTGGCCATATTTTCTCTCCTAGTGCTGGAGGATTTCACTTTGAACTTGAGCTGGGGACTAAATCTAAAGTGTCACGTGAGCAGTTTCTACTTATTAGAAGAAGCTTCTTGTGAAGACAAAAGCCTTTTCCAGAGACTTGTGTTATTGATCTGAAATCTGAGAAGGTATAGGCTGCCTGACCTTGACCTAAGGTTTGGCTAAAGTAGGGTTTTTCATTTTCTATTAAAAGAGAAAATTTAGGATGTTATCAATACATTTTTCATGGATTCTCAGTCTTATCAGTGATTTATTCTGTGCTTTTAATATGTGGTCATTTTTTGCATTGTGTCTGAGAGGACATATGTTCTTTAGGTTCTCATTAAAAGTGTTTTGCTTTTGCTTTTCCTTTACCAGAAAAAGGTCATGGTGGGAATTAGTCCTCTTTCCCAGCAAATGGCTAAAAATTTAGTCCAGTTTTTTTCTTTGTCTGTATTGCGTATTTCAGATTGGGGTTTTTTGTTTGTTTGCTTGGGATTTTTATTAAATCTACTCATATTTATTCAACACATTTTTTTCCTTTTGTTATAAAGAACCCTGTGGGTCTTTTGTTGGTAAGAACTAATGACAGAAATAGAATGAAAAATCAAAAAGTGCAAATGAATTAATTAAAAACATAAAGAGATGACAGATAGAGGCTTTGAGAATATAGTATTTAATATTATTTCTGGATTCCAACAAAAAAAAAAATTCCATAGAAATTAACAGTATTTTACCAACCTCTGAGAAAAATATAGACCAAAAGCTTTAGTTAGCAATATGCAGTTAACAGAGTCTGCATTAAAGGCCTTTGCTGCAAATTGGAATGAATTCATGCCTTCCCCATTGTAAGTCAAAACTGCACAAGCTTCCTCTCTCTGATAATGTTGCAAAGGTAGCCTCACTTCCATCTATTAATGTCATCTCTAGTGTGCCTGTGAAATTTGCCAGAGCTGATTAGAGCAGATATTAAATGATAATTGGACATTTAGTGCTCATCAAACAGAAAGTGACAGATGGGCCGCTAATTAAATTATAGTTCTGACATTATTCACAATGGTTTATGAATCTTCAGTAGTGACCTTCATGCATCTCTTCTCTCTTTTGGGGGATAAGAGAGTGATAAGAAAAAAAAAGACACAATTAAAATTTTAACATATATGTGCAAAATGAAAACCTGCTTTCGTTCCTCATTGATCGGTCCTTAGAATTAGATAATTAATCATAAAATAGTGCAACAAATAATCACGTTGATGTAAATCAGGTTGAGTGGCTGAAGCTGGGAGGAGAAATTAATCATACTCTGAAAAAGCAAGGCATGTTTTGACCAGGCTTTCATAGTGGAAATAGAAAATATGCCTAAATATAGTCTGATCCTAGAAAAGGAAATGCAGGGACTCTCATACTATGTTCTTTTACTTGTCAACTCAAGATAGCATTACCTGCTGTCTCTACCAGCTAAATGAAAAGAGTTTATTTACTTCATGAAAAAGAGTAAAACTGAAGTAAAGGGACAGTTGCTGAGCGAGAACCACATTCTTACTTTCAAGTAAAAAAGAAAAGACACTGTTAATTACTTTATAACGTTGCTTTCAGCAGTCTCACTTAATTTTAGAAAACAGTTTAAAAAATTAATAACTATAATATTCCTGGTTATGCTCAAACTCGATTTTTGTACAATCTGTCTTCCAATGATTGTTGACTAATATTTGTATAATATTCAAATAAATAAATAAATAAATAAGTGTTAGCATTCACATTTTGATATAGTTCTGCTTGTTTATAACATTGTACCAGTATTACATTAATTAAAGATATTTGAACGTTATACAATTATATAATTATCATACTTCATGTGCATATACAGCTAAATACACATATGCATATATTGTAAGTATTCAGAGATGTGTTGCTATGATAAAAAAATTAGTCATTCTTCTCTAGGCAATTAGTCTTATTATTTTCAAGATTGGTGGCCAGGGTAAAATTCCCATGTATATGTTGCCAGAATTGCCTTATAGGACATATAGGTAGACTTTAAAGATTTAGAATCAGTTAAATGCCTTTATTTTTTCCTTTGCTCTTTTGTTTAATCACTATAGGTATAGGAATTATTTATTAAATCATTATGTACGTGTATCTTTGTAATTTTAATTTTTATCCAGGTATTTCCTGATGTATAGAAGGTATAATGTATATTCAAACTGGAGCTCACAAACTAAAAAATATAACCCCCCCCCCCATAAACAAACAAGCACCCAATTCCCTCCCATGTCCAAAAAAAAGAACATATCCTTGGAGTAGCTGAAAATAAATACAATATTTGACAGGTTTTTTTTTTTTAATATATTTCATCTCTATACTACATAAAATTAAATGTGATTTTGAATATTTGAACTTTGCTTTTAGTCATATATTTATTTTTTCAGTAGGGAAATAGAATATTTTAAACCTTTGGATTTCTGCAATGTCTCGCTCAAACATGACTAGAACCTCCAAAAGAAAGTATGTAAAACATACTATACTCAAATCCAAATCGTAAATTGTACAATAACAAAAGTAATTAAAAATCCAACCAACTAATCAATCAAAACCAAAAAACCCCAACAAAACCCAAAGACATAAAATTCAGGAAATATAAGTAAATATCTAGAGAAAATATGGATGTTGTAACTGGAATTCAAGAGTGTTTGGCATCAAATACAGCTAATATAGAAAACAAAGTATATCCTGAGCATATTTTAAAACACTGTGTCCAAACAGTAAAGACTTAAATGCAGAACAAAAGTGAGATGCTATTGTTCTGAAATGGCTGTTCTCCTCTGAGCTCTCAGGAGCCTCCTGCTGTGAAAGTCATTTGGACTTAATGGAAAACTCCTTGATTCAATTATACTCAGCGGACCTTTTCCTTTTCTCAGTTAAACCGGTATAAATGTGGAGTAAATTCCCTGTCTTCAGTAGTAACTCTGTATTTATTCTGCTGGCCTGGTCCACCTAATCTTCTGCTTCTGTTCAGTAATGGGTATTTGCAGGGGTAAGTGGCTTTGCTGGATGGTCTTCTCTGTATTTATTTTCATTCTTTTTCAAGCTACGAACATGAGAAAGCCCATTAATCTCTGCTCATGAGATCTGTGTTATACTTCCCATATTATGTTCTAGGAAAGCCCTTAAATTCATCATAATTTCTGTTCAAATTCTTTCTCAGTACCTAGTTCCGGAAAAGAAAAAATGCTTTTCACTTCTAAGGAATTTTCTATCTGAGAATCTTAGCCTGCTTTAGACATACTAGCAAGATACCTATGAAATGAACAATTTTCTTAACTTACACTATCAAAACAGAATCAACAAACTTCCTATGCAGCTGTATATTTCACAAGACCCTGTGCAAACTTCACCCCTTTCTGGAGCTTATGAGGCTGAATTAAGGTGTTTAGCTGGCTGAGCCCAAGGTCATTGGTTCACTGATAAAAGCTGTTGTGAAGAAAGATAAATGTGAGCGACTGCCTCTCCTTTTCATTATGAGCTGCTTTTAAGAAGAGGCTTTACAGCTAGCCCCAGCCTGTGTGTGCTCACAGGTGGGCAGCAGTGAAGTGTGTGCTCAGTCTCACATCCTTGACCCATACCTGCAGACTGGGCTGCCTGGCCTTCCCTGTCACTGTGAACTTGCCAGGAGGTCATTGTCCTGTGTCTGACTCTGATCACAGCTCCTGCATGCAATCCTGATGGTAATTTGTCACTTTGCATCCTTGCTGATCATCAGAGATCCACTTTCCCCCATATTCTGAAGAAGGCAGGGAAGAGAAAGAGGACAGTGACCTTAAGAAGAATTGTCTCCACATGAGATGCCTCCTATAGTGGTTGAGGGGTGAAAAAGATGGAAGGCTAAGAAGCCAGAACAGGAGTATGAAATCTTCAGTGCAGCATCCAAGCAAAAGAGAGAATTCAACTAGGTGAACTCCTTAACTCAGCCATCTAACTCAGCCAAATAAACTCAAATGGGACAAATTCTCTCCAGGCCCTAACATCCCCTAGCTCAGAGGAAAGTACCATCTCAGTTCTTTGAAAGAAACAGCAGTTGCAACTTTTGTGTAAAGTGAAATATGGAACTCTTTTATGGGCCAATATTTCATATTGGTCATGTCTGTGCAGCTACAAGCTAGCAGTCTGAACATACGTTTTTACATACTGAACACACTAGAAATACAAGGAAGAAAAACAAACAAACAAGCATTCAAACCCCCACTTATTCAGGAAAGAAGGTTTTGAGCACAAAAGCTTTTTATCCTGAATGCAAAGCAAGTTATGGGGAATCTTCAGCCTTGTCACTTCTTTACTCTGACTGTTGGTAGCAAATAAATCAGAAGTTACTTATTTCCTTATATCCACTTCTCACTGATGAAGGAAGGTAAGGTATCAGCATATTCCAGGAACAGAGCAACACCTATCAGTTCCAGAAAAAAGCTTAGAACTATCAGACTGGGATTTTTCACCATGTGAACAGGCTTCATACATATGTATCACACACATATTCTGTTTTATCATTTTAATATGCCTTTCTCTTCAAGGCTTTTGCTTTTTGTAAATATTTTGTAAATATTTTCAAAATATTACATTTTTTTATATAATTCTTTGGATATAATGGTTAATGCTCACAGAGAAAGCAGCACCTGAGGTACAGGAAAGAAATCAGACTGATGTAATTATCCTCAGCAAAAAGAAAAACAAAACCAGTGTCTGAGCAGAGAGAGGTAAAAGCAAGTGATTCTATGCTTGTGTCAAGAGATGGTTTTGGGGTCCCATGATGGTGCTCCAGAGGGACAGAAAGTGTCCACAACTTTTGCTTTTGAGAAGGTGAGTACTTGTTGTGTTCATGTTTTGTTTTGGTTTTTTTTTAACAGGATATGGTCAACTGAAAGTTGGGATAGCAGGACTATGCCAGCTAAGATCAGTAGGCAGAGGGTTTGTTTTTTTCACAGCATATTATTTTATATATGTAATAAAATATATTATATATAAGAGAGGATCCTGTCAAGTCTTTTGGACCAATAAGGTGATAAAAGTAACAACTTACACAGCTGAATGGTGTTATGGTTTATCCATGCTTTATTACTGCTCTTGTGCACTCCTTACACACTCTCTGAGAGCAGTCCTAGTTTCTCTGACAAAACTAAAACAAAACAGTGAGCTTTTGGATGGCTTTGGCTGACAGATTGGTTGACAAGACCATAAACAATGCAAACATTAGCCAACAGGGCAGGAGGACAACACGTGGCTTCCTGACTTCACATGGATGGCAGAGCCTGAGGAAGTGCTGCCACAAAATGAACCCAAACTGCCAGGCAGGCCCTGAGCTGATGACAACTGGTACAAGTGACCTCTTTCCCTATGATGCACCAGCCTAAATTTAATTTAGGGGATTAAGTTTTGGTTCAGACACGTTTTATGGAGTGATGATTGCTGTACTATTCCAAACACTTATCCAATTGAGTTAATACATTTTTGTCACTGAGCTGTTCATTTCTCTTCTAGTGGTCTTCCAGCCCTCTTTTTCATCATACATTCACTACATGTTGTAAAGCCTAAGTGCAAGGAAGTTCTTTTTTTTTTCCCCCACTGGAAGATTTATCAAGAATTGAAACAGGCTGCCCAGGGAGGTGGCAGAGACACTATCCCTGCAAGTGTGCAAGAAATGACTGGATGTGGCATTTAGTGCTATGGTTTAGTATGGTGGTGTTCAGTCAAAGGCTGGACACAGTGATCTTGAAGACCTTTTCCAACATTAATGATACTCTGATTTTATGAAAGAAGAATGGGGAAGAAGAAGCATGAAAATCTTCACAGCCTTGTTTAAATGCACAATTTTATCTCAATTCTAACTCAGAAATAGTTCAAAACTTTCAAAGTTCCTCAATCATGTTCTGTTATTACTGAACTTAAAATATCTTACTATTTCTGGGTGCAAATCTCCTTTACAGCTGTTCTTATGATAGAGGCATTTCTGATTTTTCAATCTTTAATAATTTCTGATGTCTTGATCAGACTACTTGTTAAATCATGTGCATGGTTTTTCAGGAGTGCCTTCAATCACAAGAATGCTGATGATTATGCACAATAATGACTCAAAATTAAGGAAGATACAATTTTAATCTTTGTTTCCACATTCCCTGTACTTCTTAATTAACTTTCTGTGGTCATGTCTGATAATATTTTCAATTGGTTCAGCAAGTGGGATTAATTTGATCAGATTCTTAGAAAATTAGAAAGAATTCAGGAGTGAAGTGCTACTGCAAGTCTGAATGAACAATAGCAATTTGTTATTTTCCACAGGACCGTTGACTTAAAATATTTAGACAATTGAACTAATAAAATAAGTTTCAAGGAAAAACATACTTTAAATAAATACTTTATTTGATGGGACTTATAATTGAAGGAGAAAATAAAAAAATAAATGCCATTTTATATCCTTTAGATATTTAGGCTTTAAAATGTCAGGAAATTGATTAGCTGCTTTGCTCTGGGGGATACACTCACAAACCAACTCATGTTAGACCAAAATAAGCGCAGCTTTCTCCTTGACTTCTCAATTACCTTGCAAGGCAAAAGAAAGTAAATCACAGCAGAGAGGCCTCTCCATCTTTCCTTTCACTTTCCTCCTCCCTCTACCAACTTCTCCAGTGATTCAGTTGATTAGTCCATCACTTTATATCATTCTTACTAAAAGAACTGAATTTTTCCGTTGTGTGTTCACTTCTATTTTATTGGGTATGTTTTCCTGTTTGGGCTGCATTGAAAATGCCCAATTAGGAAAACAGGATTTTGACTTCAGCAAGCTTTGGATTTGGCAATTTTAAAGAACTTGTAAAAGAAAATATGTTTTTCTCTTTTCACTTCCCTAAAAACTAGGCACAGGGCCTAGAGAGCATTCCTGCTGAATGACAGCACAGGATCAGCCACTCCTCCAGCTTTCTATCATCAGCAAACTTGCTGAGGGAGCATTCTGTCCTTCATCAAGGCCAATGATGGATAAGTTAAACAAGACTGGATCCAGTACTGACCTGGGGGGGACACTGCTGGCTACAGACCTGCTGCTGCACCCTGTGCCATGGATCACAACCCTCTGAGCTCTATCACTGAGCCAGTTCTCAATCCATGCCACTGTCCACTCATCCAACTCACACTTTCCAAGCTTACCTATGAAGGTATTATGGGAGAAAGAGTCAAAAGCTTTTTGAAGCCAAGGGTGACAATATCCACTGCTCTCTCCTCATCTGCCTGGCCAGTCATACCATCATAGAAGGCAGTCAGACTGGTCAAGCATGATTTCCCCCTGATGAATCCATACTGATATACTACTCCTGATTACCTTTCCCCACATGCTTAGAAAAGACAACCAGGACTAACTGATCCACCACCTTTCAAGGGTTGGAAATGAGGCTCACTGGTCACTAGTTTCCTGGGTCTTCTGTGTTGCCTTCTGAAAACTGGAGTGACATTGGATTTCTTCCAGTCCTCAGACACATCTCCATCTCTTTATGACCTTTCAAAGGTAATGAAGATTGGCTTAGCAATAACATTTACCTGTTCCCCCAGCACTCATGGGGCCCTTGGATTTTTGGATGTTAAGTTTACCTAAATGATCTCTTACCTGATCCTCCTCTGCAAAGGGAAAAAAATCTTCCTTTCTCCAAACATTTTCTTTCCCCCATGGCTTATAATTGTTGGAGGTTGGCTTTAGCAGTAAAGACTGAAGGAAAGAAGGCATTCAGTAACTGTGTCTTCTCTGTATCCTCCACCACAAGGGCACCAACCTCATTTGGCAGTGTGCCCATATTTTTCCTGGTCTTTCTTTTGGTACTGATTAAAGGCTGATAACTTCAAGTCCTTTATGTTATTCTTGACATATATTATCATTTTTAGTTCCAAGTGGACCTTAGCCCTACTGGTTGCATCCCTGCATGCTCTGAAAACATTCCAATATTCCTCCTGTGTGACCTGTCCTTTTTTTTTTCCACATTCCTCTGGACCCAATAAAGGGTGAACTGCTTTTAAGTAGCTAAGTTGCCTAATGAACTTTTACAACTGAATCACCAGACTAGAGGATTGTCTCTCCTGTCAGCAGCAGTGCAGACATACAAATATTCTGGCTAAGGTGAAAATCTTGCTTAGGTGGTCATACCTCTTATATGGTAGTAGCTTGTTAGTAGTTCTTCCACCTGGCTGTTCACAGCAGCCCTTCTCCACCAGCTGACCCCATGTGCCTCTTTTTAAACTGTGTTATATATAAATGAGGGAATTGACACGGCTTAAAACTGGCAATTCCTTAAGCTGAAATTGCCATAAAGAAAGGTAAGTGAAGAGTTTACCTTTGAATTGGAAGAACAGGTTTCAGGTAATTCATTGAAAAATTGCAGAACATAAAGTTAAAATATAGTACACAAGAAAGGTTTAAATTAATAAGAATGAAAAAACACATTCATTGTGGCAGACATACCACGGAAAAATTGCAGATGAGAATATTGCTAGTGATGTGTGCTGATAGTTCATGCTGTTCTAATGGATAGCTCATTTCTATGCCTCTATGCTAAGGAAATTAGTGGTTTGCTTTCAATAAATAAAAGTATAAATAAAATATTTTAATGGATCTTTTCTTCACTACATTTAATGGGAAAGAAATAATTTTATGAAGCTATTACATGCAATACTGAATTGGGGCTTATTTCATCACTGTCAATTAATCATGAAACTTATCTCATTAGCTTTAAACATATGTGGCTTGGAACACTGCATGTGAAAGATTTTTGTACACAATCTGAAGCTGTTGCCTGCAATTTTTTCAACCTGGTCTACATCATTGAAACTATTTTGTTGACATCTGATTTTCCATCTTGCATCTACTGCCTTATAATTAAAAAGTGGGTCTCTATTTAGTAAAAAATGAAAGCATTAGTTACATTTTTCCATCTGTTTTTGAGAGTTCTTAGGCAAACCATTGTTCCATCCAGACACTGGTAGAATGAGTCAAGTTCTCTTACTTCCTTACCCAGCTTAACTATGGCTTTCTTAAAATCCAGGGCGTTGGAAAATTGTAGTCTGTCTGCTGAATGTCATGTAGTTTCTACAGTGGGTTAACATCAAAGACACTACAGCTTTTCATCTTTTGGCCAGAAATATGGGCATTTATTTCTCAGAATTCAGCAAGCTTTTTCATGGAGACAATCACTATAGTACCATAGTTCTTCACACAGATTAATAGATTAAGGTTCACAGTGACCTGAGTTTGAACTAAAAGAGAAATCTATTCTCCAAGTTTAGCTGCTAAAAGTCCTCAGACTCAGACTTTTGAGCAACTTCTGTTTTTTTAAAAATTATCCTCATACTCACCCCATACTCAAGGAAATTGAATTCTGCCCATATTTCTGCTTGGTAGGATAAAAGGTGTCAACAAGTGAAGAATGTGAATAATTCATCAGACTCTGTGGGGTAGACAGAAAGTTTGCGGAATAAACTGCAGCTCTAGAAAATGTGGTCAACAGAAACAGATGAACCTGGGTTAGGACTTGTTAGGACTTGGACCAGTGAAAATTTGAATAATTGAATCATATCCCTGAAATGTGGATTTTGGAACCTGAAGTAGCAAATGCTACTGCTCAGCTCAAGTAAGGAGGAGGTTGGAAACTGTAAAAGAAGTATGAAGTGAGTTAGAAGTTGTCTACATGGAAAATGACAATAAGTTGTGCCCAAGGCAGAATTTAGGAGCTAGAAATTATTACCAGGGTCCTTCAACAAATGCATGTGACCTTATACAATGTCATAAAATGACCCTATCAATTAAACTAGGAAACTATGCTTGTTCATGACACAAACCTGGAAGATGTAGAGAAGCAGCATGGTATCTCACAAAAAGAATAAGCAAAGCATGAAAATTGAAGAAGTAAAATAGGATTTTATAAGGGTTGGTAACTTAATACTATAGTATTATCTGAAAATTGATTAACTAGAAATTAAGAAGAATGAATTTGTGTATTACTCACTAAAAGAGTAATGATAAACTCTCAGTGTGCTTTAAGTGGAAAATTGGAAACTGTGCCTACAAAACAGACTTAGGTCTACAGGGTCTTCTGTTGTCAATAATCAGAATATTGCATGTTACCCAGTGGTGTGTTATACTGAAGGCAAAAGGCTCAGTATTAATGAAAGACTGAAGCCATTGAATAGTCTGGTGAGACACATGGATTTAAGAAAGGTAAATCAGTAAAGCAGATGAAAAAAAAGTCTGAATTATGAAAGCACATGGGAGTAGACTCAGAAATTTTGTTATAGGGTGGGAAAAATGTGATGTGTGATCAACACCAAGGGATTAAACTGTATTCTAAGATGAAGAGCTACAAAGAAATGTGGACTGGGACACATTTTATGTTGACTGAAAATCTAGATTTTCTTTTATGTAGACTGAATGATAATGACAGGAAGAGAAATTATTAGATTCTTGGATTAAATTCCACTATTTCCAGGCAGAAATGACAGGGACTAAAATCCTTAATCTAGTTGAAGAATGTATTTGATCCAATGAATTTCCACAAGCTACATATACTGCCACAGAGTCACAGAATTTTTTAATGGTAGATTCAGGAACACAAAGAGTATGGATAGTAATATGGTGATGTAGAATATGAACTTATTGAATTCTTGCTGAGAGTTTTAGCCTCACATCAACATTCAATCTTTTCTTTCCCCCAAGTCAGCCTATAGCATTTTAACATCCGAACCTCCTTATTGCATTCTATCAGTCTAATTGCTTTTGTAGGAAGATCTTGAGAGAAAAACTCCTACTCTGATCCTTGAATTCATCATGTTCATTACAGGAGATCATTATTAAAGATTTTTCTTAGGAAAGAATATGTGTTATAAATTGCAGTTTTATAATAATATATGATCTGTTTCCAGGGATAACCCTTGGCATACACACATGGATTAACAGAGACAGTTATCTTGGACATAATGACTTACTGTCATTGTAATAAATTAAAAAAAATCCCATAAATTTCTAAGAGTTTTTTACCCCATATCAAGAAAAATTTACAGTGTTTGTTATTTTAAATTATACTCTTCAAAATCTAAAAGGTTTGGATTAGGCTACTCTCTCCAGTAGCAAATGAACAAATGCATTAAAAAGAAAGAGAGGTAGATGGGAAATTAAAGTAAATGAAGCATTTTTAATGAAAACTATTAAAAGAACAAATTAGGCTAAAATGTCACTGTCATTAAACTATATTTAGCAAATGTCAGAGTTTTACAGAACTTCAGAGCCTTCATGAAAGTCTTTTCTCCTCAGCTAGTACAGGTACAAGAAAAAACTATTTTCTTTTACACCCATTGCTTCTTCCAACTTTAATATAATGTATTTATGCTGTTCATTTCTGTGAAGGGAACCATTACAGATCTTTCTTCTTTTCAGCAGCACAACTTCAATATACACAACTTCCATGCAGTCCATCCTTTTTATGAAAAACCAAAGTAACACCTACAATGTGATGGGGATATAAATAAATCCTTTACTCATCTGTGATGTATTTTGGGCTGTTGTTCATCATGAGAGGACTTTTCCACTCACTATCTGTTCTTTTAAAACTAGCTTATTTTTCATTTCAAATACTTTGAGTTGTAGCAGAGAGAGAAATATATGGCTTCCAGATGTACACAAAGTAGAAATTTTCAAAGCATATTAGGCTTAGAAAAAAAATCTCATCTTTGTAATGCTTCAGAACATTCAAGATAAAGAAAATATTACAAGATAAACAATGTCTTGTTATACCTCTCTGTCATGGCTTCAATCAAATCCACAATAATCACCAGATATCTGTGTGAAAAGACACACAGTTACCTTCAAGAGTATATAATTCCCAGCTGCTAAACCCAGAAAATGCTAAATAACTTCAAGTTCTGTCATCCCATAAAAAAAACCAAAGGTACTTCTCTTACCAGTCTTAAACTTCTTTAAAATCTTTTGATCCTCATAATGTGATTCAGTGATATGTAAGGAGTAAAACATTGGGACATCATTTTAACTTGCCTCCCCCTATTCTGCTTTTCAAAAGATCAGTCACAAAGATCCAAAAAAAAGTAGAAGGTACTAAATTATAGAATACCAGGTTGGAAGGACCTCAAGGCTCATCAGGGTCAAATTTCCTCAGCATAAAGCACTATTTAGGCAAGAGGAACCAGCATCTGGACTAGGTGGATCTCCAAACTGTCTGATGTTGGGGAGGCTGCCACATCCCTGTGGAAATTGTTTCAGTGGCTAATTGTTCTCATTGTGAAAAATTTTCCTCTTGTGTCAAATCAGACTATCCCCAGGGGTACTTTTTACCCACTACCCCTCACCTTTTCCACATGACTCCTTGTGAAAAAGGAATCTCCATCTTCTTTGTAGCCACCTTTTAAATGCTGTCACCTGGTGATAAGGTGGTACCTAAGCATGCTTTCCCCAAAGTTACCAGCTCTCTCAGACATTTTCATATTTTAGGCTTTCTGGTCCTTTAGTCATCTTTGTGGACTTCTCTTGATCCTCTCCAGCCTGTCCACATCTGTTTTGTGTAGCAAGAACCAAAAGTGAACACTCCATTCTACTCTATTGTGACCTGAAAAGTGCTGAGTATGCAGAGCAATGATTTCTTTATTTCTGCTGGTGATGCCCTTGTTGATGCAGCCCGTAATCTCAGTGGCTTTCTTTGCTGCAGGGTATCCTGTACACTCACACTGACCTTGGTGTCCTGCAGGTCCCCCAGCCCCTTTCCACAGAGCTGCACTCCAGGCAGGTGGACTTCAGCTTGTGCTGCGCTCCCAGATGATGCTTTCCCAGGCACAAGACCTTTCACTTAGTGCAGTTTGTACTTAGTTGGCTTCAACAAGTATAGTCCATTACTTAGACATGTATATTTTACTGGTAAATTGCAAGCAGTGAACTCCTCTTTTTATTTTCCAGTCGTGGTAAAAAGTTGAGGAATGTTATGGGGAAATGCTCATGCAAATGTGTTTCTTTAGTCCTTTTAGGGCTATAACATCTGTCTTTGTTATAGAAAAAGGAAATCTGAGTTTGCATTTCCTTGATTTCAGCTGTGAAGTTATGGCGACAGCTATAATTTCTCTAGTCTTTCTATGATGGTAGAATGTAAATATTATCTGAGCAGTCTGTAAGATGATAATATTTTAAAATTGCTTCTTTGTTTTCTGACTTCGTGGTATAGTGTGTTTTTTTTGCTATGATCAGTCCCATTGAATATTAAACAGGTGTGACTTGGTTTTATCTTACCTTGTTGGAAACTAAGCTGTTATACCTCTAGGTGAAGGCATTCTTTTGAGAGTCATACCTCTTTCTATGGTTATTATAGGAACCTTGATGACAAGCTTTAAATGAGACTCTAATTTTTATGATAGGTAAAGTTAAATAAGATTCATCCTGAATTCAAAATATGAAATTTGATTGTAGTACTTTAAATTATCTAACATACTCTTTTCCATTTTAGTTGCTAATATGTTCTGGTCAACTTCTAGGCTCCACCCATATAAAATACATGCCTTTGTAATTTGCTCCTGTAGTCCTCTTTACAGACTTAAAATTACCCTGATGTTCTCATAAACTAATGTTTACATAATCAGGCATTCACCTGTGAAAAGGGTTGTTGAAAAAGGGTAATTTTCTCCATGTAGAGTCAGTAACTTCTAAATACTGCACAATGAACTCTCCTATTATTAGTTGTTTGCATCTTGTTGACAATACCTTCCTTGAATGGCATTGTGCTATGCTGAAAAATATTTGATGAAAGCAAGTGATGATTATTGGTTAGAATGTATGGTAGTAAGAAGATAAAAAATGAATTGTTATTCAGAGGGATTCTGCAAGATTATAAAAGGTCGTACTTTAAATTTAGCACTGCACCATTTCTTTATTTGATTGCATGTAAGTTGTTTATAGTATTAAATATTTTCTATTTTTTTAGAATTCATTTGATAGCTTTTTCTAAGAGTGAATAACATAAAAGCAGGTTATGAGGCTTTACAGTTAAAATAAATCTCTGAAATAATTTAAAATTCGTTTGCCTTTGAGACTTGTGGTTAATGAAAATTCTGTCATTAAGCTTCTTAATTTAAACAACTGTACTTGATTCAATTGAACCTAATGTTTAAAAATAATTGTCACTCTGCAGTATTAACTTCACACTGGACTAGAGTCTTCCCCCCTTAAAGTGAACATAAATTTTTTGAGCATTGATTAAAATATGCAAATGGTCCCTACAAAACCTACAGGTTTTGTCTTTCTTTCCCTTTAAATCTGATTACTGTTTTTTTCCTACCATTTCTTCTTCTTTGTCTTCATTTGAAAATGCATAATACTGTTTTTCCAACTCCCATCTATATTTGTAGAAGGGTATCAGAGGGGAGCAGGCATTTTGGAAGTTTCACCCTTAGCATGTCTAGAAGCTCCATCTCTGCTCTTAAGTTATGTGGTCAGTAGTGACTTCTGGAAACCAGACTCCTACAATCAGTCCAGAGGATCTGTTTAAAATGCAGTTTGGTTTGAAAACAATTGGGCAACTTTCACAATACTTAATCCTCTAAAGTCCCTTTTCATTTTTACCAGATAAAATTACCTATTACTGTCCTACAGGTACTGCCATTTGGGTTTGAGGTTATGCACTGTGGGAGTTTGCCACTGTCTGAGGGCAAACAATCTACACAAATAATCAGGCTATGTGAATTGCTTTGAAAGGATTGCCACAAATTATTTAGAAAACATAAGCTACTGTGTTCATTCATATTAGAATTGCTTTTTGAGCATTATTACTATAAAATATAAATCCTTCTGTGTCTGATCTGAAAAGCGAGAGGCTCAATTTCATTTTGGGAAATCAGAGAAAATAAGAAGGTTAAACCAGGAGGAACTGAGTGAATTGCCAGTTTTAAAAGTGCCTGTTTTGGGATTCAGTGCCATTTGCAAGGCCTTCCTTTCTTTCTCCTGGGTCTCATGTTTCTAGCCCCATGGAAAGCTTCCTGTTTTATCTGAAGCAATAAAAAATTGAGGCTCTATTTCCCCAAGGGGTATTTCTTAACATTTATATGAATAAATTTCAAGTAAGATGCAGCTTTCTTGAAAGACATTGCAATTTGACATTTGCGTTTGAATTTTAAGTGAGCTTAGGAAGAGCCATTACCACCTTAGGCAGATATTGTGGTCTATTTCTGTGATAATGAAGTAACTTGTGTTTTCTGTATCGAGTGCAATCTTGCTGAAAGATGTCTTATTTGTATTCCCTTCTATTGCATCTTCCAAAGTTCATGGAATAAATAACATTTACAAATCTTAATTTCTTTTATCATTAGTGCACATGGAAACAGCACAATACAAAACAATGGGCTTTTATTTCCTGTCAAAATGTAGAATGTGTTACCGAACCAGCTATAACCCACAGGACTTCAATCAGTGTTCTTGATCTACCAGAAATCCTGGGTAAGATGAAATGTGCAAGTGCTAGGTCAAGGTAACAGAAGAGCTCGTGCGCTTTGAATTTACAAGGAAAGACAAAATGCTTTAGAGGTCTTTAAAAATGGTATTTCTTAGAACTCCTTAAAGGATTTTGGCAGCACAAATCACAGTCAAGTCATCACTGACTTCAGTCTTTTTATTTCCAGTTGTCCTTTAGAGTTTGAATTGTCTCTGCGGAAGGAAAAAATTCACTCATAACCCTTGTTTGAGCTATGAGCGAGATCATGACAATAAAGACTTTTCAGACTTTTGCACAGTAGCAGAGATTAGACATGATAACTAATACAGACAGTTAGGGTGTGTTAGATTTGTGGACTGGATTGGCAGAACATGGAAGGGCCATAAGAAAAAAATATTTTAGGAGATTGGGAAAAGAAACAAAAAACACTTCTAAAAGAAAAAAAACACCAAAATCAACCCTGAAAACAAAATACAAAAGATGCAATTTCCATTTTGATTCATGCACATAATAACATAACTCATGTAAAACATATATATTTGGAACAGAATAGTCCCAACATACAGAAAATCAGGCACAGATTCACAGAGGGTAAACAAAATGAAATGGCAGATGAGTTTTTTTTAAAAAGATTTTATATAGACAAAGTGCACTTATTTAGCTGTTCTGCCACATGTGAAATTGAGCTAATGGAATTTATTTCAAAAGACAACATATTCCTCTTGCACTGATATAACCACTCACAGGTACAACTGGTTGAGGTTTCAGTTCATCAGATACAGTAATGGTGCCTAATTCAGAGCTACGATCAGCCATCCAAAAACAGTGGCACATGGTGAAACTGTTCTCTGCATCAAATGATGTCATAGGTAATTAGAACTTTGATGGATCTAAGAAAAAGATTAGAGAATTAAATTGTAAATCTAGACACTCCAGATAAAAGTAATCTCATGAAAATTAGATATCTAGAATTTAAGTAATTACTTTGAATTAATCATCCAGGCACTAAGTGTAGTATGTGGAAGACAAAGACACCTTAAGAGAGATTCTTCCCCACATATCTCAGCTGCATATTTGTTCATCTTTAATTTAAGACTAAAGATATTTTTCAATACAAGTGTATTTTGATGCTTGTTAAATTTTGGAGGTTTTGGAAATAAACAGGCACACTAACACATTTGCAGGAATATTTTTAATTTGTCTATTTGGTTATGCACTGTCAGCAAATGCAAACACTCACAGTGCTCTTTGCCACTCACCTTCTCTCTGGGAAATTAGACTTACTGTTTGTGCATGAAAAAATACCGCATTCAAGTTAGACTAATGTTTTAAGAAGAAATCATTTAAGGGCCAAATAATTTCATGACTAACTGACCTCCTTCCATGATGGCAAAACCAAAAGGTTACATGCTTTTTTTTTCCCCAAGTCACTTCAAGGTTGTCATTTCAAGATAGTTGCTTTTCCTGATAATACAAAGAGAATGTATCAAAAAGCCTTAAAACAATCAATACTTTGCAATGAGTTGCATGCTTCATAATTCCTTGGTAAATAGGGCAATGTTGTCTTCTCTGAATCCTGCATTCGGTCAGTGATTTTCTGTCCCTAACACTGTGCTGATTTAGACAGCCAGCTCTTATGTCTTCGTGATAAAGAAACTGAGTGCCACAGATTTCTTTTAATCATCCACAGTACATTTCAAATGCCACTGTACATTTTTTTTTCCATCTTTTGCCCAAATATGTCTCCTGTACATATAAAATGTAAAAGTTTGACTTGACTCTTACTGCTCTTCTTATCAAGAAACATAACTGGAGTGTTCAGGGAGAAAATAAGTGGCTGAAGAGTGGTTGAAGAATAGTCTTCAACCACTCTGGCTGTCTAAAGCTGTAAGACTTGAGACACTCAGGTTTAACCCAGACCAGGTGAGACTCTGCTTCACAGCAGGAATTCTTACAGCTCCATTCTGAAGTCATGGGGAATCCTAACTAAATACAAAAGTGTGCTGTGAAATGTAAATGGTAAATGTGGCTTTAAGATTGTTTTGATAAATCTGATCTTCTATCTCCAAAGAACAGTTAAACAATTATAAAAGAATGATTTGGGGTTTGTTTTTTAAGTTTTCTTTTTACTTTTCCTTCAATCACTACCTTGGTAAAACCTTAAATTAATAGTCTAAAAAGGGCTTTGAAGCCGGTACAGCAAGTGGACACAGATTTATACTCCAAAAGAGGAAAACTATACGGATTTTACTTTTTATTTCCAAAGTAAGACAGGGTGTTTTTACAGTGATGGTGTTTAATTGTTGGATAAAGAATCAAAATAAATGGTCAGTTGTCCCTCTCCTGACATCTTCAAATAAGCCTTTTTTGGAAGGTGTCCTCTCTCCAAGGACGTGTTATGGTTGAAATTAAAGAAATATTATAATATCGGAAGTTACACTATATTATGCAATGGCAGGGGTCCTTTTAACCTAAACTCCCAGTGGGGAAAAAACACAATTCTTGCTGTCTCAGGAATTTTCTGAGGTTGTTAAAAAAAAAAAAATCTGGGCTCTCTGTCTGGGATTTGGGTCACTGACCAGAAACCAACTTGTTTGCAAGGCATATGTCTATGTTGCCATGTCCCATCTCTCAACATTCAGTTACTTAATCTGATGGGTTTGGAGACAATATATATATTTAGACAGAACATTACACTCTAACAAGGTTGCCTGCCTTCCAAGGCTGGTCTGCCTCTGGGTGACAAATCTGGAGTACAAGCAGAAGAAGCAAGATGCCTCATTTTTTTTACTATGGTATTATTACAAACCAAATTATTCCTAGGCTATTCCCATTACTGTAGCTGAAGGTTTCAGATCTTTGGAGGTAGTCCTTTGGGCAAGTTAGACATTTTCTTTTCCTGTGGAGATTATTTCAGAGGAAGAATGTGATGCATTTTTGACAATGTAATTGAAAATTATGATCCTAGCTCCTATTATCTATCAGCAGAGTAGGAATTAGTCCCATTGACTGAATGACACTGAGCTGGAACCCACAAACTTGCATTTCTTTTCTGAATGAATCATGTCTTGAGCTGAATGAACAGAGGGGCCAGAAAAGAAAGAATGTTAGTCAGTATGAAAATTCAATGGCTGTTTTGGATTAAGAAGGGTATTACCTACATAGTACATTTTCTCCCCATCTATCTATATGAGCAGGAATACTCTGTATATTGTAAAGCACTGCTGGAGGGAAGTAGGAAAATGGAAAGAAATCTGATGCACTTGGACATAGTTGTGCTTTAGTAAACGTAAACCACATCTCCATAGCTATCAAAGAAACAAATGAGTGCACTATAGAAAAACCTATAGTATTCAGTATCTACTGAACTGATAATAACCCTGAAGAAGGAAAACAATCTCTGCATTTTATTTATTTTTTGTTATGGTTTCCATTGTTGCTTATTTATTTGTTTGTTTTCCTGAGTTTAGCTCTAAATCTAAATATAAAAAAATTAAATATCTGCTTTAAAAATTCTACTTTTGTAAAAGTTGGAGGTACAAAGGAACCATTTTTTTAAGACATATAGATTCACATTCACTTTTTAAAAAGTAATAACAGCCTTTGGTTCCGTATTTTCACCAAAATAGAATTAATGTATTTTAGCTACCAAACAAATCAATGTTTCTAGGCAGAAATTTGTTTCAAATTTACCAAGAAAAAGATTAAGTAGTAAAAAGTCTAAAATTACCTTCCAGTTAAAGTCATTTTGCTAGACAGATGATATCTACACATTTTTCATACCAATTGGGAAGAAAAACGTGAGATTCTCAAAATCATCAAACATAATAAACTTTTCTTCAAAACAGGTGAAAATATCTCTACTTCAGTCATTGAACATTTACCCATAGTCTTATATGGGATCAGGATTTTACTCAATATCTCACATTCAGTCAATAAACACCTACTTCTGAATTTTCTCTAATCTGAAAGCTGTCTGAACTATATTTTTTCTAGAAACAACTTTGTTGTTCTGTAAACAAAATTTTTTTGAGATAGATTAGTGTGACAACAATTTCTTCCCAATGAATATTAGTGTGAGCAAATTAATACATAATTTATTTTTATTTTACTCATCAAATCTGATATTAAAATAGGATTGAGGAAATATTTTCATTTCGTGTCAGTTATACCCAGATTATTTGCAACAGCCATGACAATTATGTAAATCTTGATCTCCACAATGTGAATTTTATAAATCTTGAGTTACTAATTGAAGACCAAAATATCTTGAAGAAGAGATTTGAGGATTAATTTTTAAATCAGTTTTTAATCTGCTTATTCAGTTTTCATTACTGTGCAGAGGAAATTTATAATGAAAAATACAGTACTTAACCTTTAATAATTTTCCTGTTTTCAATATACTTAATCCCAAAGAGCCTAAAGATGCTACATGTCTGAAATATATTCTAGAGGAAAGGATATAGAGTTCACATCATATTACTTATATTTTGTTTTACAGTTGATTTCTAAAACAAACTTTCAAAATATTTGCTATAACTTCACTAGCTAAATGCAACATATATGTATTGATTTTTTCAAAAATGAGATACAAGTTGTCAGCATGACACTGGACAAAAAATACTTCCCTAGGAAGTATTTTGCCACTTATGTGTGTCAAATACCACAAAATACAAGTGAAAAAGGAATCTTACAGCTAATAAAAAAGCTGAATTTTTAAAACATCACCAGTGTAGATTCATTGATATGAATCAGATTATGCCCAGCTGAATTGGCCAAGGACTTTATCACACATAGATGAGCAAGGGTGAATGGAAATTAATCTTTGGCTGATTTTTTATTTGACTTATGGAAGGCAACAGGAGGTTTCTTCTCTTTAAAAGGATCAAGTTTTTGTATTAAGAAAGAATTGACACAAAGGGTAAGATTTATGAAATATTTTACTTTTGTAATTGTGCAGAATTAGATTAACTGTGATTACAACTGTTGGCTACATGAAAGAAGATTTTGTGTAAAATCCACCAAAATTATTGTGGTGCCTATGAAATTAACCTGCTTCCTTTTTCTTCAGTTTATGCTTCATTATTGTCTTGGACAAATATAGGATTTGACTTCAGGGTTGGTGTGAATCCCGTTCATGATACACAAATAATTAGGCATTAACCAAATTTAGTTATGGCTAAATAAGGAGATTTTTTAGCCATAACTAAAATGAGATTTTTGCTCATTTTTGAGGGATTTTTGTTGCCTTGTTTTACAAGAAGAAAGGGAAAGGAAGAAATGCACCATTTTTTTCTGTCTTGTAAAACTAATCTTTCATTGAGTCAAAGATGTCTTTGAAGTAGGATATTCTGACCAAGTAAGGTGAACAAAATCAATAGCCTCACAAATAAAATACTGTTAACAATTCCAGTAGTATTGTTGCTAATTTATAAAACTCTCATGCAAAAAACAACTTGATGTATAACTTTTACTTGTGCACATAGTTTTGATTTTATTTTGTAGATTAAGGGAAGCCTCTTGAAAGGTCTTTTTAGATCGGTGCAACACCTGCTGCGACTACCCAGTGTCCAAAATAGGAAGTGGAAAACTTAGCATTGGAAATACACAGCAAAAACTGTGTGGACCCAGAGCAATTACATATGGCTTTGTGATGCTTAGCTTACTTGCATGGGGAGGAAACTGTTTATTAGATGATGAGACTGATGTGATCAGCACCTGCTATTGTTTTTAACTCAACCCAGCATTGGGACTCAGAAAACCTTAATGAAGCCTGGAGGAAGGCATAGGGTCAATACATGCAAATCTGGCAGAGAGATGTGCAAGGTTTCTGGCACAGATTGAATCGCAGTGCTGGCCAAGGACCTATTTTCAATCTCCTGCCTAGAGAGAGACTGAAGTTTATGGCTTGCTTTACTCTCTCTCAGATACTTAGATGCTCCTGCCCTGCTGCAGAAAAAGAGTTCTCATGTCTTCATGTTGCCCTAAGAAGCAAAAAAGATACCATTCTGTGAGCCTTCATTGGTTTATTGTTTTGACACTTAATGCAGTGATCAATGATCTGGGAACTGATTGCACATCAAGTGAGTTCCAAGGCCACCAACAAGCCTAACTGGGCATCTGTAGCATAGCAATGTTGGCATTTTTGCAGCATATGCAAGTAGGAATTCCAAGGGGTTGCACATATTTTGGAAATGTTAAATTCTAAAAGCCACCAAACTGACTGCAAAATTAACCTTAAACTTGGATGGACCAACTGAGTGTGGAAGGGACTACAAGGAAAAGAGTCTTATTGATTTTCCAAGTTGTTTCCCCCCTCACCCTCAATAGTTCTGAAGGAACTGCTTCTGTTTAGGAAGCTGACCCTTTCAAGAGTTTTTGCCCTGTTCACAGATCTCTTTCAGAAAAGGAAGAACTTTCTTTTCTTAACCTTAGATTTTTCTTGCTTTTCTGATGTACAGTGTTAAATTGAAAGTAGCTAGGATGTATGAGCAGGGGTGACTTTTTTTAGAGGGGAAGCATTCTTTCAGAAACTGCCAAAAGCTAAAATGCATTGAAGTCACAAAAATTCTTTTCAATATAGTTCTTTCCTTACATATTTTCTTTATCTTTGAACTGAAAAGAATAGCAATATTAATCTAACTCCAAAGTTTAGCAGTTCATTGATACCCAGTAAAATCATTCAAATTATATGCAGGAGGTGTGCAATTATCTTGCTTGATAAAACAGGCTCCAGATCTATTTTTCACCGTGTCTGTGCACATAATTGCATTTAACTACTTCATTGCTAAAACCCACTTCAAGCACTGCATTTTAAAGGAACTTAATAACTTCTTTAAACCAAAATATTTAAAAAAAAATTTAGGTACTGCTATAGTACTTCTCTCTGTTTGATTTAATGCTCCAAACAAAGAGCTCTCACTCCTCTGTAATGACTCAATCAAATGTTCTGCATTGTGGACATGAAGAAATACATCACTCCACCTTGCATAAGATATCCTTTCTTGTAGAAAATAGTTTAATGTGTTAAGACTGGTCAAGAGACAAAATCTCAGAACAATCCTCTACTTGAGTGGTTGGGTAGTTAGGGATGAGGCTCCTCAATTTCAGTATTTGTCACAGTGAATATTCATTTAACCCTGAAAAATGACAAGAGGCAGTTTGACAGCTTATGAGCAGGAAGACAGTGCCATAACTGTGTTTTAGAAAATCTGAGCTAGCATTTCTAGGCCAAGGGAGCATACAATTTTTTCTAGGTTTGCACAAGATTCTTTTAACCCATTCCACAGTCTAGACAGATAGGTTTCTTTCCTCTCTTTCAATTCCAGTTATAAATTTATAAAATTCCATACTAAAATCCAGTAGGCCATTGACTGCAATCACTTCTCTTGGAATGCAGTGGCAGAGATCCTAATAATCAGGACCCATTTTATAACTTCCAACCCGAATTTAACTGCACTGGTTTATGCAATTATGCCCACGCACCAATGTTAACCTCTAAATAAACAGAGAATTTTTCTTAATGCATTCATGTTCTTTTCCTACCATTATGTTTTCTAGTGTGAATAATCTATCTCAGTCTTCTTATCTCAGTTTGCAGGTGCTTTGTTCCATCACTTACTTTGGTGGACTATTTCTGTGATTGTTGCAGCTTAAATGAAAATTGTTTGAAGAAACGTGATTGGACCTGTGTACTTGTCAAAGTTATATTGTATGATGACTTTAACATACTGCTATCTCTTTGAAAAGTGTCTGTTGCTTTCTATTTATATATCATTCCTGCTGCATCCCATGCATGCAAGCGCCAGTCCTATTCCTTATTCAAACTCGTTAGGAAAATGCCTGCCTTGCATTGCATAGCACTGCTTCTTGCTTTCAGCTTCCACTAGTTCAGGTTTCTCAGAACCCCATACCAATCTCCGAACACTGCCAGAGATGGACAACCACAACTTCTCTGGGCAATCTGTTCCAGTGCCTCCTCATCAAGCAAAGAATTTCTTCCTAATAATGAAGCTAAACCTACCATCTTTCAGTCTGAAGCCATTCCCTATTGTCCTGGCACTATGTTTCCCTGTAAAAAGTTCCTCTCCCACTTTCTTCTAGGCTCCCTTCAGGTACTGGAATGCTGCAATTAAGTCACCCTTGAAGTCCTCTCTTTTCCAGGTTGAACAATCCCATTCTTTCAGCCGTTCCCTATAGTTGAGGTGCTCCGTCCCTTAATCATCTTGGTAGCCTCCTCTGGTATTGCTCCAGCGCAGAGGGGCAGAATCTCCTCCCTCCCCTGCTGCACACACTGCTTTGGATGCAGCCCAGGACATGTTTGGCCAGGGCACATGGCTGGGTCATGTCCAGCCTCTCACCCACCAGCACCCCTAATTCTCTCTCAGAAGGGCTGTTCTCCATCTGTTCACCCCCAGCCTGTATTGACACTGGGGGTTGCCCTGACACAAGTGCAACCTGTCTTGTCACACTGCAGGAGATTTCTAAGTAAAAGACAAGCAGCTCCAAGTGGGAAGAGTAGCAGAAACAATGTGTTACATGGATAGTGGTACAGATGCAAACATATTCTTACTATAACTTCCACAGCCTCCCACAGACATTTCTTGTCTTTAAATTGTAGAAACCTTCTACCTAATAAATGGAGAAATTACTATCCAAGGAGAAAGTGTGTTTCTCCACTGGAACAAGGGGGGTCTCTCTTGAAGAATTTTTCTTGAGCTAAGTTTCCTTTACAGAATTATTCATCCTGCCTTATTTAGGTATATTTTCAAAATCAGATTGATACTACCCAAGATACCTTCACCTGTCTTAATGGGAGTCAAGAATGACTGCACGTCTGGTTTGAATCGAATCGTATTTTCTGTCTGATTCTCCAAGACCTGACTGCTTTCCTTTGACTCAGCTAGCTTATATTTTTGTCAAGCAAGATATATTATTACTCTAAAAGGAAAAGGAAGAAGTTAAAAACTGAGCCTATTAAAATACACTTGCCTCTTTGTCTTTATCCAGACCCTATTTGTCTGTCTCCAAGTGTTTGTGTGGGTGAGACCTTAGGAAGACTGCTTTAAAGAAAAATCTTATTTTCAGTTGAACCTAAGGAACACTCAGTCAATTAAAGCAATCTATTCTTAGTCTTATTTCATTCTTTCAGAGAGAGGAAGTAGGATACCCATACAAATAGTTTTCTTCTTGTAAAAATAAGCATGGGAGCCATTTTACGGGCCTTAGAAGCTGAAAGCTTTGGGTCCGTATTTTTTCTCAAAGCCATTTATATTTTTCATTGTGAACATATAAATGGTTTGGAGCAGAATTAAACAGCTTTATTCAGACTGTATGGTACCCCAGCAGCTATTTATCTATACTCATAGCTGACTATGTACATTTCACAGCTACCAGCAAAGGTATGTATATGTGGAGTGATTCCTTGGTTTTACATTCGACATCTTCACAGACACCTTATTTGCAGTTTGGTAGTTTCTAATACTTCTTTGTATGATGGAAAAAAGTAGAAAAATAATTAAAATAACAGTTGGATATTATCAGTTGGAACTCATTCTCCATGATGTTTCTGCTAATCTGAGATTTTTAATTAAAAATAAAAAACACCTTTATTTTAAAAATTGGCATACTAAAATTCTTGTGGACATTGATTTCTTATATATTATTTCTCAAAAGAAAAGTAGTAGATGAATGGTATTTTGGGTAGCTGAAATAAGAGATTTGATGTTAATTAACTCAGCTCTGCAGCTAGAATTATTTTGTCTGTTTTGTAAAATGTGTGGCAATGTACATACTTTTCAAAATATACCTCCTGTTGTCAGTATTGTGAATCCTAGACCATTGCTAATATTACATCATTATGTTTCAGGAACATGTTAAAAAAAACTCTTGCAAGTTCTGGGAAGGCAATCTCCACAGGAAGATACTGGGCTTACTTTATTTAAGTATGGGGAAATATGGAGTGATATCTTTCTTTCATGAATGATAGGAAGCTGTTCTTTACAGAGCTTTCTAAGCCTCTATTGTTGCTATACCCTCAGGCTTCTTGCTGCAGGTCTTCATACTGCAGGAGGGATTTTCATTTTTGGTTCTGATTCATTCCTAAGACCACCCTAATCCAGCTGTAAATGGGTCATTCAGACTAAATAGTGAGAAGTAGCTCAATTTTAATGTAGTCATATAACTTCTACAGTGTTGACTACAGTGAATTAATCTTATTATTTATCTACAGAATCTTCCAGGCTTATCTTAACTAGACCAGCCTGGAGACAAGGTGGGTCATCTCACCTAACCTGGAACTTTAGGAACTCTCAGTGAGTGTTGTCCATCTGGGTTGTATATGAAGGTCTCAAGGCATTTACAGCAAAGCCAGCTGAGATAGGAAAGTTCCAAATTTGCAGCTAGAAAACTTGAGATAAACATTAAGTCCCAGAACCCTAAAAACACTAGCAAATCCTTCTATTCACAGGCAATGTAAAATTGAATAGGAAATACATGCAAGAACAATTTCTTCCATCCTGTGACTATTGAAGCACTCATCCTTTTAGGACATCCTAAAAAAGAAACAAAACAAAGGCCTCAGCAAGGTTTTTCTCATAAAAATACTCCAAATTCTTTTGTGTGAGTCTCGAGGTTCTTTAAGCTGGTGTAACAGGTGGGAGTCTTGCTCCAAAGCTGAATGAGCTCTTGAGGTACACAGCCAAGTGTCTTAAAACACTAACCACCAGAGTCAGGCAATCACACGGGTTTCCCCAGCTCCCTGAAAAAGATAACCACAATGTCATCCGATATGTGTGTCTATTTCCGTCTGCAGGGGCACATGAAAGTGGGTTAAGAACACTTATTTTTCATAAGTATATGTTTTAGCTATTCAGTGAATAAAAAAATGTAAGCCTACAGATAAACCATTATAAAGTATCCGTCTAGAGAATACTTGAACATCAATTTTCATATTTTTGTCTACAGTGTAAGAGAACTTTTCTGATAAGTATCTACCATTTTTTTTCTTTTGATATTGCCTTTTCCATTCAGAAAGAAAACAACAGATAGAATAATTTGAATGGGTTACTCTTCAGATTCATTAAAGGGTCAATGATTGAATCTGATATTGTACAGTGAGAAATCCACACTGGTTTTGCATACATTCCTGTAAATCACTGCACTGAAATGACAGGGTATGTTTGGATGCACAACCCCCAATATTTCCATTTTTCAGAGAGAAGAAAGGGGAGAAGAAATGAGGGGAGACATGAATCAAGCTAGAGAAAAGAGCAGGGGGCTGATCAGTCATAAGAGAAAGTAGCCATTATTAAAAATATCACTTCTGAGTCGAGAGAATGGGCTAATGACCATACTTGTCAAAATCACTGTTAACAGGAAAGTTATTTTTTTACCTTTATTTTCAATGTGGTATTTTTGCATGGGAATGCCCTACAAGACCCTCAACAGCAAGTTTGCCCAGAAGTGCTCTAATTAACTGCACCAAATGGCCTACTCCACTGTCATGTTAATGCCTTCTATCTGGCTGTTTGCTGGCCATCATGTATCATTGTTCAGCAAATGACAGCAGTCAGGTTATTAGAGGTGTAGATATTAAATTAACAACAGTGGTAAACATTGTAGCTATACTTCACATCTCAGCAGAGCCAATGAAGTGGATGACACTGCATCCATGCTGATATGCTGCAATGACAGATGGGCGTCATTTAACACAATACATCAGTGGGCAACCCACGTACCACAGCTGTCCTCCACTAAATGAATTAGATCAGGGTAATTAATCTAAGGCAGAAAGTATTACTAAAGTGGGTCCTAAGCGGAATTAGAAACGAATGAAATATCCTGTTAAAAATAAGGGAAGGAAAAGAAATAGAAGGAAAATAAAAAAAAAGGCTCATTGCAGCATGAGCATGGAAATGATTATTAAGTATTTTAATTTGGCACACAAAAGACAATGCCCATCTCTTAGAGTGAAGGAGTATATAATAAGCACCCTTTTGTTCTCCAGTATTTTATCATAATGTCTTTTGTCACTGTCTGCATCAAGGAAAGCAACAACACCAGCAAGGGACCAAGATGTTAGATTTGATATTATGATGTAAAAAATTGTATCATGTTTAATACTTACCTGTAGTGCTGATGAAATTATTCCTTGCTACTTGTCCTCCACTTATATTGATTGACGTATTTAATTTCTGTGACATTTTATCAGAAGAGAGCCTTACTTCTGTTTTTGGCCTGAGGATGCCTGTAAAAAACCCCTACGCAATTCCATTTCCTTAACACAAATTTTGTAGCGTTTCTCAATCAGTGTTGTTCTCTCCAATATCCCCCACCTGTACTGGGTCAAGAAAAAATTATACAGGAGTAAAACAAGTTTATCTTGCTGCCATTCTTGTTGGTTGCAAAAACATTTCAACATTTTTTTATTATACATTTGTGTCAATGTCCTATATGAATAATGAAAAGTTTGTTGGGTATTTTTTTTTTCCAAATAAAAGCAAATCAATGTTGTAATGTGTTTGAGATCATAAGCAGGTTAAATAAGCAATTTTATAGCTAGGGTATATAAATTCATTCCCAAATCTGGACAATTTAAAGAGCAGTTTTAGAAGAAAAGCAACAAAGAAATGTAAGCCTGAAAATTTCATTGTTAGTCTTGCAGGTTCTGTATTAATTCTGTTCCACTTCATTTAATGTATGACATCTGCAATGGAAAATTTCCCTAAAGAATGTCTCTGACAAAGGCAAGCATTGATCAAGCATCATGTACTCGCTTGATGCTGTCAGCTCACTTACAGCTTCTTCTTTATTCTTTTCCCTTTGCCTAAGAGAGCTATCATCCTTCAAAACACATCCTTCTCTGCAGGTGGAGACTGGGATTTGCTATTAGTTTTAATTTTCGGGGGAAAAGGGAGTTGTGGAAAGATAATTATTTTGGGAATAGGTATTATAGCAGTGATTATGTTAGATTGGTGCAATGGAAACATATACTGTTACTAGGCTACAGACAACTTCTGAAATGTATTGACTTTTATGAAAATTATATTTAAAACCGAGTCACAATGTGTGTGGGAACTCTTCAGTGTCTTTAAAAGTGCATCCAAATTATTAAATACCTATTTACTGTTATTTAAGTACACTCTCTAATGTGAAACAAACCTTACTCTCTGTGAGCATTGCAAGTTCTGTTATCCTCTCCACCCTGCTAAACTAGAGCAGTATTATGAAAAGATGATATGGCATATGCTTGGAAATTACAGCGTAGCATACTTTGTATACAATTTGCTTCCTCATGTGTAAATACTTCAAGAGTGACAGAATGACAGGCCCTCAGTTATTTTTGGTTAATACCCATACTTTTTCTACTTCAGTATTACTTTTGTTTCGGTAGCAGCATGAAAAATGTCCATCCAACCCAACAGCACTATCTCTTAGTTATCTGTTCCTGCTTTCATTGAAACATATTTTTCTGCCATGCACAAAACCTAACTGTTTAGGTCAACTTTTTCCTATAGCCTTAATCATGACATGCCTTCCTTGAATAAGGTGACATACTTATTTTCTTATCTTTAGGTTTTATTTCTTTTCTGATTCCCACAGAAAATTGGCCAAATGTCAATGGCTGAATCAAGCAGATTGTGGGGTTTTATGATGCCTTAGAACTCATTCCTTTGAACACATCCACACATTATTTTTACATGAGTATGGCATCAGTCTTATCCTTGCATAACTTCCATCACTGATGTCTTGGTTTTAATTGCTTCACTCCTATATAAAATCATCACTCATATAAAATTTTGAAAGTCTGGAGCATCTCTCTCCATGAGGAGAGACTTTGGGAGGTGGACCTATTTAGTCTGGAGAAGAGTGAAAGAGGATCTCATTAATGCGTGTACATATCTCAAATCTCTCTGGGTGAGTGCCCACCCCAGAGGGTGGGGCCACACATTTTTAGTTATGTCCAGTGAGAGCACAAGGAGCAATGAACATAAACTGAAACACTTCAGAAAATCCACTTCAACACAAAGAAGAACTTCTTCACACTGAGGGTGGCAGAGCACTGGAACAGGCTGTCCAGGCTCTCTCTCTGGGGACATTGAAAACCTACCTGGATGCATTCCTGTGTCACCTGCTCTAGGTGACTCTGCCTTGACAGAGGTGTTGGAGGTGATCTCCAGAGGTCCTTTCCAACACTAGCAATTCAGAGATCCTGTGATTTCTGCTTTCTGGTAGCAGGGGTCATGCACACCTAGGGTTTTAGATAGTCATTGCTACAATTATTAACATACCCCAAATTAAAACATGGACCGCAATATAAACTAAATGTATAGAATATGTTGTCTGTAAATTTAGGGGGGAATAAAATGCATTCAGTTTTTCTTTATTACCCTTGTTCTGACTTCCAGAAATGCTTATGCCTATGAAAGGTATATCCTTTCTCTCAAATCATGCCAGCAATGCACATGCAGCTTTCCCACCCAAGTCAGAACAAGTGTAATAAAGAGGTGGAAATGCTGCATGTGGTTTGTTTTGTTTTTTATTTTGGCATGGACACTGGGAACTGAATGAAGACAATAAATTCACTTTGAGGAGATTATCAAAACTTTTAATAGGTATTTCTTCCGATTTGATCCCAAGTTTAATTGCTAGCTTTGAGATTAAATGCTACAAATGTCCCATCACCGTTATTTTCTTTGACTTGGACTCTAGAAAAGGATCTACTTTTTTGCAAACCTTTGAATATTGGGATTTGTAACAAGTATAATCAGCTACATTGCAGAAAAATCATGCATAAACTAAGTTAGAAATAAATGATGATTTATCAAGGTGTCAAATGTTGTGTGTGACAGATGAACCACAAAGATGTAATAGCACAGTTTGCAAACTCATTGAAGTGCTGCATCTTCATAAGCAGTATATTCCTATGGTTTTTCAAAATTAGCTGAAAACCTTAGAAGAATCAACTGCTACTTTACATGCTCCACAATGTCATAGTGCCAAAACTTTCTGATGCAGCTTCTCTTTTGCAAATTTTCTGAAATATCAAGTAGTGGGGTTTTATCTCCACTATTATCTGCAGTGAAATCTAGAAGTTTTATGAACTTAGTTGAGTGTTCATGCATATACACCATAAGAGACTCATCATCACTGCAGCCTTTATGTACTTTTACAGCTTAAGTTTTAATAATGAATATAATAGTAGTTTTTTTTGGATGTGAAAGTACATCTCTCTCCTCATACCTTATTATGGTTTCTTTTAAAACATGACTTTGCTGTGGTCAGGTTACAAATGCTACATGAGACATGGGAACACCATCTCAGGACAGTGGAAGATTGTATTGAGATGAAATAGCATAAAATTACACTTTTTAAAAAAAATAATATCACTGGTTTCAACACTGGTAAAAGCTGTTATATAAGTACTCTGTGTATTGAATTTCCTCTGTTTAACTACAAAACCATTTCACCTAAGACAAAAGTGATTATTTTCATATGATTGATCAGTCCCACAAGCGATTATCCTGAAAGATAGAGAGTAAAAATTATTCTGCATTACAATTTAATTCTGTATATAATTTGCTGAATCAACCCAGAAAAGTTTACACTGTTATGCAAGCAATGATCTGTGGGGAGTAGAAGAACTAATCAGAATACGATCACAAAAGATTTCCCAATGAGCACCTGATAACATCTCAAGACTGCTGACTTCAAAGTGGGAAAAAAGCTATTTCAAGTGACATTGCTAACGTCCCTGCAATCTGCCTAGTTTTTGAGATTGCACTTCAATTTTTTTCCTTTCCTTCTTCTCTGTCGTTATTCCTCTTACTTTTTTACTGTATTTTTTTTTTTATGAAATTAAAGATAGTTTCTGAGCCTGTGGTTCCATGAGAAAAAATATTTCTTAACATCATTTATACCAAATGTCCTCCTAATATATAATCTGCAGTTTATTTTTGAGACGACAAATTTGGTGGCCAGCATTTTCAAAAGAGAAGGATGAATCATAAAAATGTTTTGCTAATTAAATATAACTGTAAATAAATAAAGTTCATTTAGCTTTGGTGAATGTTGGCAATTCGTTTTGTAAGAGTAGCATATCACAGTACAACAGAATCTCATTTTTTATGATCCATTTTCATTGTGTTACTTGATACACTTTTTCAGGTTTACGAAGTTGCTCCCTGTATAAACACAGCTCCATAAAATGCCAAATGTAGAGAAAAGAAAACAAAACGGAACCAAACCCTTGATAGTATTTCGCAAACTTCACCACACTTACTAAATTTCCAGGGCTCTCTATTATTGAGTCTGTGCAGTATGTCTAGACAAGTAGTACTATCATAGCACCTCCTGTCTGGGTCATATTAAATCTTCAGTAAGAACTAAACATTTTCAACTGATTTCCAGGCAACTGCAAAGACTAAAAAAGGCTTGACTCTCTTACTAGAGGATGTCATGTTATGTGGTCATAACCCTCTTCTTTTCCTGACCCGGTTTGATTAGGCTAATTAATGCCAGCATTTGCTTCCAGCAGTCTTCGCAATTGTGACAACTGCTCAGTATGGGAATGCTGCTGCAAGGCAAGTGCAGAGAGGCATGACTTTTTGTGTTCTTTTCCTTTCCTTACACACAAGCATAGAACTAGTCTCAATAAATCTCTGTGATATATTTTATCATCCTTGACACAATATCTGGGGGGAGCAAGACTTTCCCTGGAAAAGACTATTTAGTTCCTAGTGGAAATGCATGTGTTTCCATTCCGGGAGGTCTGGTCTGCACATTTTAGTCCCCATGGCCAGTAATGTGTTTTATTTCAGGGGGGTGTGAATAAAGCTTGCCTAATTTTCTGCTGCAGTGCATTATCTTCTTTCCATGTGTGTTGAAACTTAAAGGCTGCCTGCTAGGCTTGTTCAGCTCTGGTGTATTGAAGCTTGAGCAGAGAAGCATGCTGGAAAAGAATAAAAAAAGGGTCAGGAAAGATGCATATCCAAATCAAAACCACATGCTCTGGTCATCAAAGGAAGAAAACTTCTATTTACTCCAGTCAGAAAGACTAGTAGTTCACTGTTTTGGTCAACAATTATCAGGCCTTGATTATTTTATAATCTATAATACTGTAGCTCTTAGGTAAATCTTCCATGCCAAGTAAAGAAATAAACATTTTGTCTGTATACCAGAAATAGAGAGATATTCACTGTGCTTCAACTTTTGCATCTTTGAGATAAATAAAATATTGATGTCATATTACAGGGCTTTCCATTGGTTTTTAAGGACTTTGAATCAGGCCACCATTGAATGATGTCTTTTTTAGGGAATTATTTTCTCAGTCCTTTTCCTCTCTCTTCGCCATTTCTGTACCTATTTTCTTTAAAGTAATCATGTTATATTTCATTGTCATGCTTTCTGGTTCACTGAAATCCAGCACTGGAATTACAATACAGAGTTGATAGAAATGCTTCATTGATTGTAGTGGAACATACCCACCGATCTGTTTTACTAATCACAACATTTTTTATTGAATTGGCTCAACATAGTTCATTAGAAACAATTCAGCAAGAAAAATCTATTAGGGTGAAACTAGACTACAGCTCTGTTGAAGTTTATTCACGCAAAAAAATGAGGAATTTTGTAGCAAAGTATTAAAACACCATATCTTATGTCAACAAATAAAATATACTGATGAAATTATCATCAGCACTAATCAGAAATGAATAATCATGATCCTCATGGTTATAAACTGACTCAAAGAATTTTCAGATCACTAAATTTCCGGTAGTTAATCTTGTTGATATTCATAATAGTCTAATAAAATTTTGTCAATATGGTGTTATTTTGTACCTAGTTTTGAATGGCACCAGAGAAGTGACAAGATGAGTTAAAAATTGGTTGAGTTCCCAAGGTGCAAAAGTGTTTCAGATGTTTTCAAAATTGCTCTTGATTTATATTATCGGAAAAGAAGAAAACTATTACAGTGATCAATTCCATAAATGGAAATCTTCAGACAATATATAAAAGTTTAACAAAAGATTGCGAGATGGAGTTATTTTAAATTTAGAAAACATGTATATGAAAATAAAGGAATAAAATTCCACATCCACAGAGCGGTCTCATATTTCAATGTGTTACACCCTAGATATCCTTGTTTCAGACAGCAGCTTACACAGCTTCCAAATACATCAGTGAGTACTTAGGTCTTGCTGCTGAAGAACAGTTTGAAATAACAAGAATTTTATTCACTAAATATTTCACAGAATGGAGGAAAGACAATCTTCTGTCACAAGATAGAGGGATAATAAAGAAACACAAAAGAATGTGCACTAAAGCTAGCATGTCATTTGTATGATCTGATAGAGACCAAATATCATTAAAATTATTGTACGTTCTAATCAGAATTTGAGGGCATGAATATTGAGCAAAAAAATGTGTAAGTTCTGTATCTGACTTAAGTAGTTAGTGAAAAAAAAAAGAACACATCCTCCTTCCGGTAAACCCCTTCAAACCCCAACAAGCACACCAACAAGGAATTAAGTGAGATATATTACCTCAGCTAAGTGAACAGATCATGTTACAGACTACAAGTTGATTTATGTCGACAGTCAAATATCCTTCCTTTAACTCTATCATGACCCTTTCTCCTTTTCCTACAGGGATTCCCATTTTTAGTTTAAGCTGATGAAATTCCCCCTAACCCCATTTCTACCAGTGAGAGTTTTGCAATTGGCAGTACGTGTTAAAAACAAGATTTCAGTTGGTGTCTGTATGTCCCCCAATACACGTCCATTGATCCACAAGCAATTCCCTTACAATATAATTAAATGAAGTCAATGAGAGCCTATTCTCTTCCGACCACTGGCTGAACCCATCAGAGTGTCAGACACAGACAGCGAGCGCTCCTGGCCACAGGTATTTTCAGGCAGTGACATGAAGGCTCTTACTGTGCCTGGAGAGCTTGACAGTGAATTTACAAAGTGTGAACTACAGGGTGCACTGGGACTCCAGGGGTAGAAGGAAGTGTCTGGAGTGGATGGGAAGGATGGATCATCCCAGAGCTGGGCTCCACTGCAGCCATCTCTCCCTGCAGGTTTGAAAGCTGGCTGGGAAACAGGTGTTGTGAATCCACTCACACAATCCCCAGAGCTCTTCATCCTCTCAACGGTGTGCAGTGTCTTGTACTCTTTCAGCCATTTGAAGACTCTGAGTGCCATACAGGGAAAGTTATACCCTTTTTTGCATTAAATGAAACCCCTAGCATCTCCTTTAAATGCCTTGCATTTATTCTTAGGGGAGAATTGTGTGTAGTAGAGCATTCAGCTGTGCTAGGCATTTGGCATTTTTTTCCCAGTGTACACACTGTTATTTTTTTTATGTTAGAGTTTACAAGGTTGAAGAAGTGCGTGTTGACCTGGTCATTTCCTTGCAGACAACAGAAGAGAAGTGGGTTTTTTGCAGGAAACAATTACAAAAGGAATGGGCAATGGCTTTCCTGACCCATTCTGGTAGGGCACTTCATTCATATAGATAATGGGAAGAAAGGCATGCAACATTAGTGTGTTGGTATTGAATCATTGGTGAAGATGTGGTGTGATGTGATAAGAGAGTGGATGAAATTGATTCAAAAGAAAAATCATCAAAACACGCTTTCAAGCAGAGCTCTTATCAGAGTGCTATTCCTGTGTTCCCTTTTATAATTAACATCCAGTTTTTATCAGGCTTCTTTCTGAAGTCTAAATAAATGCCCCTATTGTGTAGCTTCTGGCTTATATTTTGCAGAAGACACAGGTTCTAGTTCATCATTAAAAACAAATCCTAGTTTTATGAGCCATATAAAGAATAAGGCTGCCCATGGCTATAATTGAGTTACTGGGTTTTATCTCAGTACAGTCTGTTGGGTGTCTCTCTAGCTATAAAACAAGCAATTTTACAGAGACCCTGCAGTGCACAGAGCAAGACTTTTGGCTTTCTAGTTATTTAGTTCCCTGTTTTCTCTGTTTTTTTTTTTTTTCCAGAGGTATCAGATGCAAATTAGGTTTCTAGTTTCTCTTATCTCTTTGTTCCTTCCAAAGCTGAGATTGATAGCTTTAAGGAGATCAAAGTCAACTTTCAAATGTATCCCAAATTGATAATCTCCAGACTATCATACACCTTGTAGTCAGAACAAAAACCTAAAATCCATAATGACATGAGCATGGTAAATATGGTTGTTCTGTTAGACTAAGTAAAAGTAGATTATACATGTTTTTTAGACTTCAAAGGCCTGTCCTGTTAGTCAGGTTTCTTTAAGGTCTCAAAGGCACTGTTCACTCCCTTTTGTGCAAGAAAAATAAAAGACACTGCAGCAGGAACTTGAGAGGATCTTTTCCTGCTAACATTTCAGTTTCAAAGATAAATGGACAAAACATTTTAAGAAAAGAAAAGTAGGGGCATTTCTAGTTTATTAAAGCAAGTATAGAAATATAATGTGCATCAAAACTTGTTTTTGCCTCATACCTGACTGTAAGAGGTATTAATCTGTTGTTTTAGATACTCTGGCCAAGCAGGTCAGTAAATAAGAGAAAAAAATGATGGGCCCTTATATTTCCTTACTGTGTAAAGAAAAATGAAGGAGAGAAATTTTCATTTCCAACTGAGTGCAAAATCTGCAGGTCTGATCCAAAACCAGTTCCCCCTGACACTAATGAGCAATGACAATATTTCCCAATGTCAATATTCTGGATTGAACTGCCTGGTGCAAACCAGACTGCAGCTGGGGTCCACAGAAAGCTGCATGAGCAGGGACATGTCAAAACCATCGGTGCAGGTCGTGTGTGCCTGCACACCGTCCCCACAGAGCCGCTCTCTGACAGGGGCCAGGCAGCTGGCAGGTGGCCACAGTGCTTCCTGGCTGGCAGCCAGTGGCTCTTATCTGTGCCCTGGTGAGCAGGCTGTAATAACTAATCCCAAGTTAAAGAAGGGGTTTTAGTATGAACTCTATGGGAGAAAGAGTCAGGAATAGCTACATCCTCCCTGCCAGGAGTGCCTCTGATTTTTCTTTCGCACACTTTTTTTTGGAGTGCTCAAAGGCAGATGTTTGGAGAAAAGTAATTTTTGATCCTTCAAACTGTTCTCTTCCAAACTGTTCTCTTCCAAAGTAAAAGGATGTCTGTGTGCATATGGAGGTGAGTGGAAGAAAATAATCCTGCTGTTCAGCATAGATAAACATTTCTGTGCTTTGTACATAAAAGCATTTGGAGGGATAGTGTACGGTAATCTGTTTGTGGGTTAAGAAATACATTCTTTCCAACAACATGTCTTCTGGTATAGCATTGGATGACAATTTGATCCTGTATATGCTAAAAAAATATATGTTTTGTTTTTCTCTGTACAGTGCTGGAAGCACCTGTGTATTTCCCCTATGGGAAGTCTATTGTGATGCTACAGATCTTCTCAGACAGCACTTCTGGGAAATATCAGAAACTCTACACAGCTCTAGAGATAGAAGAAATAAGGGATTTGAGTGGTTTTATACTTCAAAAACTCTTAGAGAAATATATTTTGAAAACACTGGACTGTCAAAAAACTTCCCTTCATTGACTGGTAAAAAGCAGCAGCTATCCTCAGGTTGCTAACTGCTGCGTCCCAATTCCCACATCTAAGGATAAGGAAATGCATTGGTCTCTCTGGTGTAGTCACTCAGCTGAGGCTGACAGTAAAGGTGCAAATTGTTGTCAGTTGTCATTACTTGGTATGTGTTATACCATGGAAAAATAAACTCTTAATGGAAAAGTACCTGATAATTAATGACTTCTCCATATGCACTAAAACTGATTCATGATGATAATGACATTTGAAAAAAGCTGTATCTGTACCAGTCTGAAGTGAAGAATATAATCCAAATAAATTAGAAAATCTGATTACCTCTGGAATGCAACTAGGCTTTAAATAAAAGTTGAAAAATGAAGAGCCAATATTTTTGTTTTCAGTCTACAAGTGCATTAATAGTAATTAATAGAAGAGAGAAAGGAAAAGGAATGAAACCTAGAGGAAAATACAGACTAAGGAGTAATTTTCTTGCTTTTCCCCACTTTAACAAGAATTAGACTCTGCTTCACATGAAGTCTTGTAGTATAAGCCCCTCCTGTCACACTTCAGAGCTCTGCAGAACTGGAAAGAATGAATAAGGTGGGGAGAAGTGGGGAGGTGAGCTCTCATTTTCTTACCCCAGGTCTGCTGACATCTGTCTGCAGTTATACAGGTGGGAAGAAGGGATTATATATGGACGTTGCCAAAATGGCTCTAAAACATCTTTGGTGGGTTTGCTCTGCTGGTTCCATCTGTCTGTGCCTCAGTGCACATGCAAGACATTTTTAAGCCACCTGCTGTTGATGCAGTGGTTTCTTCTTTATTTTTTTTTCAGAGTGGCATTCAGACTTGCAAGATCAAAGTATTGATCAAAATTCAGTGAAAGGCTTAGTATTATCCCTAAACCTTAACTTGCCTATCTGGATTCCCATTACACTAACCCCTGATGGGCTGGGACATTTTCTGAAGCATTCATTTCTCACCATAGTGACACTACCATTATAACTATGGATGCTGCCTTTGATCATAACAAAATTATACTGGCAATATGGACTTGTTTTTTCTGTACTCACTCTCACTCAAGACTTGGACTCAGGTGGGCTAAAGAAGGTTGAACTAAATAACATTTTGTTCCTTCTTTCTTTTATAATAGTAAAGGAAAAAAAAAGTAACAGGATGTAAAAGTGTCTACAACAGGAACTGTGATGTGAGTCATCTAACACTAGAATGTGTCCAGTAAAAAAGGGCAGAGGAACACAACTGTATAGGTTCTAACTGTTCTATGTCTTCAAACTGCTGCACTGCCTGTTGAGTAAACTGAGAATTTACTCAGAGTGGTTTTTTTTGCTCATAAATATTTTTTTATTATTTTCTAATAGGATAGGTAAGAAAGAACTCAGTGTCAGAGGAAGAGCTTCAAACAGTAATTGTAAAGTTCTAATAATTTCTGTATTTTTCTTATTTGAGGAATCAATAATCACTTAAGTCAATATATTGACAGTCATTTCTACCAAAACTGGAATTAGATTTTACTGTACAGGGAGTCATTGTTCCATCAAGTGTTTTCATCACGGCAGAATTAAACTTGAAATGTCAGTTTGTATGGTAAGTTTGCAATAATAGATGTGAAGCAGAGAGGATTCCTCACTTGTAGTGTTCTATCTTCCAAATATCTTACTCAAAATTAGGCAAAAGATAGAAAATTTCAGGAGATACTTTGAGTAATTCCAAGGGAAAGAAGACGCCAGAATCGTTCATTCTCACTCCTAAAATACCTTTACAGTAAACAAAAGCCAAATTTTGGAGAATTTTCTGCTTGTGTAATACACACAAAAGTCTGGGGGAATATAGATGCTTGTGTATGCATGCATATATATATGTCCCCATAAACCAACTAAGAAAGAAAATGTAAAGAATATTTTTTATAATTTCAATAATTAAAAAATTAAATTAATCCAGTGAAATATAAATGAAATAATAACAAAAATAAATTAATTATAAAAATCAGCATAAAAAATTAAATTTATTTCAAAATATTGTAAATTATTTTTATATCAAGAAGTGAGAAAAATAAACCTTGGAAGATTGATAATAAAATCATCTATGTATGAAAACACAAGTGTAAATATGAAAAAGCTACTTTGAAATTAGCCATATTTAACTCCTAGAAAAAAAAATAAAGCTTCTTAAGCAAAATGAATGGAAATAAAGACTATACTTGGGGACACCTTCTATGAAAGGTTACCATTGCTTATCCCAGAACTCTCCATGACATGGCAAGACATTGTCTGCAATTTAATGGCCTTTCAACAAAGCCACAAAGCAACAAAGTTGCTGTCAGTAATGCTACCAAGCATGTTTTGAATTTTTGATGTGTTTTAGCTTACTGGTCCACCTGCAATTGTAACTGTTTGGAAATTAGAAGCCAGGGAGAACTGTTTCTTAGAGTGATTTTCCAGTCAGGTACAGCCCTGCTTTATCCCTCTTGCTATAGGCTGTGATTCCTATGCTACATAATCTAGGCCTAAGACCTGTGAGGACACCAACTCACAACAAATGACTAAAGGATTAGTAAGAACTCTGTCTCAGGCCTAGCCCACTGGATTTATGGGGGATAACGCACCAAATATTTAATCTAAAGAGGTCACAGAACACCACATATAGTCAAACTTGGGGTCAGCTTCTTGGTCATAATAGATTATTTATGTCTTTGGATCTCCGCAGTTCTTCATCAGCATGTGATATTGTTAGGTAGGTTACAGTAGTGAGATTCCAGAGCAAATAAACTGGCCCTGTGGTAAGCATTACAGTACAGGCATTGCTAATTATTTATTTCCTGCTGTTAAGCAGAAAACAGGCTTGACTGCCCTCTCAACAGCTGCAGCATTACAATGTGTGAAACACCATGAACTTTATGTGCTAGCTCTCCTGAAGAGCTCTGGGGGCAATGGGCATTACAAGCAGGTAGACTAGTTGTCAGAAGAGCCTTCTGAAGAGTCCTAGTGCATCAGCAGCAATTAATGCAGGTGGTATTTTAGACAAGGGAGCTAATGAGCTTTAATATGCATGCAGGTGAGGGAGTGCTGAATCAGTAGAGCCATTAATGAACCTATGACAGCCTAATTAGCTACAATTTAAAATCTATGGAATCTAATCAGAAGAGCTGAACACTGCTGCAAATCTGTGTATGAATGAGTCTTTCTAAATACTCCAATCTGTTGCTTAGTCACTGATTGATAGTAATTGCTTTTTTTCTTCCATTGTGTATAGGAAAATGCCCAATTTTGTTCTGATAGAGGAGGACACAACATTGAAGTTAAATGCCTGAGATGTTTGACTGCTTAAGTTTTAATCAGGAGATGTTTAAAAAAAATCAAAGTAAAATTAATTTCCAGCCCTGAATATAGATGATTAAAAATACACCACCAACTTCTCATGTATTTGGCAGGCAGAGATTATATGGTAGTTAATCAACTCCAAATAGCTTATATGAAATTAAAGATAGAACTACTGCTCAAGTGGCATAAAATACACATATTAATATAAGAACTTCTTTATATAGGAACGTTATTAAACTCCTTAGATGAATGATTTTTAATACAACCAAAAAAGAATTTTCCTATAAAAGGAGAACAATAATATCCCCTGACTTTTGTTATTAAAAAAATAAAAAATAATGACCTATTATAACCCTATCACAAAACATTATATTTTCCTTTTCCAAGACCATTAAGGGGAAAAGAGAATTTGCCAATGTACAGAACATCACTAAAGGGTATGTCCAGTATTCTCACTGAGATACGAACTATTCTAAAAGAAAGTTTTAATACCTGAAACACAATGTAATTTTCCTTATGTTGATGGCTTAGATATTACTACTTTATGTAGGTGAAATCCTGTGAGAATTTTCCTTTACTAGCCAGCTAGAAATCTCTTGCAATAGTACAATAGGCATTGTACTAACATTAGACTGGTGAGTATAAAGTTGAAGAAATGAGAGCACCTATTTTTGCATCAATTTACCAATCTCTGGCATCCTTAGTAAACATTACTGTACAGAGTGTACATTTTAACTGGGTGTTAAAAGGAATCAACAAGGATTTGCTCATTTGAAATCTTTGCTATTTTTGTGTTTTTTTTTGTTAATTGAGGTCATAGTTTGCTGTGTCACTACTGACATTTTCATGTAGATACAAAGTATTTGAAAACAGGATAAGTATAAGATAGAGTTTTAAGTCACCACTCATGGCCATGAACTTGAAATTGCTATTTCCTGAATATTGCTAATGAATATTTATTGAATATTACTATTTATACACAGCAGGTTGATCAAAAAGTAAAAGGACAGGGAAGGATGCTGGAAAGGAGAACGTGAGAGACAATTCACACCTTAAAGACTGCTCTTTTTCATAGGATTTGAGACCCCCTGATGATCTCATCATCCCAGCTTTCCTATCTTGCCACTGTACAGATGCATTAGGAAATACCAGGGGGAAAGTACTGTATGGATGTTCCAGGAGGAGTTTTCCAGGAGGATTTTTCAGCTGTGGTACTTGCTTTCTCCACAGCCTCCAAGTGACTGGATTTCAAGTAGAAATTGGTCAAGAAAATGACATTGTTCAATATTTTAAGCTTTCTCCCCATAACTTATGTTAAACCTCTCTTTTCCAGAGGTGGAAATGCATTTTCAGTGAGACTTTTTAAAAAATAAGGTCACATTTTCTCCAAGTTGTTCTACAAAGCTTAGTCAGAAGTCAGTGAGAAAAGGCTCAGTTGAGACACCTGATACCTGAGAAACTCCTGGAGACAATCACAGGCTTCAGGCCAGTTTGTAACCTGAAAAGCTGTTTGTGAATGTCTTTCAGATCACAATGCACTCAGTGATGACATCCTGAACAATTCTGAATTAAGAATAACATTAAGAGAATTGCTGTCTGATCTCAGACAAATCATGGATGGAAAAAATGGTGAAATTCACAGAATAAATAATTTTGCTAGGAATTATTTCCTTGGCTATAATCATCACTGCCACTTACAAAGAATTTCCTGAGCAGCAATACCACCTTTACTGCAGATGAACTTTATTTCTGGTGCTGTTTTTTAAGATCATAAAGAGATTGAAGTTTGATTTAACATAATCCAACAGCACAATCCTCTTCTTTTTGATAAAGTGATCAACCACATCTCAATAGGTTAAATTTTATACACATTTTTACCTTGCAGTTCTAGTTGTTGAATTATACAGCAGTCTAAGACATAAATGAGGACTATGCCTGATCCTGAAGCCTTTAATCATGTAAATAGTAACTTTGCTTGACTTGTATGCAGAATCAATTCTTAAGAGGTTCCTTTCATTTATTTTAGCTTTCCCTAAAAGAAGTGAAATGTTTTAATGTCATGGACATATATGTTATAATAACTACGCTTTCACACAGTAGGCTTTGGTCGATGTTCATCTTTTTGTATCTCACTTGCTCTCTATGTTTATACACACACATCTATTTACATGTATGGAGGTATTTACCGAGTATATAATGTAATATTATCTTCCTAGTTTTATCGTTATTCTACTTAGAAGGCTCAATTCTCAACTCATCATTATTGCTAAGACCATACATATTTTTCATGTAATTTTCCCCTGTCTCTTTGTCTTCATACAAACAGACCAGAGCTTCTTAACGGAGTGATTGTTTCCACATCAAGAAGGAGAGTCCAGGGCCTGAAATCTCCTGGCCTCAGTGGGGAAGGAAAGGATATGTAGAAAAAATATTAGAGTAACATGTATGAGTAGGGGGTTTCCTGTCCTTACCACCACAGAGAGTCTGGCACGTTAGAATATAGGTGGCTGCTGCTGGGAGGAATCATGGAATCTGACATTCTACTCTTTGCAGAAAATCAGCTTTTCAAGCTTTGAAAATGCATAGATAAAACATGTAGCCAATCTAGGTCGGCTGAAGCACAGCAGAATCACTGAGTCCTTTGTTGCTCCAAGCCTGTTCCTAAACACAGGGGGAGCTTTGGGCTACCTAGATAGTAAAGAAGTTCTCTGGGTTGACAAACTTAGCTCACACTGGTGCAACAAAAATCTTAGTGAGAGATATAGAGCATAAGTATTTTTGAGGTTTGTTTTGCTTGCACATGAGGCAATGGCCTGGAATAAAGACCCTGAATGCTCCACTTTGGTGCAGCAAAGCTGGTTGGTCATTGTTAATTTGTAAAGACAAGTTACCAAGATCTGGCAAAATCAAGTTGATAACTTGGAATGACTGTGTTGTAACTTCTACCACTGTGTATCAGAACCAGCCCCACTGGGGCCAGTGGGATGGGAGAACTTTGTAGTAGGATGAGACACTACCATGCTCCTATTGGTAATTAGGCAATCCTTGCCTTTAAAGATACCGTGCTTCCACCCTCACACAAATACAACTGAGACATACCATGAAGGATGAAAGATTCACAGTGAAAATTGTGATTTGGCTGGAAAAGAAATTTTAGAACAGCTGTATCACCCTCTCCAAAACAGGCTTGCAAGAAATTTAATTTAAGATATAATTTTATTTAAAGAGATCAACTATTAAAAATGGTGAGCTTATCAACATTTAAACTTGAGGTAGCAGGGGCCTCTCCCATGCTTCTGTTTAAATGCATGTCGGACATGCTTGTTAAATGAGGCCAGGGAATGCAACATCATGAAGAGTAAAGCCACTGGCCAATGATGTTGTCTTTATGCTCAACTAACACAAAGCAAGCTATATAAAAATATTTTAAAAGAACTTCTTCTCTTCCTTGTTTGAAAATAATTTTACTTATTTGACACAGTGGAAATTTTAGTTTTTACAATATTTCCTGCTGGTGCACAGTTGAATAAATTTATTTTAAGCTGGTTGGTAAATGGTTTTCTTTCTGTACATCTCTGGTGATGCATTTTTTAATAAATTATTTTTAAGGTGGCTGTTCCAGTATTTTTCTTATTTCCTGCTGTGGAGATGAGTGCTTTAATAAACAATTTTTTGAAGTGGCTAGTTTAGCATTTTTTTCTCCTGTATCCTGCTGTTACAGTGCTGTAAGCTTGTTACATGTTCATTTGTTTTAAATAGCTGCTGTTCCTTGGTTTTTTAAAAATTATTCTTGTATATTAACCTTCATTTTGAGAATTTCCTTCTCTCTTCTAAGTAAAACTAAATAGGAAAAGGAAGTGGAAAAGACTTTTAAAAGATTTTTGATGTTGCAATTCACAGGAATAACTAACCTATGGACTCAGTTATAATAGCACGTAACTCTTCCATAAAAAGTTATGGCACTGACCACTCCTAGGTTCAGGCTTGCCACATTTTCCCAGTTTAAACGCATTCTAATTGCCTTGGTGGAATTTACCAGAGATGGGAGCTCACATGGAACTGTGACAGTTCATCTGATCCATGGCAATGCTTCAGGATATGCTAACTCAGCCATGGGTTTCAATGCTGACCTTTTTGTAGCAAACAGTAAAGGTCGCCATGTTAAAACTATTCCTAAATCTGAGTTCCATTGATTACTCTCTTGTCAATATGATACAATTTATAGAAATGTTGCCATCTTTTCTATTAATTTTCACACCTTTCTTTTTTTTGAAACCTAGCCAAGTTAACATTTCTTTTTTTTAGAGTGAAAGCTCTAATTTTCATCCCCCAAAAAAGGACTTTAAAGAGTTGAATAATTTAGAGAAAAATTCAGTATTTCATGTGAGTTTGGCAGTTGATACATATTTTGGCTTGCATTAACAGTGGAGAAAAAAAGGCAAGTTTTTTGAAATGAAATGTTTCCTGATATATCAGGAAAAGCAGTTAAATGAGAATTCCAGTACTCATTCAGTCCCCCTAGTGGACTACTGGGATTTTCTTAGCAGACCAGTACTGTCAAACCTAGAATCACTAGCAGAATCAAAGGAATAGCACTGTGAGATCAAAATGCTGATTTAAATAAGAAGAGAGGACTAAAGATGTAAAATTATGAAAATAAGGGAAAGCCCTATAGATTTTGAACGATTCATATCAGTAAAAAAATTACCTAGAGGGTCGATTCACAGTTGAAGCTAAACATTTTGATTGTTTATAGTCTCTACAAAATGAACTACAAAAGAATCTCAGACGTGCGGAGTACCCTGACTATTTCGGACACTAACTTGCTCTCCAGAGGCATCTCTTGCTAAAGAGAGCACCTGAATACTTAAATTTTGAGCAAGTGAATAAATGTGAGACAAATCCTACTTTCTAATGGAATTGTGTGATTCTGGGTGCATTACATAAGAAAGAAAAGCAGCTGAAGTGACTTGTGTCTACAGCCACTTCTTGGATTAGGTCCATATTCTGTGTTGTGATTATACTGGTTCACTGGATCTGAATGAAGTTCTAGCAGCACTAAACTGAAGAGAAGATTCGGTGTAGTGAAGTGTTAACAGTTGTTTAGATAATCTCAGCGCAGGTTTCAAAGGGGCAGCTTAATTTAACTGACTTCTGCTTCTCTGATGAGCATGGCTTACAATGGACCTCAGTGTGCCTGCTCCAGTTTTATCACCCCCATAAAAAGTTACTGTGATACATAAACCAGCCCTTGGACAGAAGTAGCCATAAATAGCACAGTGATCTACTCTAACAAGTTTTCAAGCAGTTATTTTGCTGAGAGTAGGTTAAGACAGGAAGGAAACTCCCTCCTACCAGATACTAGACAAAGGTTGAACCAGAGCATAAGCACTGATATTTTGTCTCAGGGGTATACTTTTGCAGGCCAAGAACATGAGCAACTAGAGCTCAATTTATTGAACCCCTGCCCTAGTTTTGAATTTTGTTTTATGTCCCTAAGATATATTTACCTACAGATTAAACTGTCGAGCGCACTGAAAGGAAGATAGCAGTTCAAATACTCCCATATTCAACCATTCACACTTCACTATAGTGGGGGTTCAGGTTCTTTATAAAATGCAGAGAGTTGAAAAGTCAGTTTTCTCTTAAGAAAGGGACGTATTTTATAAAAATCTGATTGCAAAACTTGCGTGGAGAAGACAGACAAAGCTTTGCCTTTTATATACAAAGCAGTCTTCATAATTGCTACTTTGGATTTGCAGAGAATTTAAAGAGTCTTGGAAAATAAAGTACTTTTGAAGGCATTTATTTGCCTTACTTTCTATTTTAATTCCTGTCCTCTTAAAATTAACTCCTAAAACTCAATTTAATGCTGCATGGTCTCCAGGTAAACAAAAGACATTTGTCTGAATATATGGTCTTTTTCATAAGCACAAAAAAAGTTTATAATTCAGACTAGGTGTACATTCTAGCATCAAATTAAAGCAGATTGAAATGGGCTTTCACTTGTGGAACAGCTTCTGAGGTGATTTAAGTAAAATTCCAATTTTAGCTTGGAATAGTTTGTTTTCATCACACAGAATGCAAAACTTTGTTTCCCAATCAAAGTAAGATGAACATTTTTACTGACATCTGATGACAAGGAGAAATGGAAGTGGAAAGCGAGTTAGAAAAAGGTAGTGATGAAGTTTTTCCACCAGAAGTCCCTCATCTTCAAAAAAAGAAGTGGAAAGATGTTTTGAAAGTCAAATCATCAGTCAGGAAATTAATTTAAATGAAAATTAAAAATATAAAAAGTTTAAATACTTCTTCAGAGTAACACATACTATTCAGGATGAACTCTTCTTGATGATCTTGATCACCTCTCAGCTTGAACGGAAACACTGTAATTTCTTATCTGGGCCTCAGTCCCACTTTAATTCTCATCTTTTGGTCTATCAGAATTCTTGGTACTTCATGAAATCGTGTTTTCACATATTTCCTGATGAATGTGTTGGCAGAACCACAATTTGTTTTGTGTCATCCTATCTGCTTATACTTCTTGTGAAAGGAAGTTTTAGTATACTAATTATAATTAAAGGGTTCCACAAATTATTTTGTTTTGATATGTACCAACTGCTAGACGTATTAGGGCATGTATGCATAGGATTTGATTCTATAGAAAACCGAGAAATAATCCAAAACAAACCATGTTTTATTAGGAAAAATGGGAAAAAACCCACATACTTGGATATCGTAGTGATAAGTTGTGGTACAAATGGGTGATTACTGGCGAGCAGAGTATATGCCAAATAAACTTACCTCGACACTTGGCTTTGTTTTTATGCAGTGTGAGCATCTTGCTTCTTCTGGATAAGTTATTTTGATATAATTTTTGACTAGAAGGAAACTTTTAGCCCAGACTGTATAAGAAAATTTATCAATGTATGAAAGAAACATTTTATAGACTTACTGAAATATTAAAGCTGTGACTACTGCCAGAGATATGATTAAAAATATAAAAATTTTTCAAAGACTGTAGCTACCATTGCAAAGCAAATGAATTTGAGCCACTAATAATACCATGCATTACCTTGTACTGCCTCTATCTTTCTTTTTTATTTATTTTCTCACTTGAAAATGAAGATATCCTGTGTGATTGAACTATCAAGTACTGAAGAGTCAGCATTGCTGCTGCATTTGGAACAGCTACGATGAGAACTTTATTATGCACATCTGAAAAGCAAAATCAGTAATTACAAACAACTTACAGGACAGCTGAATGTAGTTAAATAATTTACTTGCAATATACCCACAATCTTAAAATGCTTTAATATATAAAAACATATTCAGCAGCTGCAGTGCTTTTATCTGTCGTATTCTCTCCTAAGCTTGTGGGAACTCTGCTTTTTAGGAAGGTGTATGTGTTCCTTCATAAGCAAAAGGGGAAAGGACATCAGTATGCTGGACAGTTTCTTGAAGTTACCCTGGTCCTGGCCAATAGAGCAGAGAACTGTGGAATACAATGCAGTGTTCTCTTCATCATCTTTCATGATTTTAAGTGTAGGGAACAATATCATTTTGTTATATCAAAATGAACTGTCGAAATAGGATTAAAACATACTACTATAAATGGATAAGACAGGTCTGAAGACACAGAGAAAACCAGAGATGCATAGACATCTCTACATATCTCTCATCATGTCTGCTAATAGCTCATTATGATTGTGTTTCCAGCTTCCTCTCTCTTTATATATCTGGATTTGGAATGTTATTAAAAGCCATAAGAAAACAGAGACATATACCTTTCACATGGGAAATGTTGGGTTAGAAAAAAGTTTGGAATATTTTTCTATGAACAGATATCGATTCTTGTATCATAGTTTTAATGTTGAAATTTCTTGAATATCATGTACTGGTGCCTTCTCTGAGGGATACTTATTTCTGTTTTAAAGTCAGCCTTGGAGCTCCTTGAAACATATAGTTATGAAGGAAGTAATCTGCTGGAGGCTTTGAGACTTAAAACCTGTAACCTTGGGAGATCTCACGTCTGCCTTTCAGCCAGCAGTATACTCTGAAGCAGTGCTGCATTAGCAGCTGTAAATTCAATCTCACTGTAGTTTAGCTGCTCTATTCTTCTTCACTGGTAATTACACCATGGGAAATAACTATTTAAATGGAATCTTGTGCTACGATTATATTTTTCAAAAACTGATTACAACATACAAGACAATTTTCAATTTGAACTTCCAAGTTTTAATTTAAAACAACTTTATAGTAACAATTTAGACCTGAGATGTACAGACATTAAAGTGAGGCAACTTACATTCCAGTTATTTGTGCTGCATCTAGATAAAAATATTTCTAATATTTCTGAAGATTAAATTCTGTCAACCAATGACTAATCATCAGAGTTGGGTAAACATTTCATAAGGATCAAGTAATTAGCAAAACATATTCATTTGAAATTCTTTAAGCTGGATGCCTATTAGATTCTTATATTCAATATTACCTTGCTTTACAAGTAAATCTACCTGTCTGTACCAAAACTCTGGTATGGTGTACTGTGAGGTAACCCCTTATAGCTGTCTGCAGAGGTGACATTCATTCCTGACCTACATGACACATGATCAAGAGCAAAATTATTACCCTTTGCCAAGAGACACATAATCCTTACTGCATAACACAGGCACTTGCCAGCACTCTGGGAAAAATTCACAGAGGTATTTAACAAAATTTCTGGTGATTCTCCTGTAGGATTAGATTAGCTGGTTGGGATCATGTGGTGATATTTGTCTCAACTACTGCTGCTGGATCACTGACTTCTGCAGAAGGGTATCCGGACTGCCAGAGTCCTAAGATGGGATGGGAAGTTATTTTACAATCGAGCAGCTGTGGCTTGGTTGTCCTGATACACTCAGTTAAAATGTTAAACCTGGGTTCATTTCCTTAATTTCTGGTTACTAAACAGAGAGATGTAAGATAAAATGTATCAGCAACGAAGTGTAGTATTCTGTAATGTTGAGATTCAAGAAATAATTTTACAGGAGTTACTTTCACTATGACAGATGGCTTATAGTGTCACATTTATTTTCTTATCTCATGGTAAAAAAAAAAGGGATTTCTCTAGATTACATAGAAAGGAATGTATTTGGTTTACTTGCATATAATTATAAAGATTAATTTTGCAAGATGACTCCAATAAAGAAAGAAAAAGACAATTAGAAGAATGAAACATGTATAATATGATCAATAAAAACTACTTTCTGATAACTTTGAAACTTTTTGAGTTTGTTCATTGACCATATTACTACATATACAAGGTTTATGGTAGCATAACAACTTTATTCTCCTTTCATTTGATTCAGGTTACTGACTTCAGTGAAGTATTTCTAAATTTCTATTATTGTCAAAAGAGAAATGGCTTGCTGTACCAATTTTTACCATCTCATAACATGGCAATTTATGAATTGCTGCACTGTAACATTTTGTCACAATCTTGTAGGAATAATAATTATTTTGCATCCAATCACCATAAAATGCTTTTTAAGGATTGAATATAATAATCTTCAAATTGAATAGTCAATTGCTAATAAAAAGTTGCATTTTTCCAAAAGAATAAAAGGAAAAAATATTGGTTTGTTTTTGTATTTGGCTGTCATGAATGGGTTTAGGAGTTAAATAAGCCCTTTCCCACTGCCCAGGCCTCTGGCAGCAGGTAGTAAACTTATCGAGATGACCAGCATCTCAAAACCCCCTCCCATTTGCAAGTTCTTTTAATAATGACTGATTCTGTCTATTATATAACAAATTATTTATTAATAGATGGAAAAACTACTGACTGTAAGACTTAAAACAAAACTAATGCTACACAGGAATAAAAACAAATAGGATAACTACTAGTAGATTACATACAGTGCACGATAAGGTACCATCTAAATTACAGCTAGCGAAGGAAAAGTGTAAGCTTAGGATTCAATGTATTTTACCATCCAATTGTTGGTGCAGCACACATTGATATCCTTTCCCTCAATCTCCGGAGAAGTAACCACGAGACTGCGTCCAAATCTCGGGGAGAAGTCCCTTACACATAGTGTGTGTGTATGGAAGCTTCTGCTTCAGTAATAACTCATGTGCCTTTTATAGTATAAAACAGTGTCTCTTGAGTCATCAAATTTATTTATCTCTTCCTACACTTATTTTTCCAGATGTTTACCTTTACGGCCTAAGCCTCCTGGCGCCAGAGAGAATCCTGCTGAGTCCTCCAACTCCAGGGTTATCTCTGGTGTTCCATTAACTCTGTTATGCAGGAAAGGGTGGGGGTGCCACTGCCACATTGGCATAGAAGGAAAATCTTGGACTTCCATACACTGATATATGATCATATGGGATGTCAGGTAAAAAAACCCAAAGAAGTAAAAATTAAATAGAAGTACAATGCAAACTCAAACAGTGAACAGCTGTTCTGTGAAAAATATGACATACAACACCATTATCAGTAAAAAAGGTCATGGGCTTGATTCCTTACCCTTAAATGGACTAATCTGACCAGACCCATCTGTGTCAAGTCCTTCAGGCAAGAATATTTTATTGCTGAATGGCATTTGTCCAGTCAGCAGTGAAATGGGTACCATCAAGAGCCAAATAAAGCAACAGGAGATCACTCATCAGATATCCTGGGGACTTTCTGGCTTAGGGGCATTCCTCAGTAGGAGATTTTCACCACTTGTCTGTTATAACACAGCATGCATGGACCCATTTGTAAAACAAACACATTCATTGCAAAAGCTACTCTGAGTGGGGCTGCTATTCCATGTTGTAGTACAGAATCATCATCAGCCCTGTTCAAGCAATAGGGCTTTACAGATCACAGAGGAAAAAATAAAAAGATCAAAAGTGATAACCTAAAATAATCTAAAATGGGAGAAAAGGATGCTTGCATAGGAGATGAAGAATTCAAGTTCAAATCTACTTCAAAAGATGTGGCTATTAGTACACTTGTTAATTGTGATAGCTGTTGGGTTTGCAGTGAAAGGGGAAAAATAAACTCTCCATCACTGAGCAGGGCCTAACCTATATATAATTAAAAATAAAAAACAGTAGTGGTTTAAATGCAAGAAAACCGCATAGGGCAATGTAGATTCTCGGAATCTTGATAGAATCTGGACATGAATTATGGTACTTGATACTTTAATATTTTAGGATTAGGCCAGCTGAATTCTAGTGAAGGAAAACTCAAACCTTGTTCCTATGGCTTTTTTCATCAAGGCTACTTAGATATTTTTGCATTTCATTTTTATTGAAAAAACATCCAGACTCATCCAAACAATAAATTTAATTGTTTAATTATTTTTTTTTCAGCCTCAAAGCTCTTCATTTTACTGGTTGCTTGTTCAGCTTATTATTTTTGTATTAACCAGCATTTCTGGCTTCTTAATTGTTTCCCATATGGCCACCAGTATCAAATGATAGACTCAAGTTATCTGCAGCCAACATAAATTTTCTCTGTAGAAAGCTAACTTGCTCAGAGAAATCTACCCAGTTATTCTGTCATGAACTCACTCTTGTAAATCAGCATTTTATTCTTCTATTTATCTTCATTCTATGCAAATCTTGGTTGTTTGACACGTACTAATATCTTGTGTGTTAAAAGTATCATACCACTCACATTAGTTTCTTAAATGCAGGTACTATTTTGTCATTCCATTGTTGTATAACAGTGTTGCTGACCTGTCATAATTTTAAGCTCTTTTTACTGAATCTTTGATTTCATGTTGCAGTTATTTCAGAAACCTAGTATGGTCAACACTTTTTGCACATGCTTGAGGCATTTTGAATTTTCTTTCATCTGATTATGAAAATTTATGTTTCTTTAAACTTATTCCTATTAGCTATCTCAGGATGTCTTGATAAAAAAAAATCCCAAAAAATCCAAAATGACCACCCAAACTAAATTATATTTAATATCAATACATGATTCTCTTTTTATGTCTTACTTCCTCTGCTCATTCCTCATCATTCATATGCCTAATTTTCTTTTGGGTTTAATATACTTTATAAGTATTTCTCAGATTTATCTATTTTTAGTAATTCTATATCACATGGACTTCATGAAACAACTTTCTTTGCTAATGGTACATATTCTATTCATAAGGGACAAGAAAATTCTCAAGGAATTTAAAGTGTATGCAAGTTCTTTGGGGTTTAAAATAAGTATCAAGAGTTATAATGCAATAATTCTGATTAGAATAAATTTGAGAACCATAATCTGATTAGCATATAACCTCTCAAAATAGAGAAAAGAGCTTTATACCTTTGCTACTAAAATTAAGAGTCAGTGTTCAAGCGTTATATAACTGGAGTTTTATCCTATTTGAGCGTATTGCTAGGGGATTTCCCATTCTTACACTTTTCTTGTTAGCTCAAAATATACTGTAATGAGTATTGAAATAAATATCACAATTCTATTCCAAAGCAAAAATAAAGACACCAAAAAGTATTTTATTTTCCTGAGAACAAAGGCAGATATTTGAAGGAGCAAGAAAACAGATTTGTCTTAAAGTGACATCACACTGAAAATGTATTGGAAGAGGTCCTGAGCAAGAATATGCTACATGCAGGAAACGTTTGTGCTCAGTCTCTTTTCCATTACAATTTTTCATTACAGGTTTCTCCAAATATGACTGAGAAGAAGCCTGAATCTAAGTTTTCTTTAGTCCAGGCAAAGGCATGCACACACAAATTTAGCAGACTTGTAATGAGGTATGAGAATGCCATTGTTCTTTTAGCTGTGTATATCCCAGTTTACTCTGGGACATAGAAATCTTCAAGGTGAGGAGTCTACACATAGGAGAGCCTATTACTTTTAGAGAAATGTGGTTGAGACTCTTTAGGTCATTACAGCAATGAAAAATATTAAAATTATAGGTTGAATATTCTGAAAATGTAATGCTTAATTTCATGATCAGATGTAAATTAACTTTTTCCTCAAAATGAAGTTTTACAAAAAAAACATAAATTTTGAGAAAATTACATTTTGTCTTAGCAAATCATTCATGTTTTACTTTCCTCATCAGCCTTAAAACAAATCAGCTACTATTTTTTCATTGAAATCAATGAGAAAATTATTGTCAACAGAATTGTTATAATTTCTCAAGTTACTTTTTTTCCATTACTTCATATACGGAAGTTTGAACACACCTGTACTATTTGTAACCTAATATTATTAGTTTATAATATAGTGGTATTTACGTGTTTCAAAGTGAAACTGGGTTTGAACTCTGTTGGACATTTTACTGCTGTACAAAAGAAATACTGGGTTTGAAAAGTTAGTATTTATATGGAAATATCAAAAAAATGGTCAGGAAAATAGACAGAGAAGGTTTGCTAATCACCTGCAGAATCTCTGGCACCGAAGGGTAGATAAATCAGGTCAGGAAATCATAGTATTCAACAGACTATACTTACTATTTCTAATGCTATTTCTTGGCCCACAGAATGCGTTCTACCACTGTTCCTAGCTGCTAATTCTTTACTTTTCTAGTGCTGAATTGCCTAATTTTTGTTGAATTCATTCTCTCCAACCTTGTTTCCCTTGCAGAAACTTTTTTCCTTTTTTTTTTTTTGACACAACTTCGATTAGAAGAAAAGGCAAACAATAAATATAAAAAAATTCCATTCCACCAGAGTCAGAGGTAAGGTTTATATTGGCATGAATAGACACAGCTGCGTCATCACTAAGTGCTTTTAAAAAATATCACTTTTCTCCTGGTATGTGAACAAAGGAGATTTTTTTTTTTTTTTAACTGTTAAGTAGTGAATCACTACAAAAATGAAAGAAAAGAAGACAAGAGAAATCTAATCAAAATTAAAAGACATTTCATTATCAATATTGAGTGGATCTGTTTAAAACAAAGTTTGTAATTTCAGTAATTGTTCTCTGGAACATGTTTTTATTTCTGTTGTTATGTGCCTTCAGCTACGTGCAGCTGAGTGTCACTGTCCTGACTTGTGCTGAAAGGATGGTAAGGAAGCACATGATACAAAATACTTTAGGCTTTTGTTATCCATCATTTCTATAAAACTCCAGCAGGGAAATATCTGAAATTTTCAAATGCAGTAAGTAAATTGGAAAAGGAGACCTGTGAAAATGTGTTCTTGAGGCCTGTCTGTTCTTGGTAGTCTGTAAAAAATGTAATATAGACTTTAAGACACCTGAGCAGGAAAAATCTCCAGAACTTGCACCCTGTACACTGTAGTCTCTTTGTCTCTCTTCACATTTCCTAGAGTACTTCTTCTTGGTAATTGTTGTATCTCCCACATATTTACTTTTTGCATCCTCCTCTCTAAATATTTAAAATCATAGATTCATTGAAAGGTTTGTGTTGCAAGTGTTCCAACTCCCCTGCCCAGTGCAGGGACACTTATCACCAGACCAGGTTGCTCAAAGATTGTATCCAGCCTAACCTTGAACACTTACAAGGATGAGGCATCCACAGCTTCTTTGGGCAACCTGTTTCAGTGTCTTATCACGCTCAGAGCAAAGCATTTCTTCCTAACATTTAATCTAAATGCACCCTCTTTCAGTTTAAAGCCATCAGCTACTTGTCCTTGTAAAAAGTCGCTCTCCTGCTTTTTAAAGGCCCCTTCAGGCACTGAAACTGCCACGAGGTCTCCCCACAGCCTTCCCTTTTCCAGGTTGAACCGCCCCAGCTCTCTCAGACTTTTCCTTTAGGAGAGGTGCTCCAGCACTCCAGTTACCTTTGTGGCCTCCTTTGGACTTTGCAACTTGCACTAGCACCATGCCCTTATGTTGCAGGCCCCAGAGCTGGACACAGGATACAAGTGTGGTCTCAGCAGAGCACAGCAGAGGTGTAGAATCACATTCCTTGACCTTTTGAAACTGTTGGCTTTCTAGGCTGCAGGTGTGCACTGCCAGATCTCATCCAGCTTGTCACCTACCAACCACCCTAGTTTTTCTGCACACGGCTGCTTTCAATCTATTCTCTGCCAAGCCTATATTTGTGCTTGGAATTTTCACGGTGCAGGATCCTGCATTCGACCTTGTTGAACTTCGTCAGGTCCATCTCTCAGGCTGCCAAGGTCATTCTGGATGGCACCTCTTCCCTCCATATAGAGACCTTGTTTCTATGAGTTTGGTTGTGGCCTACTGTGTCACACACATTAATATGTAAGAAATGCAAGACTTGCCATGCTATTTTTTTAAGAGGAGTTTGTGCCTTCTTGTGCGACAGTGCAGTCTGCAACATGGCTTTTTCAAATCTGAGAATTCATCTAGTTAGGTCAGCTGATAGCTTGAGCATGATGAGCTTGGTGAGCTCTTTTTAAGTCTAACCTGCATCCTGGAAACAGGTTCTTTGGTTGAGGACTCTCTCAGCATTAACTTATTACTTACTCTTGCTACCACTTCGTATAAGGTTGGGTAGTGAGGGTAGTACCTGAACCTCAATAACAGCACTGTGTTGCAGGGTATGGTTAACTGATAACTGCACTATCTTCTACCATCTTTTCACCTGATGTAGCAGAAAAGATGTGCACACAAATATCTCCAATTTGTTATCATGAAAAGAGGAAGATAAAAGAGAACAAGATAAGTAATTGAAAATTTATGGTTTGATTTTAACTAAAACTAATTTATGGAACTTGACTGTCTTCTTAACTTCAGAAGCTTACTGTTTTATGTATAAACAAAGATTTGCAAAGAGAAATGAAATGATGGAATTATACTAGGTCATTCAGTTAATCAAGCTGTGAACATTGATAGTTCTGGTAGAAATCAGTGTTATCTGATCTTTAGATTTTTATGGTCACAAATGTATTTTTGTCTTTTTTTTTTCTGGAGATGAGACAATAATTTAAATTATTCATGAGCGTGTCACAAAACATTAACATATATGATCATACATATGCTCTATATGTAGAAATTCCTTAAAATTTTGTTTTGTATTTTTTCAAATTAAGGGCAAATACATAAAGCAGACAGGTCACAATGAGTCCATTGCAAATTGATCCCAAACAAATGGGATTTTGTTTGTAAATTCCTGGTATTAAAATAAGCAGGTGGAATTGTAGCATGACATCAACAACTTATATTTCAGTTCAAAGTGGCCAAATTAATAGTTCAAACATTCAGTAGTATTTGCATAAATAAAATAGAACCCCACAGTCAAATTTTCATAAGATCCTATACAGTTCCTGAAATATTCAAAATCTCTGCAAAGTTTGGCTGAATTGTTTTGTATGTTTGAAAATCATCAGCTGGGGATAAACCCTCTTGTTCCCTAAGAAAAGCAACTTAATAAGTGCTATCTGACCTTAAGCCTGTTCAGGATTTTATGTTTCTGTTTAGAGTACTTTAGTGAAGGAAGAGAACAATTACAAGCAAGTCCAATAGCAGGAACTACAAAATTTAAAAATTAGGGTTTTTAATATGCAGCTCTAGAATTTTTGGTGTTCAATGTTAATCTAGTAAGGGTAAACTCTTCAGTTCACAGCTGAAGCTAGGAACTTACATTTCTGACATCGAGCTGTTCAAATCTTTGTTCTCGTTGTAGTAGGTATTTAAAAATGAACCATTTTACATGTGAGGTGTATCAAAATAAAAAACAAATGCAACATTAGGGTTTTTTTTTCTTTTTAATTCTTAGTAGTAGTGTGTTTCCATTTACATTTGCTACATAATAGGCAAAACATGTATCTTTTTCTTTTGTAAAGAGAGACAAGTACGTCACAGTAGGGAAAACCAGATTTTTTTTAATGCTAAAAGATTGTTCAAGGAATTTGTCTTGATATATACACTTGATATAAGAATATAGACTTCTTTCATATGGGTAGAATTTCATTAATTTAACAATAATGAGAATTTCTTCTGACCTTGTATATTAAAAGAAAAACATATCAATGGAAGGGGAAAATGGAAACTTATTTAAAGGCTCTAATTATTTTTTTTTCGGTGGAAGATGCAAAGCACCTTTGCATAGGTCTACAAGTGCCCTTTATGAATAACAGAGTTTTGGTTGTTTTGTTTTTTTTTTTTATTGTGCCAGTAGTGCATGACATGTGCCAACTGATTAAAGAGATTATTCTTTTCTTCTTATTTTCTTTTAAATTTTCTTACTTTTTCTTTTATAGGAAGCAGAGAAAACTGTATTTTGAAAGTTAAAATGATTGGCTAACACGAAAATTAGGTGTAGAAAGATTTGAAAATGCTAGTTTCCTGGGCAAATTAAATATATTGTCAGTGTGTATGTGTGCTAAGTCAGCCATTAGTTTTTCATGAGACTTTCAGAGTTAAATTTTCAAAAGAGATATTTTGAAGTGAAAACTTGTCATTTGAAAATTTCAAAACAAAAACTTTTAGCTATATAAATGGAGAAATATTGTCCAAACCTAAAGCAAATACTAAAGTTGAGTTGGTCCAAACAGAATACACAATATCTCTCCCAGCTCTCAGAAAGATCTCTGCAGCATGACTGAGAGATAATGAAAAACCTGTTTTATCACCAAGACAGTGAGTTTTCAGTCCTTCCTCAAATGCCAGGTCTTGTAATAGTTATTTCCTTAACTCTAAAAATGAGGGTTTGAGTTAAAGAAATCAAAGGGTCTTTTCTGTTGATTTTTTTTTTCTTGAAACAATATATAATTATGTGTGTAATAAATATGGGAAGTAAGTTGAATGCTGAACACTATCATGATTTGGTTGGGATATGAGACCATATGCATTAGAACTTAGATCAATTTAATATGTTCTGTATCTCTATTTGTCAAAGATTCTCTCTTTATGAGAGACTGCAATCTTTGTATATTTTACATGGTGATTGAAGTAAAAAAAGTATTTATCCAATCAGCTTTAGATTGTACACTTTACAAATATTTTTTTTTGTTATTTTATAAATAATTTTGATAAATTCTGTTCCCCTTGCAGGATAACTATTTTGCATTTTTCACATAATATCTTTTTCTGACTTAAGGGAGGTAGCCTAGATAACTTCAATGGACACTGCCAGGTGTTGTGAACCATCTTAAAAAAGAAAAATTGAGGTTTCTATGTTAGAGAAATACAGGGAAATGTATAGAGGCTTGGCCACATGGGGGTTCAAAGATGCTAAATTCCTTCTTTATTTGCATTCAGAAAAACAATTGATGGGGAATAAATTTTGAGTCCTGGGAAAAGTTTCAGATCTTCCAGGTGAAACGACTTCTGTATTTCACTTTCTGCTACTTCTGGTTTGCAAGAAGTAATGGCACCTTTTGAGCTGTGAGTCACTGAGGGAGAATAACATATATGGCGTAAAGGAAAAAATTACCCTTCAGAGCTACTGGAAAGGGTATTGCTGAGACACTTCAAAAGGAGGCCCAAAGGGTTAAGCTCTTCACTTCATTAAATTTAAGCTGTTCCCTGCCTGAAACCTTGCAAATTTCTGATAAGAGTTGTAAAAACCAGGTGTTTGTTCTAAAACTACCCTACCATAGCAGTGACTATTTCCCAGATAAAAATTAATGAAGGGAAAACTCATAAATGTGTCAGAGGAAGATAATTATTATTTCAGATACAAGCCAGATGCTCCACTGCAAATCAAGTAGGAGTAGGAATCTCAGTTTACAAAAAGCTTCTGCAATCATGAAAAGGAAGAACGTTCATTGGTGGACTCTAAGTAGCATAACTCTCACCAAGAGAGATTGCACTCAGTTCTAGGATATTACAATGTGAAATGAAGAACTTATTGGTATTGTATTGTTGGTATTGATATTGATGTTGTCATCTTGGCATATGAATTCTTGAATGACTCTGTACTTAGAGATATATTAGCTAGTTTAGACCATTCCAACAGCTCATAAATCTAGTAATTCTGGAAAAATTTTATCGCACACAGAAAAAAGCCACAAAGTTAAGTTTTGTTCAGACAGTTTTGATCTAATTGCAATGTGTGTTTGATTATTTATACACAATTGTACAGCCAGAATTTTTGGAAACAAAGGATTATGCAGTGAATCGTAACTACGAAGTGCAAAGTTTACTTGGTATTATGGCACTGAAGACTGGCTTAATGTTGAATATCTTCACTGTCCCAGCCAGTCCACCTACGTGATGCTTTCAAGCCTGAAGTATGTGCAGGTGCAAACACCAAAAGACAGCAAAAGACAGCAAAAGAAAGCAAAAGAAAGCAAAAGAAAGCAAAAGAAAGCAAAAGAAAGCAAAAGAAAGCAAAAGAAAGCAAAAGAAAGCAGTCTTTTGGGAGATTCTCTTTGCTCCTTTTTCTTATTGTCCATGCATGCAGCTTTTTCTGAAGTTAGCATTTGTCTTGGTTTTCCATTTTCTGACAGCTTTGCCTGTGCCTTGCACACCAGGCAAAGGCCCAAGTCTGCCCCACAACAGCTGCATGTTCAGCCTGTTGGGCTGCAGCAGGATGCAGGGATCTCTAGTTCCAGCTCACTGGATTTGGCTCATCTTTCCAAGCCTGCAAGAGAGGCATCTTCTTAGCCTCATAAAAGGGGTCCGCAGTCCCTGGAAATATTCCAGCTTGTCTGTGCCCTATCCCCTATCCCATTCACCACCCATCCACTCTCTTGAAGTTCCCACTCTTCAGCTATGCCATGGCTTGTTCTGCAACCTGGTAAAGTGGTGGCACTGAACTTTTCTTCTACTTTTGTTTAATTACTTGCTATTTGTATTTAAACTTTAATTATCCACTACATTAGTTCTTATTAAACTTGTTTTAGCCATTTTTTACCCATGATTTTATGGCTATATCTATTTAACTTCTATAGTTCCATAAATGTATGTATATATATATATATATATATATATATATATATATGTATAACATATATTTATAAATAGATGTGTATATTATGTCAATTGTGTATCTATGTATAAATAAATAGAATTGTAAATATATGTATATATATGGAGAGAGAGAGAGGGAGAGAGAGAGAGAGTGTGCACAGACATTCATATATTTATATTTGAACATTTCCTGGTCAAAAGGAATGGAAAGTCAGTCACAGAGAACACGTGGGTATTATGATGCCAAACAACGGTAATCAGCAAGTCATAGAGCAGGATGATATCCAACAAAGTAACAGCTACTTATCATAAAATGGAGATAAGGCACTTCGGCCTAAAATGGTGGCTGAAACATGTCAGTCCCCTGTGTAGAAAGGGGAGCCTTTGGAGCTGGTGTTCTTCCTGCTAAACTGGTTGAAAGTGTCTGGTCCTGGGCACGGCTTCCAGGGAAAATGGCCCCTGAGGCTGCTGAGAAGGGAACAGGGCTTCTGTGAAAAGCTCATATATGTCTGGCACCTACACTAGTCATAGTCCTCAGACAGTGCACTGGACTGGCTGAGCAGGGAATCCTTTACACATTCATTGGCAGTGAATGATATCTCTTTTGACTGTAAATGAAATTATAGCTCTCATCTGCTTCCTGGCGCTGTTCGCATTGTCAGTGTTACCTTCTGCCTTCTAAGGAGCTGTGGTCTACCTAGATTTCACATTAAACTGACAAATAAAGTAGCTCTGGCACTGAGAGTGTTGATGTTCTTTCTGCCTTGGAGATGTGAACTTCAGCATAGGGGAGTTTCTGCCACTTTCCCTATGAACATTAGAGTCAATTAGGCATGGTAAAAAGGCACATCAGGCAATGGAAACAGAGCAGGAGTGGTATAACTACAGTTTCTTGGACTTTTGATGGGCTGTCAGGATGATTTTCCAGAGTATATTAGTTCAAAATAATATTTTTAAATTGTTCATAATGGGATTTATTCTCTATTCATAATACTTCACTCTATTCATTATACTTTATTCACTGTATGCCCGTTGACACTAGAGGGAATTTGTATAGGTATAAGGGAATAAAAGAAGGTCTTGTATTCTGTTCTCCTTTTCTCTTCAGTACAAAATTTCGAGTCTAGGAAGTGGATTTAATTTTTAAGATGAAATATTTCTTTTCAAGGTAAAGCAGTATGTTTCACTTAAAATTTCCATTCTTTAAATTGTTTAGCAGTGTACTGTATGTATTGGTGTGACAGAAGTTTTTCTACAAGACTTTTTACCTTAAAATAATTCTTCTTTATGTTTAAGCTTGCTGATGTTAGGGTGCTGTGAATTAAGTTTATGTAAGACCCCACCTGACAAAATAATCACCACATTTAGTTCCCAGAGGAAAACCTTATCCTACAAGTTCTGAAGGATGATACAGCTTACATAGAACCAAAGTACTCAGGCCATTGTTTAAAAAGCCCCAAAAATAAAGCTTGGACATAAATTTAACGTATTAAATAATAAATATTGCTTTCAGAGAGATTTTTTAGATACCTGTCCTTGACTTAGAGGTAATTAATACATTATGTTTCTGTCTGACCTCCCGTCTTTCAGTTGACAACAACTACTTTATCAACACATTGTACTTTGTCATTATGTGCAGCATTAAGTACTTCCAGAGCATTGTCAATGTCCATTATAGGTCTCATTGTCACAACCATTAATCAATACCTTTTTCTATGCACTTCCATCCATTACATAATCCTACAAACACTCATGTTAAATTAAAGATTTATAGCATATTGTCTAGATGAAGGTAGCCCAAGTTCTGACACAGGTTTTATCCAAACTCAGTAAGTGAAAGAGGACAGAAGGACTACACTTACTTACCAAGTTAATCAATGCTTCCTTTGACACTTGATTAGTTTATTTTTATTTAACTTGATTTACAACCTGGCCACAAGCTGTCAGAACACAGTAGACCAAACACTCAAGGATATCAGACTTCCTACTCACGTACTACCTTGCTGGTCTGAAATGAGCAATAAGTCCAGCATACTGGGTCTAGCTAAGTCCTCTGTACAAGTTCATCTGGTGAGGCAAAATTCCTCCTTGACAGCAAAATAATTATCTCTTTCCAAACTTCTAAAAATCAGCCAAACCTAACTTCATGTAGGCGACAACATATTTCATATTTTTTCATTAAGAAATGGATGTGCCTTGGGGCAGCAAGATGAATTTTGCTTTCCTCTGACTGATTGTCTTTTTCACCTCTTTGTTGTAAGGGTTGTTTTAATTTGTATTTAAACTCCTCTTTAACATCATTTTAAATATCCCTGAGGAGAGTAGTCTATTGTTGAGTCCAGATCTCATAGACAGAATAACGAGAAATTTTCTTCACACAGTCATGTATTGGATATAGGTGGGAAGGAGTTTGTGGCAGGAGTGTCTGGCTGGAGCGGTGGTAGGAGGCCAGGGGCTTTCCTGTGTGACACAGGTGGTTCCAGCTGATTCCAACAGGCCAGCTACAGTGCTCACAACTACATCACACACTCCATATCAGCCAATCTAGTGGTAACTGTGGGAAGACGCTTGCCAGTATCTTAAAGAAGTATTGAAAAAAGCGGGTAAAAGAGGAGCCCCGATATTCTGGATCTATTCAATCAGCAATGTTATGCAGAAAATATAACAGCCTAAAAATATGATTAGTCTGGAATTTAGATGCACAGCTAGAGGAAAAATCTGCGCCAAATTTTGTCATACTGATATTGAGAGCTAAGGAGAGATTTTGCTGATTCATCTTCTAAGGCAGAAAGGAAAATTGGTATATTAAAACGCCCAGAAGTTATGTGAAAGCTACATTAACTAATACTGTATAAGGCTGTGGTTGGCATAATGTATTAGCTGGGCAATATTACCAGCTTGGTTTTACTGTCTTTTTATTCATCTGCTCTCAAATAGACTGACACAAGTTATTGCTGCTTTCTATTTCTCTCAAGGTCTGTCACTAATTTTTTTCCCTTTTTCTTGGATGAGTATAGCAATAAAGAATGCCTTTCCTTGAAGCGGTCAATTGATAGGTGTAGAAAATGAGAACAGAAAAGGACCATTTTGAAAAATGCCACAAGTAATTCACAAGGACAATATTTTAAGAGGCTCACGGAGTTTCCTGCCAAATGACTGTATGAGACACTGATAGTCTCACTTTGTTTTATGACCTCTTCATACATGTTTAAGAACAAATAAAGAATTTTAGCCTTCTCCATTCTGTTAATATTTTACTTATTTTGGCTTGATGAACTGCCTTTAACAAACTTTGTACTGAAAAGAATGATATTGTGATGTGCACAATTTGTTTGGTTGTGGGTTTTGGTGACATGATGGAGGTGTAATTTAAACTGTGTTAATGAAATCCCTTTCTTTTCTGTCAGCTGAAAGAAGCAATCATAAATACATACCCAGCAAATAATCAGAAGGGATTAATGTGAATACTTACTGCTGCTTTGCCACAGAGAGTTGTACCACACAGTGAAGTATTATAGAAAATTAGTATATGAAATAAGGCCAAGAGACCTGGATCTCTTGGACGGTGGCAGACATGCTCAGAATGTTACCAGTGAATGGAGAGACTGATGGATGTATAAACGCTGTCCTATAAAACACCGTCAGGTTGTTTATTGTCCCATAAGGTCTGTCTTACTAAAGCTAAAATAGTCAGTGATAGAAAACTAGGAGGTGGTCTGATACAAGAAGGTAAGAATTTTAAACAAACTTCTGTTTTTTTGTTTTTTTTTTTTCTGGACTGTGAGTGTTTGATTGTAATACAGTGACTTCAGATTTATGTCAGGATTAAAGCTTAATGGTAGTCTGTGTCATGCTACTATCTCAGCATCTGAAAGGGCTGTCCATGCGAGGTGAAGTATCTACAGGCTGTTCCTTTCCAAAACAAAGCCACAACACTCTTTACATAATTCTGCCCTGATCATGGTTTTGAATGAATTGTTGTGGCCAAAGAACTCACCTTCACTGACTACATCAAAAGTATCTGTTTCCACATTTCAAATGATGCCAATTTGGTCTTTGTCACCCTCACAAGAGTCCAAACATTGTGATTTTAATTAATTTCCTTTATAGCATGTCAAGAGACAAAGTATTCCACTTGAAAGAAAATTACATTAAGTTTCTAAGGAAATAATGAAACCAATGTCTTTGTTAGGACTTCTGGAAAAAAATATTTTAAAAGATAGAGTATCAGGTTGAGCAAAACTTTTTATCTAACATGAAATATAATGAAATAAAATGTTTACTTAAATTTATTTTGCATTTTCAAACATCAAAATAATGTTACATATAATTACCAGAAAGCAGAAAACAATTTTCAAAAGAAATATGTATTAAGAGGGAAAATAGTCAAAATAGGTGGAATGAATATATCAATGATATTTTAAATTCCTTAGAAATGCTATACCTAACTGAAAGAAACTTTTCAAAAGCTAAATTTTCTTTTTAATATTGCTTGAAGCCTTGGTTTATTTGGTTATGATGGGTTTTGTTTGGGTTTATTTTGTTTATTTTGTTGTTTTTTCTTAAGAAAAAAAAAAAAAGAGGATGTTTTCCTGTGCTGTAATGTTCCTTGTAGTTTATTTCTTATCAGCTTAACAAAATTGTTTATTTTGTATTGTCTACAGATGAAATGACATGTCATGTCTAGGCATTACTATCTGACTCATGAATGTCACATAAGGGATTGGTTTGGGTATTTCAAATTAGCAGCAGGTAGAAAAAGAAGTTTACAGACCTATGGGTTTAAAAAGGGTTTCCTTCATCATGGAGCATTCATAGAATTGTAGAAATACTGGTTAGAATGGGTGTTTGTAAATCACGTAGTCAATTTTCCACTCTAAGCTGAACCAACCCTATACCAGCTCAGGTTAGCTGTGGCTGTGTCTAGCTCAGTTTTGAAAACCTCCAAAAACTTCCACTACACAACTATGTAACCAGCTTCACTGTTTTACTACTCACCTACAGAAGAAGCTTTTCCTCTGGTTCTCTCTGAGTGAGCTTGATGGCCACAGAGACCCCAAGGTCTTCTGCAGATCTGCTTCCAGCAGGTCGACCCCTGCATGTTCAGATGCCTGCAGTTTTACTTCCACAGACAGAGAACTTAACATTTTCCTTTGCTGGTTCCTTGGATCATTTATGTCAGGAAGTAATTTATGGTCCACTCCAAAAATCCTTCTTCCAGAAATGCTTATTTTCTTCTGTGTTATCTTTTCAGAAGACATTACATGGGCCTAGAACTGTGAGTGTGAGATTTCTTGTTTTCCTGGAGATGATTTTTGCATGTGGCAGTTGTCATTAAACTGTCCTTATAGGACCACACAAGTTTTCATAGTTTTGTCCTTCTGATTCTCAGTCCCATTCCACCAGGGAAGAATGAGTGAGTGACTCTGTGGGGTTGAGTTGTATTAAACTGCAACTCCAATGCAGAGTTCCACACATTCCAACTGCCCTCCCACATCACCTCTCCTTGCCTCTTCACCTTGTCTTTCCCAAAGAACACATATCTGTCCACTGCTGCACTTCAGTCATGTGACATATTCCAACACTCAACTTTTATCCTCATGAGGTCATAGTCCTGTATCTTCACATGGATTCCCAAATCCTCCTGTCTGTTCCTCATGTTACATGCATAGGGCATTTGTATTACTCTCCTTTCAATACTACTTCTCCTGCTTTCTCTAATATTTTTCTAGTCTTTTTCCCTTTTCATCATTATACTTTTCTGTAAATTTCATTTGTTGCTAATGTTGTTTAATCCATCCCCTCCAGAGTCACTGAACTCTGACTTCATTTAGAATCTATGTTCCTATTTCTCATAAGACATAAAAATCTGAAGATTCAACTTTATATGTTACACAGTCTAATATCTTAATGTATTAATGCATGTTTTACCACTATTAAAACAAACTCTGCATGTATTAGATATGAAATGCATGTGGCTGGAACTTTCCACTGCTTTTAAACTTTCCTGTTGATACTAACTGCTGTACAATACAGCATGACCAAAATATGACACTATTTTTACCAGTGATATTTTGCATGGTTAGTTCTTATGGAAACTAAATTACCCATTATCAGTTTTCAAATTTTACTCCACAATTAATGAAGTTGTATTCAACTTTTGTTTTGACAAAGTTGCAACAGTAAAACTGACTAATTGCACTAACAAGGTCTTTGTGATGTGCTCCTCTGTTTACACGAGGGCAGGTTTTTTTTTTATAAATTTCTTAAGAGAATAAATCTGAAACTCATTACTGACATTGCTGTATAACTTTCATAAAAACTTCTTAGAGATATTGCAATTATGTCAAGACTGTACAAATATTATGGTTATTATTCCAGCATTTACTGATAGTCTGAAAAATAAAATGTGGTTTCATACAGAACCAGATTAACATTGTGTAGAACAACATTTGTTCAGAAATGCATTACTTTAAACGTTAAGTGTTTTAAAATTGTTTTTACCTAAAGATTGATATCTCTTGTGTTAAAATTTAGCTCCTGGTAAAGTCGCCAGATCAGTTCAGACTGTCACTGCTCTTAAAGAGAACATGGATACAAAGGTTTCTGTTCATGTCAGCTTTGTCAGTCTAAGGACTGAAAGGTTTATTTCCAGCTTCATATCTGCTGTCTTTTATTTAAGTTCTTATTGTATTTTTCAGTCGGAAGAACTTCCTCTTGTACATTTCTTGCTCATTAAAAGATTTTAAGGATCAGAGAATGAAGGTGTTTTGGAAAGTTGTCAATCTTTTCTCTGAAAGTGCATCAATGACCTTTTATTTTGATATAAATGAACAGCCATGGTTTTGATTAAGAGCCACACATTGCTGGAGATGTAAGTTCCTTATCGATCCACAGGTCAAAGCTTCATAGCTTTGTTCTTTTTAACCCTTAGAAATAATTCAATTTGTATGATGCATGAGTCCTGGGTGTTAACAGAGACTGTTTTTATCACCGGGTAACGATCCACTCTGTGCATGAATGCTTCGACATCAGTTATTTCTAATGGAGAGATGATAGCGAATCCTTCAAGCTTATTACAGTTAGAGGTAAGAAATGAATGGTTTTCAAAGGGAGATCTCAGTGGTGCAATTACAGTGATGTGGCCTGGGGATGTTCCACCCCAGAGAGACATCTGTGGTAGTTGTAGGCCTGCCTAACTTTTCTGTGAAGAAATCACTGGTTGCAATAAGGGTTAGGTTGAAACGTTAAGTAGCCATTAGTAAAATAAGGAAATAAGCTCTTATCCTGTGCTAGTTTTGACTGGGAGAGAGTTAATTTTCTTCAGAGTAGCAAATATGGAGCTATATTTTGTACGCGTGCTGATGATTGTGCTGATAAATCTGGGATATTTTAGCTATTGCTGGGCAGAGTAAAAATGCAAATGACCAAATGACCACAGGGATACCCCTCACCATATGACATCATGCTTTTATATAAAGCTGGGGAAGAAGGAAGTTGGAACATTCACAGTCATAGCATTTGCCTTCCCAAGTCACGGTTACACGTGAGGCAGTCCTACTCTCCTGGGTATGGCTGAACATCTGCCTGCCCATGGGAAAGGGTGAATGAATTTAAATGAAGAAGAGAAAAAAAGCAGTACAGAATGACAGAATGTTTACCTTTTCACATTATATTTTCAGTGTTTCTAAGAAGTGCTTCACATGGCTAGGATGGCTTGTTGCTTTCTCTTCTACTCACAGCTCAGGACTCCCAGGTCTTCCTGTGGTGTGACTTGCTTCCTCTCTAACAACTTCTCCTCTGACTGCTCCTTGCTCTGCTCTGGGGCCATCACTAACTTCTCCCCATGCATCCTTATTCTTCAAGCTACTCCTTATTATGCCTCGTTTCATTGGATGCTCCTGTGAATAACTCCCATCAGACACCCTTCCCACTGCAGGAGTCACAGCCTCTCTCAGGGGGCTCTCTGGCCAGCCACTGCATTAACTGGCATTTTCCCTTGTTTTGGCTCCAAGGCCTGGAGGACCAACAAAGTGTGACAATACATCACATGCTTACACAAGTGGTTTTCTGGTTTCAATTTACAGTTTACAGGAGACTCCTAAACTCTATTTTGAACTCTTTTTCATTTCCAGGCCGGACATTTTGCTTGTCAATACTATATTTTTATGTGCTGTACCTTTAAGCATAATTACCTGCTCTAGACTTCTATGTACTAATAAAATCAGAAACCTTTCTCCATTTGATGATATGCCTTATCTTTGTTTAAATCAGAAATGGCTCACTGACACAGTAAAACATCTATGAATATGTGTAAAATCATCAAAATCATCATAAAATCATCTACGCTTGCACACCCATCCTTTAAATTTTCTCCACTTCTCTATCTTATGTCAACAAATTATTTCTCTGTCTTTGTTCCCTCACTCTCCCTGTAATCTTTCCATCCGCGAGGACAGATACTTTTTGCTTTAGACTTCAGCCTGCAAAATAGTGGGGGCAACATACTTCTCTACTGTGTCTGCACCAGAAGATGGGCTTTTGGCATGCTACTGAATAAAACAAATCTATAGCTTCTAAGTCTTGTGATTTCATAAGTGTTTCTTTCAAAATCAGTGACTTGTTTTTGGCTGGAGGACTAAAGAAGAATCCATGGTCACCTTTGGATAGTCAGCAAAGGCTTTGTCCACAGAAGCAGAAGTTGAAAATAGGCTGAAAGTATTTATGAGAGAAAAATCTATCGGAGACTGCTAAATACCAGTCACGGTCTTTGATTCAGGAAGATCCTAATTCACAGAGTTTTGGAAACTAGATCTTAGAACCAAGGGACATCCCTGGTGTTCACATAAACTTGCTTCACCTTCTATTGCTAGAAACAAGATAAGAATAGCCCTTGACTTGATCCCAAAATTAAGTTCTTTATTTCTCATGTTTTGTCATGTATAATGAAGAAAAGCCATGCGTGCATATGCTTATATACATTTTAATTAATTTATAGTTTTTTATTATAGTTACATTTTCTACTTGGAATGAAAAGCCTCATGAGCTGATTCCTGCTATTGAGCTGATACTTTTGAAATGACACCTATGAAGTGACTATATAAGAAACAGGTGTAATGCACGGAAGAAGGGAACAAGGTTAGATTTTCTGTGATTACTTAGCGTTCAGATCTATATTTACAATGTCTTTGGCAGCAATGAGTTTGCCTGGTTGAAGCTGTCTGTCCTAGACATACACAGCAAGCATGTGTGCACAGAGCAGTGCTTGTTTGAGGATCTTGTGTCTGCACTGCATGAAGGGTGCTCACAGGGTGCCCTGGTTTATACCATATCTATTCCATTGTGGAAGAAAAGCTTCAGGCACATCAGCATTGCACTTAAATCTGTACTGTATCACTTCCATTATACATCCTCTGTAAACACTAGAATTACCTCTGTACCATAGAGTTGCCCCTATAGACTTCTGACAGGTTCATGGCAAGGAAAAAGGAAAGCCAAATAGTATAGGAACATCAAATCAGTATCAATCACCATTAATCAAATGGTATTATAGACAATAAGGAAGCAATATGTGAAGTGATGTAAGTACTTTGACAACCAAGTGCCTCCCCAGCTCCACTCAGGTGAAGTGGTTTTTCACAGCATCAAATAGGGTAAGAACAGCAGCCTCTCGATGTATGAAGCAGTATAAAAAGAAAGGAAAGGTAGATTTATGTTAAGAGAGATTCATATGTCCAATGAAGAAAAACTAAATGACTAAATACTGGGCAAAAACTACATACAAGAATTGGTAGGTTTGATAGGATGAAATGTTCAAGTCTCATCTTAACTTGAGAACAATGCCCTGAAATTTCCTAATACTAGGAAAGCGAAATATTAGCACAAGATAAAATGTACATGAATCCGAAAGATTTTATTTCTATTTTTTATAAATTTGATGGTAAAAAAGTGAAAAGGATGGATCTCAAATATTTGAGACTTAGATATATAGACAGACATCTAGAAGAATATGGAAAAAGAGAAGGATAGAAAGATGGAAGAAAATATTTAGATTAAAAACTGTTAAGGACACAGAAATGTGATTTAAGTGAATTATACATTAAAGAAAGTCAGAAAAAGAAGGGATGTGGAACTCTGATTTTTCCAAAATATGACGAGATGATCTGTCAGATTAGAGCTGGAAAAAAAGAGTGACTTGCCTGGCATAGGTAACTCCTTGAATTACACAGGAGACAACAGACATGTGAGAAGTAAAGGAGAAGAAGACTTGAGGTGACTGGATGGTAGACAGTATTTTGCTTGAAACGCAGCCATTTTACAGGATCACTGCATTTTTCACTTCTCAGCCTCTCACACTTGAAAGAATTTTTTCTCAAACAGGCTCAGCTATATGTACTTGAAATCAAGGGTTACTTTTACAACAGGGGATAGAGACAAATGCTGAACTATGTGTTCTCTTTTAATGAGGATGGAGGTGAAATTATCACTTGAAAGTTCATATATCCACACTATTCTTCCCATAATTCTCCACTGGTTCTTCCACAGTTGAGAAAAAAAAAATGGGAAACAATATTCTTGCCATATTTAGATAAATTGTTGGCTATATACAGACAAATGCAAAGAGAGTAACAGGTAAATGCTCATTCGAAAGCTGGTATGGCTGTAATTCATGTCTGCAACAGGGTCACATCAAAATCTTCAATCTTCCTTTGAAATAATAATTAAGAAAATTTTGAAAAGCAGTACACTGAAGGATTATGCTATTAGAGTGCTTTTGGAAAACAAATGCACCTTCTACAGAATTGATCCTTTTATTTCAATTAGAAACTTTTTTTCTATATTTTGTTAATTGATTAATTCATAATGTTTACAATTATCAGACTCAGGAGGAGACAGTTTCTCCAAGTGTTGTGGTGATTTGAGGAGACTGACTCTGAATATTGGCTCTAAATTCTTCTCAACCAGTTTGTAGCTTTCATCCAAGACATTTAGAAAGTACAAATCTGTACCGTCATTCATTTCAATAACATTCTTTTACAGTTTTATTGTACTGCTGCTATGCCTATAACAATAAATTTTTCTAAATGACTTGACAATTTGCAGCTTTTTAAAGGGGTTAGTCTAAAGCAGCTGAATTCCAAGTTCAATTAACACTCTGAGAACCTGGCAAAAAGCACACAAAGGAATAAGGGTAAGAATTTTAAAATTATTTGCATTACAGTTATCCCCTCTGGATAGTCTAAATTAAGCACAGCAGCCACCAGGCAAAGTACCCCAGGATTTCCTGTAACCACTGGATTCACCTGCTGTTTCACCAAAAGTTGGAGCTTTCCCACCCACCCTTGCAGAGGTAGTTCATCACTGTGTGGACAACCTTGGGATCCACATATTTAGCTATAATTTGACTTTATAGCAAAAAGGAGGAAAAAAATTATTATTAGAAATTAAATATTGGAATTTAAATGCAGCCATTCTCATTTAATGGCAAAAGAACAATTTGCAGGATTAGAGAAAAAGAGCTTTTAAACTTCCTTGAAGTTGCTTTATATATTTCACAAATGTAGAGTTTATACCAAGGAATAAACAAATGTATTACTGGTGAAAAATAAATACAATAAATAATACCATCCAGTGAGGCCCCACAGGGTTGAAAAGGAATCCTAGGAGGATATGTAGACTTGTATTAAAAAAAAGGGTATATCCCCAACTTCCTGCATTGCTTATTAAACCAGTTTTTAAAGAGGCTTTTTTCCATGTTCCCAACTAGATAATTGTAGTGATAGACTGCTGACAACTATGCCCCATTTCCATTCAAACACTGACATTTAAAATGCTAACATAAAAGATGCACAACATAAAAGAATGACTTTCTATATTTCTTCCTAAAGCTCATAGTTTTGAGTCTATAAAGATAATCACTAATACACTTAAATTATTTTTTAGAGTTGATTCCTGACAGTTTCTCACTTTCAGAGCATATTGAAACAGGATATTCAAGATGTTTGCAAGAATAACTCAAAGGTGAAGTCAGTGATATAAAGCTGTAACAAGTATCTGAATCAAACTATTGTAGTTTAAAGGAACTTCCAGACTAGCATTTGATATTACTACCTAAAAATAATTTTTAGGAGTAGTTGCTGGCATCAACAAGAAGTATGTGAAATATGACTACTGATTAGCTCAAAAAATGAACAACAGTATTAAAGCATGTGAAAAATTTCAAAATCTATACCACGTCACACATATTTACTGACATAAACTTATGATTGATAGAAAAAATTATATTATTTGTGCAATTTCAAATGTCCTTTGGCACTTTGCTCACATTAATCTTCATTAGGTTGTGGTATAGCATCAAATCTTTAAGGAACTGCCAAAATCTTGCTCTGTTTCCCTGTAAAAAAAAAAAATCACCTCATTACCTTGAATGTTAAAAATGAAAAAAAGAAAGATACAAAATCTTCCAGGCAAAAAAAAGTATCTCTCCTGGCAGAAGAATTATTAGGATTTTTCAATGTTTTGTTGGGCGGTTTCTGATTTTCTCCTTTTAATTCTCATAATCTCTTGAACAGTCATGAGACTCACTTTTCCTTTCAATCCATGTACCCCTATTTCTTCTGAATTTCAATGGAAAGATATTAACCTCTAGTCAAAAACCTCAAAATCCCCTGAAAGAATGTGGGAGATTGAAACAAAAGATGGAAAATTTCTTCACGTTTATTTACAGCAGATATCGTTGAACAAGTATCAGTGCCTACCCTACCAGTTCTTTTGATGTTTTCTAAGAGTTATATGGATTAAGAGTCTGCAATAATTTTGCTCACAATCCTTTACTGATTTTTTACATAGACATAATAAAAGCAAAGATGAGGCAAATATACAAACAAAACGCCCAAATTAACAAAGCCAAGCACCCATCTAAAAATTAAATAATTAATGTAATTACTTTGGAAATACATAATGGAAACCTGGATAACGGTAACAATTAACATCAATCAGAAAAGTGAGGACCAGACTTAGGGTTCAGGGAGCCACAAAGCTGGCATCTCCAGGGACACTGGGATGCAAAAGACATACCAAGGGGGTGCACGGCACTGCAACAGCACTGTTCCCACACCACCTGGGTTATCCCTGATGCTGTACCAGTCAGCCCCACCCCTGCCTTCATGTTTATTATTTTGAGGCTAATAAGAAAATTGTTGAGTAGATACATGTTATGTTTATATCACTTAAAGTATGTGATTATTTTCAAAGTAGCTGATTTTTTGCTTACTCTGAGCAAAAATAATCACATCTTTTTTCAGAGGAAATCCTCTCTTTTTTTTCCCCCACTAATTGTTATTGTTCAGTGTGCACTGACACTTATCCTACTTTTATGCTCTCTGTTTCTTTTCTGTGTTTTCACAGACACCATTTGAATTTTTTTTTGCAGTATCTACCTGCCTTAACAGAATGAATTTTTAGTATTACTGTAATCTTGTTCAGTCAAGGAATGTTTGTATTTCACCTAGGCTACATTATATTCTATTTACTGTAGTTTGGAGACCAGGTTACTGGCTTACTATTCAAACAACACAGTCATCACATGTAAGCAACCCTGTAATGTTCGCTCTTTTTCATAACACAAACAAATTTTAACTCCTTCATCTAGTTTTATTTTCTCAACATGGATGTACACACCAGTCCCTTCTGTTCTTCCCTATGTTAGGTTTTCCTTATCAAAACCAATGGCTTTTGCTTACTACAGGTGAGTACATAAGAATAGCAGCACATGTGTTGGTACTACTCTTATCTTAAATCCTCACATATCCCCAATTCTGTATTCAGCAATACACTTACAGAGACATAAAAGACATATTGTGCAATATTTTTATGGACAGAAACATAATGCAGTAGTAATGCTTATTAAGTCACTAGGAAATAAATCAAGGAATAAACTGCGGAAAATATTTTCATCTACGATGCAGTAAATTTCATCTGTAAAATCAATAATTGTTACTGAGTTCCAAGTTTGGCTTTTATTTGACTCTATTTCTGGACAGCTGTTTCTTTGTACTACTTGCTCCTCCCTAATATTTCTGCTCTCTCTAGACCAATTTTTGCATTCTTAACTCTAGAATTTATGATAAAAATAGTTTTAAAGACAGGGAAACCAGATCATAATTTTAACCATTGTGGTGCTTAATAAAATAAAAGCACATGCAGCATAAAGCCTTTTTTCACCTCAAATCCTAAATGACAATTACAGTTTGATGCACCTGTGAAATCACTGGTTTGCTTACAAGTGCAAACTCTGTCCCCAGAGGAGGAAAGCTTAAAATAGTAAGGTTAGGAAAATGTACTAGGACAGTGCCAAACATATAGAAAATGTCTCTGAATCCCAGGTTACTTTAGAAATCAAATGCTGCTATTTGCCAAATGATTACTGCTGTCCAGATAATAAAATTTCAGTTTGTTCTCCAGACTCCCTTTTGACTAGGGAATACTCTGGCTTTGGTGAGATACCTGTCATTTGAGAAAGCTCTTAGCTTGTAGCTACTGTTCATGTTTTCAGATTCATGTACAGGGCTGAGGTTATCTTCCAGTATTTGGTATTTTCCAGAGGAGTATTTTGCATATGTTTACATTTTTTTATCATTCCTTCTAATCCATTTTGTAGGAATAAAATCAGCAATAGATGTGAAGAAGCTGAAACAGAAAGGCTAAGGTAAAAAGAAAACCACTTGAAATAAATTCAAAAAACTTTAGTGTCCAAATGTAGCAAGATATATTTATTTTTACACCATGGAAACATGGTTTTAATTCTGCTGCCTGAGGAGACTACAGATCAAAGAGAAGTGTTGCAGTGGCAATGCTATTTTGTGGACATGCACTACATAAGTATCACTGGTTATTGTATTTCTGAGTTGCATTTCATACCACCCAAATGCTTTGAACCTTCTGGAACAGAGTCAGAAGCCAGGCAATGCTTTGCATATCTGGTGATTGTTTTTGTCATTGTATTTCTAACACTTCCCATCACATGTCTTTTACCAGCACTTGTATGTGGTGTTCATTGCGTTAAAATATTCATTATTTTTCTAACTTATTTCCAGGAGTAAGGAAGTTGAATTTCTATAATCACTGAACAACAGCAGCAAAAGCACCCTAAAAATCTTCTTTCTCCAAATAATTTTCTAACTCTAGGAAAACAGCAAATATAAATCATTTGGTACTTTATGGTATTTCACAGCAGGAAAACATTGCTACTGTCAAATTACTAGAGAAAGTTAGAATATGAAACATGAACCCTAAAAATAATGGACATGTATGCTAGTATTGCAAGGTGTATGCCAGAGGCTTTCCACTATAAATCTTACAGATGACAGATTTTTTGTTGTGCTGGCATTTCCTTCATCTGTTTGTTTCTATGAGTATTAACTGAACCATTCAAATGAGGATCTAAGTGACTATCAACTTACATGATCAAGCACATTGCAAATTTTAATACTACATTTACTTGAAGATGTAGATGTTGACACTGAGGCTGAAAGACTCCTCCATAAGACAGACTATCTCATTAAGTTCCGTGGTTATTAGTTTCTATATCAAGCTTTCAATAATTTCAGTTGCTAGAAGCTGCAGGAATATTATACAGGAAAAGTTAACTATCCCAATGTGACATCTTCTTGGTTTGTAAAAAAATTTAGGACAATAAAATTCCAATCCCTGCCTAAACCTTCTACATGACAGTGACAGTAGATAAAATAACTGCAAAATATATACAATATGGATTTTGGAAATACAAACAATTATAAATACTATATCAGATACTACATCCAGAGCTCATTCAAATGCTATAAGAAATGTAGATCCAAATATTACATCCTTTGTGCATTTAAAGTCAGAGGTTATAAATACAGGAAATTTTGAGTGTTCTTCATCCATTGTGGTTCACTAATGTAAGCTCTCACCTCATTCTTACCTACAAACTGCCACTTAGCTTTTTGATGCTACTGACACATGAGGGAAATTCTAAATCAGAACTTTCAACTAAATGTTATTCCAATTTTTAAAATCCTCACAAGACTTTGTGAGTACTAAATGGTAACAGTTCACACAAGGTGCAATGTTGCTCCCTTCCCTTAAGTATTCCACTTCAGAATATCTCCCCTCAGAAAAAGAAAAAAGGAAACTTCAGCCTAGTCTGTCCTCCTAGTACTCTTCCTGGAAAAGAAACTATGGAGACACCAGAACTACAGTTTTTCAGACTCAGTTTGAAAAATATTTTCACATATCAAGGGAAGTCACAACTTCCAGCCAGGAGTACCTGTTGCCAATTTGTCATCCAAGAATTGAAGGTGTATAGAGTAAAAAAAACCAACAAAAACAAAACCAAAAAAAACCCCAAACAAATGTAAGCAACAACGGAACAAGGTTAGCAACAAATCAACATGGTTAACAAAATGGACAACTAAGAGGACTGGCCTTTCTTCTTTAGATCCATATGGATTTAAATTTTTTTAAAAAAAATATGTTTCTTGAGACTGTTATAAATTCTGGTTTAAATTTGTTGCAGTCATAAAAGTTGGTTTAATAAAATATTTCTTACAGGATGCAATGAGCAAAAAGGATCTGCCAGGAAACAAGAACACCTACCCAAAACTAAAACACACACACACAAAATTGTAAATACAGACAATATAGTGTAAAATTGATATTCTAACCTAATTTATTTGGATCACAAAGAAAATGAATATTTTTCTAACACTGAAGCTAACAGACGACAAGATTAATATCCATTCTAGAGAGCACCACAAAAGTATGTGTACATATATTTGTACTGTTACAATCTTATCTTAACCTTATTCCAAACTCTTATGACTTTGGATTAAAAAAAAAAAAAAAAAAAGAAAAAGAAAAAAGAAAAGGAAATGAATCTCTTGGCTTGATGGCACTGAAAAGAAAAATTTTGAGTGTTCCAATTTATCTTGCAACTGAGTAACATAGAATGTCATAGCAAATTTCTTGAACAAATATTCTAAAATGAAAAGTCACAGTGTTTCATCAAAGATCAGTTAAAACATTTGGACTCTACTGAAGTTATTTCAGCGTTCTTTAAATAAGTGTTATTGAAACCTAGTTGCTTTAATTTTAATAAGGTGATGTTCTTTAACGAAAACAGTATTATCTCATAACATTTTATAAGATTTCAATTTTTCTTTTCACATTCAAAACAAGTGTGCATTTGAAATTAACAACTTAAAATAAGGGATAGAAAAGTGCTTCATATTGGCATAAAGCTTTGTTTCCATGGAAGGTGCTGTATTTTAAGCTCAGCTGGAAAATGAGCACCATCCAGCCCCTCAGTCAACCTCTTCTCCCTTCTCTCCAATGAATGGAGAGGAGAATCAAACTAAATCTTGCAGGTTGAGATAAGAAGAGTTTAATAGGGAAAGCAAAAGCCAAACACACAAGCAAAGAAAAACAAGGAATTAATTCACTGCTTCCCCTGGGCAGGCAGATGTTCAGCCATCCCCAGGAGAGCAGGGCCCCATCACATGTAACAGTAACTTGGGAAGACAAACACTATCATGTAAAATGTCCCTGCAGTTGCTCTTTTTTCCCCACTGTATCATTTACAGTTCATGATGTCACAAGCTCTGGAATATCCCTTTGGTCAGCTGGGGTCACCTGGCCCAGCTCTGTCTCATCTCAGCCTCTCATGAATCCCCCACTTCCTTGCCAGAATGGCAACATGAAAAGAAGAAAAGGCTTTGGCTCTGTGTAAGCCCTGCTCAGCAATAACAAAAACATCATTATATTATTTGGCACACAGCCCATACTAGCCACTGCGAAGAAAATTAACTCTACCCCAGCTGAAACCAGCACCGAAGGAAAGGAGGTGGGGAGACTAACCTGCCAGACATTTCACAAGCTACATACATGACTACTGCATCAAGAGATTGGTTTTGAGCAGGGTCACAGAGAGCGATGGTGATTTTAACCCTACTTCAAGCATATCCTATTATAGACAATTGCATATTATTTTCCCCAACTCCAAAATGTAAAACAAATGAAAAACGTGAAGAATAAGGGCATCTACTATGAGACCCTGCTTATCACTCTGTTGGCTGTATAAATTACACTCAGAAGAGCTTTTCAAATTTCTCTTGCCTTTTAAGAATGTCCCACCACAAAAATATTTTGCAACTACCACTGAATTAAATCCATTGTGCTTTCCTGTGACACTGATGAAGGAATTGTGTGCTATGTTTTCATGACAAACACATCATTAGTGTACATACATTTAAGCTGATTATTTCATTCAGCAAGAAGGGACATTAGGGTTAGAATGATACAAAAGCACAAATCACACTTGATGTTTCCCAAATACCAAGCTTTGTGTGATCCAATCAAGATTTCATCAAATGTTTTATTAAACTCAGTCACGAGAGCCTTGCTGAAGCCAGATGATCTCTTATTATCAACTACAAGTAAATTACATTCATTTTTGAACTGAATTTCAATGAAACTCTTCCTAAAATACTTGGAAGCTAGAAGGGGGTTAACTTATAAAACCACAAAATTGCTCCTGTGATTTTCCCTAGAAATGAAATGGTAAGCAGACGAAATCAGCACTGTAAATATTACTGATCATAAAAAAATTGAAGAGTATGATGCCAGCAATATATGGTATGATCACTAATCACTAAAAAGAATTCACTTTGATTTACTCCTCATTTGTATTACAAAAAGTGTTATTTTAACTAGAAAACAAACAATAAGAAAAAGATTCCTGACTAGGGAGATAAATCATATGTTAGTAAACAGCATTAAAAATGCTGCATGCTTCCTCCATAGAAAAGTTACTTTTTCCATCTTTTATATGTAAGATGAACAGGGGAAAGGCCTAAATATGCAGATGAGCATGAATATGCAATAAGCATGAATGAGCCTCCCATTCAGAGGGTGAGAAAGAAAAATGCTGAAAAGAGGAGTTTCTGCAGCAGGCCTTCCTAAAATGGACCCTACGTTAACAGTAATATGTACTAGATGAGGTGTATCAAATGCAGAAAGAGACTTCCACTGAACCCCTAATTCTACACCTGAGGTTATGAGAGTCATAACCTGAAGATAAAATAATTTCTAATCAAGGGAGAAAGGGTATTTCTAAGCTCAGTAATGTGCACTCCAGAACTGGAAATCATGGCATTAATTTAGCTGAAAGTACAATTTTAAGAGTCCTACTTTAAAAACCTACCTTAGAAATTACAGAACGATGCACAATGAGGTAGGGATCCAGCTGTCTGAGGTATATGGGCAAATCTTTCCCACTCATGTCTTGAGTAGATAGCCTGGTTTTTGTCACCCCATTCACACCAATTAAACCTGTTAGCAGGCACTGGTAATGCACAACTGCACACTCAACCCACATTCCAGTCAGATAAAATAATGTGTTTACAATTGTTTCCAAAACCAGCTGGTGATGCTTAGCTTGGCATCCTTCACTGGGCAGGATGGGGATAGCAGGGACTGCAGGTTCACCTGTTTGGGAGAAGCCCATGAACCCCACTGCACTCGTATCAGGAAGAAAAGGATGGCCAGGGATGTGAGGAGACACCAGGGAGCCAGGGGGAACAGGGACACCCCAAGGCACTGCAGCCCAAGAAAGACATGTGCTGGGGGCTGCATACTGAGGGGCACAGAGGAGGGGGCAGAGCAAGCAGCAGCAAAAAGAAAGTCTTATGAAGGACTCCAAATTCCTGCATGGCACATTCAAAGAAGTGGGATGGTCTGGATTTAACCAACAGACAGTGAAAACAAAGAAATTGATAGAAGGAAGGGGTCAGGAAAAGTGCTCAGTTTAAGCTGAGCCTAGGAAGTAGGGGAAAAAAAGGTGTTTAACTGTTTTTGTCTTCTTTTTTTTTTCCCTCAATAACATATCAGTGATTAGAAATTGATATTAACGGGGAATGAATTAAACTAAATGTAAGTTCCCTGTGGGAAGTCTGGTTTTTCAGTAGCACATCCATAAGTTCTTATATTTTTATGGGAGTTACACTGTCATTCAGTTGATTAGATTCATCTGACAGAGGATATAAAACTGCATTATCAGCTTAATTATTACCATTAGTCTTCCCCTGGAAGAGGTCTGATGTATGACTAATTTTAAATATATACTCAAGTGAAAACTATGGCCCTGATAGCCACAGCAGATGTTCAGGACTGTTTGTTCTTCACTCTTTTGATTTACATTATATTGCAATGGTTCTACATTTTTACAGTGGATACAAACCTGGAAGTATGTCATGCTTCTTAAGTACCAGAATCACATGCACAGCTTCACATAGTTTCAGCACTGTGGTCAAACCCTGAACTGCAAATTGGAAATTTAAACTGGGCACTTATTTGGAAATTGAGTGTAAAGAATGAAAAAGAAGGAGATGTGTGACTTGAAATAGTGTTATTAATGAGTAGCTGATAGGCCACAAAGCTTTCTCTATACAAGTACACTGAGTCATTCAAGTAGTGAAAAATAAAGCAGTCATTCTGACCCTTACTGCAATATAACCCCTCTTAGATATAACTTCCCAAAGCATAGATTATTCTGAGACTGAAACCTTGGTAGGCTGAGATCACAGCTTCTCTACTAATACAGAAGTTACAGCAAGTTGACAGGAAAATGGCAAGGAAATAATAATTGATTAAAAAGGGAGATCAAGACAGTGCAGTTTCTCTCAATACTGACTAAAACAAACAAACCAAATATTTGATGGCATTTAGGAACCAAAATTCTTTCCCTTTCAAAATGCAAAGAGTCTCATTAGACAACCATATGAAGAAAGAGATGCGTAATTTACTGTTGCATAGACATTACATAACAGTAAAATCACACTGGGAATTTTTAGGGTCAATATTTTTCCAGCATATCATATTATTTATTACTTCCTCAGGGAAGACTGAGGACTCCTAAAACATCATTGACCAAACGGTTCAAATATCTCCTTTTATGACCAGGTGACCCAACTGGTGGTTGAAGGGAAGGCTGTGAATTACTGCAGTGGATGCCTGGACTTCAGCAAAGCCTGTCTCCCACAGCATACTCCTAGAAAACTGGCAGTCCATGGCTTGGACATGTTCTTTCTTTACTGTATTAAGAACTGGCTGGACAGCCAAGTCCAGAGACTGGTGATGAATGGTGCTGCCTCCAGATGGGGGTCACTCACTGATAGTGTTCCCCAGGGCCCAGTGTTGGACCCTACCCTGTTTAATATTACTGATGATCTGTATGAGAGGAATAAGTCCTCCATCAGTAAATTTGCAGATGACACTAAGTCCTAGAGTGCAGAAGGGCTCTGGAGAGGGACCTGGACAGGGTTGTATCCAACAGGATGAGGTTTAGTGAGGCGATGTGCTGGCCCTTGCACTTTGGTCACAACAACCTGGGCAGCACGACAGGCTGGGGATAGAATGGCTGGAGAGTAGCCAGGAAGTAAGAGACCTGGGGGTACTGAGTGTCAACAGATTGAGCATGAGCCAGCAGTGTGCCCAGGTGGCCAAGAAGGCCAATGGCATCCTGGCCTGTATCATGAATGGCCAGCAGGACCAGGGAAGCAATTCTTCCCCTGTACTCAGAACTGGTGAGGCTGGAACTTGAATGCTGTGTCCAGTTCTGGCTCCCCCAATTTAGGAATGACATTGAGATGCTCGAATGTGTCCAGAGAATGTCAACAAGGCTGGTGAAGGGTCTGGGAGACAATTCCTATAAGGAATGGCTGGGACTTGGGCTTGTTTAGCCAGGAGAAATGGAGGCTCAGGGGAGACTTTATCAATCTCTAGAACTCCCCAAAAGGAAGCTGTAGCCAGGTGTAAGACAATCTTTTCCGTTAGACAACTTCAAGACAAGAGGACACAGTCTTAAGCTGCATCAGGGGAAGTTTAGACAGGACATTAGGAAAACATTCTTCACAGAAAGTGATTGGGTATTGGAATGGGCTAACCAGGAAAATGATGGAGTCACAGTCCCTGGAGATGTTTAAAAAAAGACTGGATGTAGCATTTAGTGCCATAGTTTAGCAGACAGTGTGGTGATAGGTCATAGGTTGGACTTGATGAATGCAAATTTCTTTCCCAACCAAGTTAATTCTATGATTCTGTGAAATAAATGGGAGGACATGGAAGTCCTGATGTGGCATGTGATTTTTTACTGTTTGGAAATGCTCAAAGCCTTAGATGAGAATCTTTTCATAGATAGCCAGAATCAGCCTACTACTTTTCTTAAAATGGAATATGAGTAGAAGATGCTTTCATTTGTCTTCTTAAGGTTTTCTCACTATTTTGTATTAAAACACTAGAAGACTAGCATAACCTCAAATTAGGACACTATTATGAAAGTAGTCTATTTCTTCATGACGAAAAAAAATCCAATTCTATATACATTCAATGATAAGAATGATTTGAGCTGGAAGAGACTTTCTAAATATCATAATGTCCAGCCCCTCTGTTGCAGGCAGAGACATCTCTTACTAGACCAGGTTAATCAAAGTCCCATCCAACCCTATGGTGAATGCTTCCAGGGATGGGGCATGGGCAATGGGGCATCCACAATGGCTCTGGACAACCTCTTCCAAGGTCTTGTCACCTTTATTGAACAAAATATACCCAGTCTAACTCTATCCTCTTTCAGTTTTAAACCATTACCCCTTGTCCTGTCACTACAGACCCTGGTAAAAATTCCATCTTTCTTATAAGCCCTTTTTAAGTTTTGAAAGACTGAAGAACTTTTTAAGCATTGAAAGACTGCAATAAGGTCTTCTCAAGCCTTCTCTTTTCCAGACTGGACCTAGAAAGAACCTAGAAAAAGGCTGTCCAGTGCAATAGACTGGTTTGAATGATTTTTTTAATGTTTTTTTGTTTGTTTTTTTGTTCATTTGTTTAAATGTTGCTAACAGTTTGACAAAATACTGTGAAGATCTTTTATTCTTTCAGGGATTAAATGTTGTAGCCAACAAGCAGCAACTTAAATCAGTAAAGATAAGTGAGTTTATCATTCTTCCCTGATGGTTAGGATACCTCTAGATATTATGATAAAGGTATAAATATTGACTGTAAACTTGGAGTGACTGTGTGAGTCTTTTGACAACCCTTGAACTGATGTGAAAAAAAAAAAAAAAAATTCTTTAGGGATAGATGATTTCCAGAAAGTCAAATCTGGATAGTGCTAGCACTTCCACAGAGATAAGGGGAAGGATAGCAGCAGGGTGGAAAATAAAGAACTGGACCTGATACTGAAGGAGATGGTGCAAGGTCTCCTACTCTGTGCAGGCACTCAATATACTGGGTGAAGTAATATACCCAGTCTCTGTAGAGAACTGGAAATTCTTAGTTTTCTTGTGCTCAGTGGTAGCCAAGTTCAGTTTGATTTATCATCAGAAGCAAAGGTTTACAGTAAGTCTTACCTCATGGTTGAGACTCATGCTACTAAAAGAAAATTCTATGGCACTTCCTTTCGCTTGTTTTTAGCAGCAATTCTGAGCAAAAAGTAAAGATAACACATCACTTCTGGAGAGGAAATGTGGCCACATGTCTCAGATGTAACCTGCTATTTGTGACTAAATACATGAAACAGAATCAGTTCTGTTTGTCTGACAACGTGAGATGGTCCATGTGTTATGTATTTCTGAATTCCACACTTTGAATTTGTCAAGCACACAAAATACAAGTAAATGTTTTTTATCCCAAGACACAGCTATATAGGTATATATATACTTGAAATTATCTAAACTAAGAAACTGTTTCAGTTCAGCCTGACACAAATGTGATGATAAAATATGGTCGAAAGTTTCGTGGAGAAATAATTACTCTTTTGAAGAACTAAACACTATTTTTGTTCTCTTCTTTCAACAGCATACATAAGTATTCAGAAGGCACAAATCTTACATTTAATAGTTTAAATATTTTTCACTTCTTATTTGCTTTAACAGAAAGAGAATAAGATTCAGGACAGAATTTAACAAGAAATGTTTCTGTAAAATTTTTCTAAAACTAAGACACTATTGAAAACACTGGTTCTAGAGCTGACATTTCTGAAGAGAAACTTTATTTCTATGTAGTTTGGAACCTCTCTGAAGTGATTCTGGTGTGTTCTGAAGTGCTGCAGATGCTGTACATGCTTCAGTAAATAAGATGCAAAACACTGATTAAGAACGTTTCAGTCATTGCAATTCTTTTTCTATGTTGATTTTCAATGTGTTATAATGCCTTTTGTAATTTATGATAAGAGACATTTTCAATCATCTCCTTTTTTTGAGGTCACAGAAAATTTGGCAAGGAAATGTCTAGATTCTTAGTTTCTGTTAACAGAAAAATCTACTTTGGAGGGGTCACATAAATCCATGAGGTGTAGGAGATCACTGATTTATTTTATTTCATGTAATGAAAACACATCTGTGGAAACAGCAAATTAAGTCTTGATGAGGCCAAGCACCCCGAGGAGACAGAGAGAAGGATGATTATTAAGCAAGGAGCAGTTAGGAAGCAATCATGCTGCCCTCTCTTTCTGTCCATATGAGGCATTTCAGTCTGGTTCTGGAGCAACCACCTCATCCCAGGGGCTGAAGTAACCACCAGCACACTGATGCCACTTCTGTTTAGAAACCAAGATCAGGTTCACAGGTGAATCTTTTCAGTGCAGAATTCCACACTTAAGTGGAGTCTCAAATTTACATCTTTTCCCCTTGTACTGCTCTTGGATATCCACTTACAAAATTTTCACTTCTAAACCAAACCATTAAGGATGACAAAACCATTAAGGATGATTGTTCTATATGTACATCTGATCTGATCCTGATACTATTGATATCAGCAACAGTTTGGCAATTTAATTTCAGTGGAAAGGTCAGATTGATTAAGCAATGGACATTAATAAAAATAGACTGTTCTTAGTAGGGTTTAAAATAAGGCAAGCCATCTGTTTCAGTGTTAAATTCTCAGAAAACTTAAGTATTTAGGTGAGCCCTCCATAATTTAAAATCAGGGCTTTTTTTAAGGCACAAGGTGATGTTTTTTGCTTTTTTCATCAGAACAGAAGATCACAGAAAGAGATCTATTGATGAAAAAGAAACAACTAGATAGAGACATACTTTACTACCGCAATAAATTCAATAGGAATTCAGTCTGGGAGTAGGGATACATGTAGAGGAAGTAGAAGATGAGGTGAAAATGTAGTATTTTATTAGGTAGAATGATCTAGAAAGCAAACAGGATCCTTTCATTTTTACACTGACAGAGAAGACCATCCCTTTTAGAGACAGGCATTCTTAGAATTATCTTAATTGTAGTCAGGCTCTTGATTCCAACTTACAATCTTACTACCCACCTCAGGCAGCCAAGCTTACAGTTTTATTTCCAAATATGATCCTAAAAAACCATCATAAATTAATTCTGAGATATGATAATGTTTCCTGGCATACACTGTCTGTCTAATCTCTTCCAAAAGAGGCAAACATTTCATAACTCTGGTTTACCTGGGTACTTAATTACAGAAAGAACTGCCTTGCCAAAGCTTTGCAGAGCAGATAGGCTTTACCAGGAAATCTGGCTGAGGCATTAATAGAAAAAGACCCAGTTTGCTTCCAGAAGACAGATAAACGTTGACGTTACAGGAGAAATTGATATCTCCAAAACAAGTAGAAAATATATTACTTAATTTTTCAGGTGTTTCCATTGTATTTACTGGAAAGCAGCACTAACCTTGATATTTTGGAGCATTTATTTGCTAATTTTAGCTTTCTGAAAGTTAATCTTACAACATGTATTTTGTTGCATCTCACTTTTCAAATTTAAAATGCAACACAGTGGACCTTATTTTTTTCTCTCAATCTCAGATGTCAAATTCCTAAAGCACTTAAAAACTGGTTTCTTTTTAACATGGCACTTGAGTCTTTTACTCATCTCACACATACATTCTGATACATAGCAGTTTAAAGCCAAAAGATTATATTTGTCTGAGCAGGATCCTCATTAGTTTCAAAGAAACTTGGTTTAGGCCAATAAATTTATACTGAATTCACCAGCTGATCATCTGGTCTATAACTGGAGAGTATTAGACTTATAAATAATAAAAACCATTCAAAAGAGACTTGATTTTTCTGTAACATTTTAAAGCAGAATAAGTAAGGCTGAAGTTAATGGGGTGAGCACTGCTGCACAACTGATGGCACAAGATTACAGGAACATGAACTGTTATTTCCCTTCATTTGACCCATCTTCTTCCATTTCATCAGGCACTACAGGAAGGAGACTCAGGAGCTGGTAACACTTATGTGTTATGCCAACAATCTGGAGTGCTGCCTAAGCTGGCTAAGGTTTAATGTCATCTGCAGCTCTTAAGGATGCACTTCCACAGCAGGAAGACAGGGCAATGCTATTCGAGAGTGAAGAAATTAGCAACAAAATTGCTAAGATTGGAGTTATTATGGCTGGAAATGTGTACAGGCACTAAAACCAAAATATAAAACAAGGGTTAAAAAGGTGACAAGGTTAAAACCCCTCTATTGAAAACATAAGACATTGCTTCTAAAACACTATTCCCAGCAGTAAAATTAAGACATTTATTATGTCAAGACTAAAAGTCTTGAAGTTGGAAAAATCAAAGCCCAGCTGACTGTCAGCAAAGATCCTGTGTTGTAATACAATGAAGATGGCAGAAAAATTGCATTTTAACTCATATACCAGCTCTTTTGTTGTTAACTGCAAACATATATTTCAAGGACATATGAAAAAAAACCCAAACAAACAACTAACCAAAAAAGCCTGGACAGCAGGCAAGAAAAGCAGCCTAAGATCTATGGAGACTGAAGAAAGTAAGATTTTTATCCCAACTACAATTCTAACATCTGATAACTACTAAAGGTTTTCAAAATTTGTCTTTGCCAGTAAAGAGGACCCAGAGCTGCTGTGAGGTCTCCACTGCCAAGTCTCTTCTCCTGTGTAGCAGAGAAGTGGTCCTGGCCAGGCCAGCTACATACACATGTTGTTGGCAAAAAAATCTTAACATATTCAATGCTATTTAAAAATATATTTTACCATGTCCTAATGGTTGAACACTGAAGTCAATAGAATGTTAATATTTATTTTCTTTAGTTAAAAAATTAAAAAAATCTCTCAGAGTTTATTGTTACTGATTGTTGTCCAACTGCTAATGGGCACTTCTCGTGGGAAAAACTACAGCCAGTTCAAAGTAAAAATCCTTTCTACTACAGTCACTGGTGCCCCAGCATGAGCTGTAACTACCCTGTAGTTAAGATTGCTACTTAAATAGCCTTTACTTTATCTGGTGGGGCAGAGAACAGCAAGATGTGTTCTGGTTCCTCCAATGGTGACTCCTTTGCCATCAGCTTCCTGTTTGAATACGAGTAAGAATTTATACTTCTGTTTTCTCCATACTGAATTCTGTAATGATCCTTGTCTGTCAGGTTTTTTTTGGCATTTTTATTTTCATTTTGAGGGTTTTTTGTTGTTTTGTTGTTGTTGTTGTTGTTGTTGTTGTTGTTGTTGTTGTTGTTGTT
>JAHLSL010000022.1:24909994-24944222 GCA_025920805.1 Petroica traversi
TTGTTGTTGTTGTTGTTGTTGTTGTTGTTGTTGTTGTTGTTGTTGTTGTTTTTGTCCCTCTCAATCATTTCTGCAGTAAAAACCTTGCTGCATTAATGGCCTCATTCTTGAAATCCTTACTCTCCCAAAATCTTCCCAGCTTTCTGATGGAGGTGGAAGGTGACCGAAGACCACCCTAGCGAGGGAGCCCCTGCAAAATCCATTTGCAGAAGCTTAGCCAAGCTCCCCCTGCTCAAAGCTGGCCCTGGGCCAAGGCTCCTGAACAGCCCTTACTCACCTTAACAAGCTTTTAAACTTAAGACAGAATACACAGCCTTAAAACCTCATAGTGTTTTCCTGCATTAAGGCCATGATAACAAACTGAAGGGGTTTTGGTTTCAGGGGCGCTTTTTTGTGTGGTTTTTTGTTTGTTTGCTTGGTTTGTTTTGGTATTTTTTTTTAATTTTGTGTTTTTGGGGATTTTTTTGGGGGGGGGGCGGCGGGGGCCGGGGGTGCGGCGGGGGATGGAGTGCAATTATGTTTGACCTAGAATTCGTTTTCATCCATCCCAGCCCGCACCTCTGCCTCGCGGCACTTTATTCCCCCAGGAGGCATTAATGATAAAATGTCCTTTACATTTACCAGTGCCGCCAGAAGAAGCCACCTTCGCTGGAAGCCTCGGGCTCGCCAGGGCTGCGCCGCCCCTGCTGGGGGCTGGACCGAGGGCACCCGGTGCCGGGAGGGGCTGGGAGCCGCCCTGCCCTGGTTCCAGCCCTGCGGGGAGCTCCCTGTGCCCATCAGGGGCTGTGTCCATCGGGCAGTGGGTGCACAGCTGGCAGAGAGGTGTGACAGGGACGGCTGGAGCCGACGCAGGGCAGAGAAGTGGGGATATGCGGGAAGCAGAGCAGAGGACAGAGAGTGGCACAGAAGCACCGCACACCGACAGCTTTTCTTCCTCCCCTGCCCTCGCCCCACCGAGCGGCTGGGGCAGGGAGGAGGACGGGGAGATAACGCTCAAGCCCGGATTTTTGCACTTTGGGGTAAAATGGCGGGTTCAAGGGCGGATATGGGGTTCGGGAATGCTGTACATTCCTAGTACCTCAGCCAGAGGCGAATGGAAGAGGGCAACGTGTGACCATGAGTTGGTCACACTCGTGGGTGTGTGCCCCAGTGGACTCTCTCCCTCTATTCGAATAAAGTCGCAGGACTCCTCTGTCTCATTTTTTAATATAAACCTCTGGAGTTTATGGATTTTCCTGACTGGGGAGTATGAAGACAATCAGGTTTATATTAACGGATAGTAGATCAAATTAAGTGAACCTCTGAGTTAAGACTGTGTTGACTGCAGTGTTGGGACAGGCAACGCAGAGTATCTTGCCTCCTCTTCACTGTTTTCCTAGAAGTGTGCGAATTTTTTTGTCTTCCTGTAGGTAAGCATATAAATTCACAAGTCTTCAAGGCACGTTGTCAGTGCTCATCACTATTATTTTTCCAATAAAACATGAAGTCTTTTCAACACATCTGAAAATCTACTTTACTTACTGAAAATATGCCTTTCTATCAGGAAATATTTATTGTATGAAATAATAGGCTAAATCTTTTATGTTCAAGAGAGGGACTTAATTCTAAGAATTTTATAATTTATTTTTAAACTATTTTGCTCACTTTTTATCACTGATATTTTGGCAGATTTTTAAAACTTTTTTATTTTACTGAAAATAAATCTAATGTGATGAAGACTTTCTTGTATTTAGCAAAATTCTGTTTTCCCTGTTGTATTCAGGTGAACCAATAGAAGAGTTACCAAAGTGTGAATACAAAATACTCATTGGCCTAGTTCAAGAAAAGTGTACTTACCTGCTAATCATAACGCTTGAGGAGGAAACCTTTCCTGTGAATATAATAAGAAAAATCAACTTTATATACTTGTATTTATGTACTGAAGAGGTCTGCTTCTTATGTGTCTTTTGAGTACCCTGTCCAGCTTAGTGACAGAAACACATTTGTCTTGTCAGTACTGCCGATCAATGTAGCTGCAGATGGATGAGCTGTGTTCTGTTTTATCTTGTCTATCATCAGCAGAATTTCCAGATTAATTCCCACACAAGAGTCTTTTCTCTCAGAGTTGATATCTCAAACAGAAGAAGAAGAAAAAATAAAAGTCTTTATTTTGAGATCTTGGCTCTTGATCTGGAAACTTTGTTTGAAAAATCATTCCTGGGCTGGGAAAATGACTGAATGAGTTGTGTTTGTAGCTAAATACTCAAAAGGGGTTGCACAGGGAAGAAGAGAGGCTGTATCTCATTCAGTTCTGTGTACAATGAGAGTACCTGATGCTGTGCAGTTCAGATAATTTTTCAGTGTCTTGGCAAAACTGAAGAAAATGGGTTGTATGTATAGCAGGCGTTGTATGTTGTGAAGTTTGTTTTCATAGGAATGAATAAATGTTTTCCAAATACTGTTTTGGGCAAAGTTAATTAACTAACTTACATACCTTTGGTACTCAGTGACCTTGGCTATATCTATCTGTCTGATTTTTTTTAGATCTCTACTAAGTCCAGCTTCCCTGTTGTCACTAGAAAAACATGGATTAGCAGTGCATGTGTTCTACTGTATCTGCAGCTCCCTGAACTATCAGTGGTATAAAGTAGTTTGTTTCTTTACAGAAGAAAGTTTAGAATTGTTGTTTTTAGGTCTGTTGGAGTTTTTTTACTCTATTGCAACGCAACGACACAGCAACAAATAAACCATGAAGAACAGTGCTTGATATCCTAAAAAAAAAAAAAATAAAAAAAAATCTCAATATATTATTTCATGGCTAGCCAGAAATTTCTGTATGAAATAACTTGCAGTCATTAGGCAGAAAAAAAGTTATGTACTCATTAAAAATGGGAATGATGCATCAGGTTCAAGTATTTCCAACAGAATTCAAGGGTGGAATTTTCCAAATGATTATTCCTCAGATTTACTCAGAACCTGCCTTAATTTGTAAGTAGCTGCTGATTTTTCATGATAAAATGTCCTTTACATTTACCATTGCCAACATGATCTATTGTCAAGTAAAAAGTATTCTTTGACTCATTGATATTGTAAACTTCTGAACTTAGAGGATCAAAAGTGGGTGATATGGGTGTGCCAAGTGAATGAACCGTGAAATAGCTGCACTCCTGAAGAGACAATAATCCTTTTTGGTTTGTATACATTACACTTAAAACACTACTGAAGAGTTAACTGTAACTTTTTTTTTTTTTTAAAGTTACTTGAGTAAATGGATTAATTTCTGCAAAAAAAGGAAGGAATACTTTGGTTATCTAAATTAAAATATTTGCTCAAACATTGATTATAAGTGAATGAAGTCAAAAAGATGCAGAAGAAAGGGTTGATAAAGGTTTACTATGTTATAGTTGAGAAAGACTGGAGGGAGGTCTGCATGTAATAAGTCAGGTGTTAATTTGCAGAGCAAAAGAATTTGTGTCTACCTACTCTAACTTTTTAACACAGTGAAGTAAAGGTTAACATCTTTCAGTCTGTTGCTTACCAGGTTATGTATGGACTCTGCTGCCATGCTGTGTCTTTGGAAAAGGAGATGTACTCAAGGTGGAGCCTGTTTGTGTAAAAATAGGAGAGGTATCAGCAAAGTGCTTGGCTTTGTAATAATATATCTTTTATCTCTCTCTAGCCAGACATTGCTTAGGGATTGACTTTGCATGTGTGTTCTGCAAAGCACTTTGTTTTTAGTAAGTTTTAGTGGAAATTTTTTTCTATTTTGTAATAAGAGTGAAAAGGAGGTGGCTAATTAATTGTACTGATTCAGTTATCTTTTTTTATCATGAGATGTTGTAAAGGGCATTGTGAAGGAGAAGAAAAGATATTTAACTGTTTTTCAGTAAACTATTAATATTGATCTAAAAGTCATAGACTGCTTAAAAAAAACCCAAATGAACAAATGAAAGACAGAAAATGAAGAGAATAAGTCAAAGCCTGTAGAAAAAACCCTTGATGGAAACTAGTAAATGAAACAGTAGATGAAAATGCAACATGCTTAAAACTTCCTAAGCTCTCACCTGAGTCAGATATCTTGTCTCATCAGAGCTGAGGGTTTGTGGATGAATAGAGCCTATAGGAACTACTGAACTACAGTGAAATGTTGTTTGGTTTTTTTTTTTTCTGTTCCTTTCCCCTCAATACAAATTCAATATAAAATTGGGTGCTCTTAAAAACTTGATCTAGTGAGAAATTTAATAAAGAAGATCAGGTTGTTTACAAGGAAAAAGATTTAATTTAAACAGGATTCATTTTACCTGACAGTTTCCATCCAAAGGTGTGATACCTAGTGTTAGGTAGCCATTGACATTGCCTTCATAGTCCACAAAAAGAGATGATGATTAATATTTATCCTTGGGTCTCCTTTTTGCACAATTTATCAAAAATCATGTACTTTGACGTATGAGAAAAATTATAGGAACTGTTCAAAAACAATCTGCAAATTTTAAGTGCATAAACTGTTTGTAAATGCAAATTTATTGTCCAAATCAATATCCTTATCCTAAAGTATATTAGAAAAATCAAGCAACAGAGCAAAGTAGCAATTATTATCAAGGTGTAGGATTAACTTGCAATTTATTCTTGCATGATCTGTAGCTATCTGTTGTAGTGACTTGGTTTGGAACATCAATATGGAGAATTGAAATTTTTCCATTATCCAATAGTGCAAGGAGAATACTCAAAATTAGCATTGGTTTTCTAATTGCTATACAAGGACTCAATTACTGTGCTTCAGTCCACAAGCATAAAGAAATATCTATATCGAGAATTTCAGGGTGAAATTCTCAAGCCTACAGGGATAACAGTATTTTGGGGATTCTTCTCCTGTTTGGGTGGTTTCAGACTTCTCTAATCAGTTTTAAACATATAAACAGGTACTGCTGAGTAATTTCTGCAAATAGCCATTAGTACCTCAGTCTGAAAATAGCATTTATTAACAAGTCTGTATTTCTAAATCATCATCTTTCCATCCTCTCTCTCTTATTTGTTCAATTCAATGGTCATTAAAAAAAAAAAAAAAAAAAAGGACAGGATATCTTGCTGGATTTTAAGAAAGGAGATAATAAACCCAAACATTTTTATTCTCTCAGTTGTCTCATTTTCCTATTGGTCCAAAATGAATTCTAGAACTTCAAGTTCATCTAAAATGTGCTATTGGTTTTTTCAGGTCAGTATTCACACTGAACTCATTAGAGCTCTGAAACAGTGCCAGTGCTTGTGTAGCCAAGCACTTAAATTTTTCCTCAAGTTATCTGTTTTGGAAGACCCTATGATATGGTGACATATACTAGGATACTATTACATTGAATATGTACTGTTGGAGCAGAGTATTATTCCATTCTCTGGCAATTTTGTACCCAAAGCAATACTACAAGGAAATTGAACATAGTTTCTCAGCTAATTCTGTCAAATTGGGAATTTTTTATTATACCCAACAGTGATCATCGGTTGCAATGCTTTCTATTCAACAAATAATATTCTAAGTTAAATATGCTAATAAGTCTGGTTAACAGCAAAAACAGAGCTAAAATGTGAGCATTAGAATTACAGATGCTCTCATTTGCACATAATCTTTGCAACACTAACCAGACTAAGTTTCATGGTAATGAACCATGCTAAACAAATCTTTCAGAAATGACTTTATAGACTGACACCAAGACCGTATTCATACCAGTACAGATGAAGGCAAATGGGCAGAGGTCTGAAAAAAGGCAACCAAAGTGTTCCTGTTAATCATTGTAGGGGGAACGCTGTCTACCAAATAAAACAGTTTGTGGAACATATGGAACATTACAAAGAATTTGCAATAAGTATATCATAAAGTAAATTCTTAGTTAAAAAAATATATTTTTTGTTTGTTTGAAAACTGGGTATTAGTTAAATAATGTAATGGATCATAATGGATCAAAATGAAACTCAACAGACTATATAGTTGAAATATATTCTACTTGAACAATTGATTAAATTTGCATAATATTATTTTTCATCTTGATTTGGAATAAAGGAAATCTTAGGTAGCATGGAAGTGTTTCCTACCCATCTGTACTGAAAAATGATTAATGGTCCGGTAGAAAAAATGCTGCTTGAAACCTACAGCTTTAGCAAGGGCAATGCAAACTCAGTGTAAAATTGGGCAACTCTACCCTGACATTACAGCCACTGATAATGTTCAGAATGGAAGCCTTGGTCTATAGTTGCTGCAAGAAAGATGTGAGAAGGGAAGACAGTGGGAAAATTTCTTGACTGCCACCTCCTACGACACTTGGGTTCCTGCTGCATTAGGAGGTTGTTCTCCACCTATGAACATCCAGTTTTGTTTCTGTCTCTTTTTTCCAAAGGTAATTTTGAATTTCCCATTCATGATGAGAAGGAGGTGAGCCCTAATCTGTACTTTCAAATTCTGCTGATCCTACAGTTGAACTACCTGCAACACATTTCTGCAGCTTGCAGTAATGCTGATAAAGTTAATGGTCACTTAGGCAAAATAGGGCATTGATTGCAGAAATGTAAGTGCATCAGAGAAATATATGTTTCCATGGAACGAAGCCACATGTTAAGAAACTTGAAGTCAGATCTTTTTTAAACAAATGTAGTAACAATGAAAAGAGAGCCAAGAATTCTGGTTTATCCTCAGTTATCAACAAGAAATGACTTCTAATGTGTGAGGTATTTCTGAGTCTTCCAATTGTTATTTGAATTTTCTGGCCCTCTGAGAAAAAAACACTGAAGAAATTAAATACTGCTATGTTGCCTGATTAATGCGTGTTGATTTTTTTCTTAAAATATGCTAAAAAATTCAGAGATGGTGCCTTCAAGCCAGGACTTCATTAGCTCTAATTTTTCCATGGCACATGTCCAGTTTGATTTGAAATCAACCAAATTGAAATCCTCTAGCTTTATGAAAAAGAAAAAATGCATTATTTCAACAGAGTTGCTCAATTATAAGCTATAGTTCAATTATAAGCATTAAGTACTGGAAAGAAAAATCTTGTACTTCAGGAAAAATAAAATTAATGAGGGTTTCCTTTTCTTCTAACTTTTGGGAACTTTCATTATGATTGCCTTCCATTTTCTCTCTCAAAATCTTTTTTTTTTTTTCCTCAGGAAAATATCTACCTGTCATGCTGTATTTGTGATAAATAAATTTTCCCAGAGCAAAGATTAGAGATGAAAAAGACATTTATCAATCTGTTCCAAATAATTTTGCTCCAGTTTCAAATTGACAGTTTATTATACCATCTTTTCAAAACTTTCCTTTCATACAGTGCAGGCTCAGAAGATGCAGCAACATTGCCAGCTATCTTTGCCTTTTCATTATTAGTTGACTCTCTCTTGACCTTATCTTTTGCTATGTCTGCATAATATGGTATTTAAATTCTATTCTACTTGGACTGTTTCTCATTCTCCTTCCACCTTTGTTTGTTGATATTTATCTGATTGTCCTCCTTATATTAATTTTTTAAAACTTTTGTGAATATTTCTATCATAACTTTTTAAAGGGTCATTTGAAACCTTAGGCACTTGTTTCCACTTTTCCCTGTTTTTTAATTCCAAGAAGTCTTAGGTAAATTTGCTATCCACTCTTATTATTTATTCTGTTTTTTTTTTTTTTTTTTTGCTTTCTTCTTAATATGTTAACCAAAGTACACATTGGCTCCTGCTGATAATAGTTCCTGCTATAAATTTATAAAACAAAATAATTGCACAAGATTTAAATACTTATATTTGTCAAAGACAACAGAACAGAACTTTGCTCCTTATAAGCTTTGTTTAAAGCGAAAAAGAGGTTTAGTTTTTCGGAGTGACTTAATGAAAAGAAATATTGCAAAAACAAGGGAAACTTCTTCATTATTCTTCTTTATTACTATGTTGTGTACTGTATTTTATATTGTCCTTAATATTATCCTTCTGATTAAGAAGAAAAAGGAACACTGACACGTAAAATATAGTTATTTTCCTTTTGACAAATCATTAAGCGCCTACAGTATTTTAGGTGCAATTTGGTATGCAGACCTCAAAGAGTGACTTTTTATGTCTTTGTCATGATATAGAATCATAGAACCATACAGCCATAAAATCATTAAGGTTGGAAAAGACCTCCAAGTTCATCAAATCCTACCTTTAACACCACCACCTTGTTAACTAAACTACAGCACTAAGTGTCACCATCAGTCATTTCTCGAACAGGGATGGTTTTCCCACCACTACCCTGCTCAGTCCATTTCAATGTTTGAGAACTTTTTCCATGAAGAAATTCTTCCTGTTGCCCAAGTGAAACTCCTTGGTCCAGCTTGAGGCCATTTCCTATTGTTGCTGGTTTCCTGGAAGAAAGGACTGACCCCCACATGGCTCAGCCTTCTTTCAGGGAGCTGTAGAGAGCAACAAGGTCTCCTCCAAATCTCTGTTCATCCAGGCTGAACACCTGCAGCTCCCTATGCGTACTCCTCATAAGATTTACTCTCTAGACCCTTCACATGCTCCACTCTCCTTCTCTGGGTTCTCTCCAACACCTCAGTGTCTTGTAGTGAGGAACTCAGAACTGGACACAGGATTCGAGGTGTGGCCTCACCAGTGCTGAGGGACAATCACTTCTCTACTCCTGCTGGCCATGCTGTTGATCCAAGCCAGGATGTCATTTGCCTTCTTGGCCACCTGGGCACATGCTGGCTCATGGTCAGCCAGCTGGCTGTCAAACAGCATCCCCAGGTCCTTTTCTACTGGGCAGCTCTCCAGCCTGTATTGTTGCATGGAGTTGTTGTGACCCAAGTTCAGGATCCAGCACTTGGCATTGTTGATCTTCATACCATTGGTCTCAGCCCACTGATCCAGTCTGTCCCTCTGCTGAGCCTTCCTACCCCCCAGCAGATTAACACACCTGCCCAGCTTAATAAGGGTGTTCTTCATCTCCTCATCCAGATCATGGATAAAAATTTTAAACAGGACTGGATCCAATATTGAGCTCTCAGGAATGCCACCCAACCGGATCATTCACTACGACTCTCTGGGACCAGCCATCCAGCTAGTTTTTAACACGTCTGTCCCTTCAAAGCTCCCAAATCATGTTGACTTTTCCTTGTTGCAAATTTTCTTTATAAACATACACCTAATTTACTGTTCATTATCACCTGAAGTTCTTTCATCAGTGTTTGTTTCTATGTTATTTCATATTGGTTTTTTAGTTTGCAGTACCAAAAATCAACATGTGTGTATATGCAACGTGCTGCATTTCATTCATCCACTCATTTTATGACCCTCCTGTTACCCAAGTGCCATGACTGCAATCTTCTAAATGTTCACTTAGGAGTAAATTGTCAAAGACATGTTAGTTCCACAGAGGAACAAGAATGTGAAAGGCTTCTAAGAGGATATTTACATTATTACTCTACCCAGCCTAGGGAAAGGTGGGATATTTGTTGGTGCTCCATTGTGACTTCACACTTTTAGGTGGAAAGTTTCGGGAAGACATGTCCCCACATCCATCCTTTTTTATTCTATATGTAGAGAACATAGGTGAATGAACAGGAGGCAGTGTGCAGGTCTGCAGGAAAAGAGGAGGGATATTAAATGCTCATCTCAAGAGACAAACTGTTACTGTGTCTTGTAATTTTTTTACTGGATCTGTTGTGTAAGTGAGGAGGCTGGCTATAATATTCTAGGCTTCTTCCTATGATTTGCCTACACTTATTACACTATATATGTGTCCCTAAGCAATGGAGTTAAATACATGGCTCCTAAAGATTAAGCTTCTCTCTATTCCTTTTTAATGGTCACTGTTAGGTTTGCTTTTTCAAATACTTCCTCTATGGCTTAAACAACTGTTAGTGGTTCAGTAGGTTTGTTAGCAGAGTTCCTGAATCGCTAGAATCTGTGTTCAAAGTCATTTTTACCTACAAAATGTCCAAAGGTGTTTTATTCATTTTGTGTAGCACTAACACTTCTTTCTCCTAAATTGAGCCTTAGGAGGACAGGTTTGTATAATTTATTTAATCTCACTCCTTATTTATTGATGAACTACATTTCACTTACTTTTCTATGTCCACTTATCAGATCTGCAGATATCTTCCATACTCTCTTGACCCTTACATTACAATATTTTAAAAATTGCCTTACATCTTACATAACTTGTTTCCAAGTACATTTATTTCAGCAAAATTTTTTGGGATTTAAGCTTCTGAAATGATCAATCTGATGAATCATTGGAAAGAGTTAATCTCAGTTATATATCACTGTGCTTAGAAAATAAAGCGTTTTTGTGGCCGATGGCATGGGCCGGACAGCTGACTACAGGGACGGCCGGCGGCTCGGCGGCTTGTTCTGAGAGTTTCCTTTTCGTTAAGTCAACTTCAGCTAGGGACTTCATTTCCCCTTGCCGTGAGCCGGGCTTCCCTGGGATGGTGGCCGCTGTCCTAAAAACCGGAGAGCTGCTGAGAGAGTGTTCCTTTGCCCGGAGCCCAAATCAGACACAAGACACGAGGGTCCGCTCTGCTTGGGCTCAGGGGCAAAAGACCCGGAATAGCCCAACATTCAGACTTTTATTCTGAGGGTTACAACTTATCTCATAATGGTACAGGGGAGGACATGGAGAAGGGTCGAAGGTCAGGGTGCAGTCAGGAAGGAGAAAGGGAGGAAAGAGTGAGACACAAGACGCAGGTGGGGGGAGTTCGACTCCCTTTCCAAGGCCAAACTTAACTCTACCTTCATAGGGGCCTCACTTTCTAGGCCCCACGAAATTCTTCAGGGGATATGTCATTCTCTGAGCTTGAACCACCGCTACACGTTTTTGTATTGGTTTGTTCAGGGAGACCGTTGCTTAGTTTGTTAAATTGAAGCAGCTTGAGGTCAAAAAGTACTGAATGTCACTATTTCTCACAATTTCTACTAGTTCCTTCTTGAGCAGGCTAGTTAAATCCTCTCCTTTCTGGATCATAAAATTGTCCTCTGCGATGATGCATGCTTGATTAGTTTTGTTTTTATCCAACAGCTGTATTGGTACTTAATGTCCCCCATGACAGGTATGGTTTTGGGAATAATTTTGGTATCATTTTGGCAAATGATCCAGGAATCTTTTTTTCTTTTTCAGTCAGTCTTCATGCTGCCTTGCAGATTCTCAAGCACCCCTTCAAATTCCTTTTCAGATAGTCTTGATTAAAGTACTTTGCTAACTTTTAACATGTTTACTATTTTTATCCTGTGCGTCAATTAATCTGTGTACATGTTAGTGTTGCAATTAATTTGAATCAGTTTAAGACAGTTTGCCAGTGGAAGTGGGGTAATGTGCCTAACTTGCTGTGTAGGAAAAGCATCCAGAATACTGGATACTTTCTTATCTGAAAGGATACAGGACTTCACATGTCCATATACTCAGTAACATGTGGTATTTTCATATAAATTATTTCAAGTAATTAGGTTGCTGGCTTAGAGCTTCAGCAAAATATTTTGCCACAATTTTATCCACAATATACCCCTCCCCCCAACACTTTGTTCCAAAGTGGACATTATATACAGTGGTTTTATCATTAAAACTTTTCAGTATTACATTGTCAGGTTTCATATATGATTCTATTAAAAAAACCCAAGTGTCAGTGATTTTTTAAATTGCTTGGACTAAAAGAATCTCTGTTACCTAATCTGGGATTAAAATGTAGATATGGAAGGACCAGAAAATATACTCAAATAAAATCAGCTGCTGTTCCGAAGATCTGACACTTCAGGGAACCAAGTCAGACAAAGAATGGGAGAACAGAAGGGTTGCTGTCTTATTTTACTGATAAGGAACTGAATAATAGAGAGATTAAGGTCAGAACAAGGCTGTGACAGGTCTGGGAACTAGTCCCAGCATACTTTTTTCATTACAAAACAATTCTTCATTCTGAAAGGTTTTATTGTTTATTCTTCAGAAGCTTTCTATGGAGCTGAAAGAGGAGCAGAGCTTGGATCAAGCTTGAGATCCAGAATCACAATAACTTTGCTGTTTGACTTAGAGATGAACTCCAGGACAGGGTCTCTGCTGAAGTCTCTGGGTTCCCAGAAGTGCAGTTCTTATCAGCTGGTGATCTGGAGACATTTTGATTCTATGTAGTTTAATATGGGTCACAGCGGTTTTACTCATCTAATTCCAATTAATTATAGTAAGTGTTAAATAAAGAAAAGCTACTTTTGATTTACATTTTGTTTTACATTAATTTGCATTATTTGATAATTCCGTTTTCCCCATCTTGTCTAATTTGTAGAAGTAAACATATCTTTAGGGTGCTAATGTGCTAGTCTTCTGGTATAAGTGGAAAGCTGATGATCCAAAAAGGTCCTCCTTGTCATCACCTATATTTTAACAGTCTGTGGACTCCAAGATCTGCTCATTTACACCAAATAATTTTCGGATTTGTCTTGGTCTCCTGTCACAAGGGACATTCACTCTACCAGAAGCTGTGTTTTGCAGTTTCCTAATGGCTCTAAAAAGGAACAGTAAATGTCAACAGGCAAAAAGGCCAAAAATCAGGGACAACTGATGCTCTCTATGGTATCTTTTGGGGATTAGTCATAGCAGTTCTTGGTTCTTTCTTTCCACAGGCATTTTTGCAATAAATGATACAAGATCTAAAAGCAAGATAAATGTTAAAGGTTCTTTTGCCTAGTCAACAAATGAGTGAAAATTAAAGAAAATACCCCGTGAATTCAAATCTTCAGTACTTTTAAGAAGCAAGTCTTACTATTTATAGTTTTAATTATATTGAATTCTATGTCTCCCACAGCTTATACAAAGAAGCACAAAACATATTTAAAAACAGAGCTGAAAATGCATTTTGTTAACCAAATTAGTTGTGTTCTAAATTATGTATAGTTTTTAGAAAAATAGATATTGTTAGTTCAATCATTTATGCTTTTCTCCTCATATTAAAACAAAACAGAATAAAGCACGAAGAGAAAACTCTGCAACATATTCACAACTGAATTATTTCATTAACAATAGCCTCATAGTTCATACATTGCTTATTTATCTTATCACTTATTTTAGCAGTTACATAGCTACCCTCCTTCCATAGCAAATAATTATAACTGATTTAGGAAAATGGAAGTATCTCTTTGACCTTGTGTGGCTTTTTTTCAGTTCTGCCTACAGATGGCCTTTGTAGGCAATAACTCCAGCTGATAGAATTAAGTGCTAAAATAATTTAGAGTGTTTCAGATTCTTAAATGGGCATTATATCTGCTTAATGTGAAATCATTTTATGAACTGTACCACAACCTGTGTCATAAGATGACGATTTTTCCTGTCATTGCCCTTTGCATTCTTAAGAACAAAGCTTGTCTCTACCTGTGTTCATCTCCATGGGAAGCATCTCCATGAAGTAGTTTTGCAGTAGTCTACTCCGGTTGTTTTTTAATGTTATTGAAAATGAGAGATCCTACTCTTCAAAGTGTTCCTTTGAGCTATAATTTCCCTTTCCTTATTGTTATAAACTGTTATAAATGTATACATAAAGCCAGAGATTGAGTCTGAATTTGGTCACACTGAGCAACGCCTCCTACCCTCTGAAAACACCCTCTAAATCTGAATAAAAGAATACCATGAGTAATTTTTGAAGGAAACTGTCCACTGAGTCACTGAGTCACAGAATATTTTAAGTTGGAGGAGACATCTGGAACTTTTCTATGCTGACCTTCTCAAAGAAGAACTGACCTTAAAAACAGACGCCTTCAGTTCCTCAGGTGGTAATGCCCATTGGTCCAAGAGTTCAATATTTCTGTCTTTCCCTATGTTCCTTCTCTATCAAGAAATCAGGTTTCTCACCACTGCTTATGTGAAGTGTCACAGAATCAAGGAATTACAGAAAGGTTTTGTCTTACAGACTTAAAGACAGTAGCCGAGTGTGTTAAGAATAATTGGTGGCCCTATATCTGATTTTTTCTGGAGATCTGAAGGACAGACTCTTCTTTGAATGTTTTATAACAGGCACCAAGCACCTTTTGGGAGCAGGAGATTTCAAACTAACTGCTGCTTTATTGATATCACAAATACTGTCATGGCAACTAATAGCACTTGCACAGACAAGCAACCTTTCCTAGACACTCAAGAAACAGCAAGAAAAAGAGAAAAACAGTATTACCCAAGTTTCTGGCAGTGATCTGTATTTGCTAAAAGTGAAGACTGAAAAAAGCATTAATCAGTTTGATGTTCAAAAGGTTTACAACAATGGTGGATAAGAGCAACTGGCGTCATGTGCCCGGACTTGTGCAAAGCAGTTGACACTGTCCTGCGTGACATTCTTGTCTCTAAACTGGAGAGACATGGATTTGATGGATGGGTTGCTTGGTGGAAGAGGAAATGGATGGCTGCACTCAAGGAGTTCCAGTCAGTGGTTGATGTCTGAGTGGAGATCAGTGAGGAGTGGTGTTCCTTTGGGGCTGTTATTGAGGACATTGCTATTTAACATCTTCATGGATGATATAGAGGATGGGACTGACAGCACCCTCAGCAGCTTACCTGAAGACACAGAGCTGTGTGGTGCCATCGACATGCTGGAGGCAAGGGATACCATCCAGACGGGCCTTCATAAGCTTGAGAGGTGGGTCAGTTCAAACATCACAGAATTTAGCAAAACCAACTGCAGGGTCCTGCACCTGGGTCAAGGAAATCCCAAGCACAAATAAAAGCTGGGAAAAGAGTGGATTGAGAGCAGCCTTGAGGAAAAGGGCTTGTGGGTGTTGGATAACAAGAAGCTCAACATGGCCACCAGTGTGCACCTGCAGCCCAGAAAGCTAAATGTGGATAGGATATCAAGAGAGAAGATTTCCCCCCCTCTACACCATTCACCTGAGACCCCACCTGGAGTACTGCATCCAGCTCTGGGCCCCCAGTAGAAAAAGTATGTGGATCTGGTGGAGTGAGTCCAGAGGAGGGCCATGAAGATGGTCAGAGGGCTGAAACACATCTCCTGTAAATGCAGGCTGAGAGAGTTTGACTTGTTCAGCCTGGAAAAAAGGCTCTCTCTCTCTAAGGAGACCTTGGAGCAGCCTTCCAGTACCTGAAGGAGGCTTACAAGAAAGCTCATAAGGGATTTTTAACAAGTGCACATAATATAAGGATGAGGAGTAAAGGCTTCAAACACAAATAGAGTATTTTTATATTAGATTTTAAGAAGAAATGCTTTATTATGAGTGTGGTGATACACTGGAACATGTTGCCCAGAGAAGTTGTGGATGCCCCCTACCTGGAAGTGTTCAAGGCCAGGTTGGATGGTTCTTTGAGTAACTTGGTCTTGTGAAAGTTATCTCTGCCTGTCTATCTATCTGTTTTTCTATCTGTTTTTCTATCTATCTATCTATCTATCTATCTATCTATCTATCTATCATTATCTATCTGTCTACTTACCTACTTATGGATTTATTTGGTGTACTGATGTGTACTGATGTGATACTGGCAAGACACAGAAAATTAATTCTGTTAATTGGATAGAATTGCTAAGCTTTTATTTTGTCCTAAAACTTAGCCTTTAAATAGAAAATACGTTGCATAGTATGAACGTGCATTTAATTATATTCTGAGAAAGGGAGTATTTTCTCAGTGTTGCATATAAGTATCTTTTAAAAAAAGCTTTTGGTTTGCATATTCCATAGAATACAGGAGGTTGTGCACATGGTTCCTCCCACTTTACATGCTTCATATTTTTACTCTGCAGCTCAAAAATAACAGGATTGCTCATGAAGAGATCAGTGATTGGTACAAGGCTTAGAGTATGTAGTCTTCTACACAGCATCTCTTCAAGTTATGACTCTGTAACTTAATGGCTGGTCATGATGTGTGTCAGTGGTGAACGAGGGATTTTGAGTAGAACAGTGCCTCTAACTCACATGTATACTCATCAACACACTTGTTTAGCACAGGTTACAGTCTGTGAGCAGAATCCTTGCTCATAAACCATAGGAAGAAGTAAAATGCTTCTTTTAGGAAGAGTGATTCAGATATGCCAAACAGTACATTAGTTTTGCTTCACCTAAATTCAATTAGAGATTCTGTATGAAGCTTTTAAACCTCACTGATTTTTTTACACTGAATTAAGTATAGCTAAGTGCAATAGTCCCAGTCAGGATTTTCTGTCCTGAAGAGGTGATCACATAATGCTTCAGATATCTTTTACCTGCTAGCATTCTGGGTTTCTTATACTATGATTATTTCTTTAATATCATTCCTACAGATGTACAATGGAAATAAATTTCTAGATTTCTTGGAACTGATGTTATTCTGTCTGACATAAGCCTTTTGAGGAGGAATGATGGAAGACTGAATATTGTCTTTTTCCCTTTTTTCTTTTTTTTAAATCAGATCATAAGAAGGAAGGAACTGAGGATTTTACAGTTTATAAGTTGTAGCCCTTGTATAAAACTAAATGTTCCTGACTAAAAGCAGTTTTTCTGCCTTGAAAATTCTATTATCACTCATACCAAGTTTTTTCTTAACTCCCACTCTCTGTATAAGAAACTTTTGCTGAGGAAATTTGCTGCTTCTTCTGAGAGAGGACAGGATTTCTTCATATGTGTTTAAGTGTTAAAATCTCATCCGGGAAGAGAATATATGTCAAAATAAAATCTTCCAATTTTGAAATCAAACTCATGATTTTGAGGAAAAAAAGCTATGATTTGTGATTGTGTAAGATTGGTAGCATCAGAGAGCTGGCTTTTGGGACATTCAAAGTAAAAACTAGTAGAAAAGTATGTAATTTAATCTGTACTGTCTGATGTCTCTACCTGTAATATCCAGTGTTTGATACCTGCAATTTTCATTAAAATATACAATTACAATTATTTTCCTTATGTTTTTTACAATGCCCACTTAACAACTTAAACATGAGTTATAAAGCTCAGATTTCTGACTGTAACATATCCTCTCTTCTGCCAGTGTCTTGTGATTAGATGTGCAATTAATCTTTTAAATTCCTTTTTCAGTGTGCTCTATAGTTTTTAATTTCCTCTTCATAGCTTCCTCTTATTTACATTGGTTTGACGGATTTAAATTTGAATATTGTGACAAAATACAGGATTACATTTCAGTGAATTAAGCATAGATCAGCAAGCTAGGACTCTGAGTGACCTTGTTAGTTTTCACATTCTGGAATCAGCCAAGGACCTTGCTTTTCCTCAAAACAGAAAAGTCACATAATTCTTGTACACCCATGTCTTCAAAAGGAAACCATGCTGTAAGAATCCTATTACAAGTTCCAAACATCTAACTAGTCTGTGATGATCCCAGAACATGCTTTGTTGTTACAATAGAGAATAAATTATACAGAATAAACCCTGTCTTTTGCAGTTTTAAGCAATATAGGAAAATAAAACACACTGTTAAGCAGCACGTCACCTTCCCTCTTATGTTTTAGTAGCAACATTGTATTCAGTCTCCAGTGTTACACCTTCTAAAATCAAATAAGGCTGTGCACCAGTTCCTCACTTCCATAGACTAAGTAACAGAATTTGAAACAAGACTGATTAAATTATGTAATTTAACTTGGAATAACATATTTTCCTTTTAAGATTATCTCATTACCTAATGTAGTGTTTGCCTCTTACTTGTGCTCATTACTTAACTTTTTTCTGTGACATGTGGCCTTTACACACAGATTCTTCTTGATATTTTAAACAGAAATTTACTATCTTGCTTATAAAAATTACTGTTCTTTATTCTGTTAGACTGTTGTGAATTAGAAACAACCAACAAAAAAAAACCTACTGACTTAATCAAAATCAGTGGAATTAATTCTATAAAAGTGAGCTCAGAAGCATACCCACTACTCTTTGTCAATTTAACCCTTTTTCTCATAATAAATCTTTTCATGAATAAAGATTTCTAGTTCAATTTTAATACCATTATTAATTGCTATTTGGGAGTTCTTGCAATGTCAGCCAACAGTCTGAAATCCATCTATTATTAGTAAATCATTCATTTTGAATATTTGTAGCTGATTATTCATTGTTTGCTGAGAGGAGTGGTAACCTGCCTCTGAAAGATACAACTGGTCCTTGTTTTGATAAATTACTTCTATTTTTGGAACAGGGAGATGACAAAGCAACTACTTTATCTCATGCATAAATACCTTTGCAAGTGTATGAATTCACATGTTCAGTAGGAAAACCAAATCTCTCTACTAATCATACAGAATCACAGAATCATAGAGAATAGAATTAAAATAAATTCTAATACCATGCATATATTAAATATATGCATGGTAGAAACACAATATACAGGTCCAGAGAAGCAAATAGTTTAGAAAAGAATGGTCATCCTTTTTTTTATTTTTTAATTGAACTGTGTGATTCAAAAATAGTTTTCTTTCATATTTTGTAACTACCACCATTTGTTGTATCCATAATCCACTAAAAAGGGAGTTGTTCATTACTTTTGTTTGTGGAAGCAGCACAACTGGGCCAGGTTGAGTAGTGATTAGCACTGGAATCTTTCCATATTTGTTAAGACAGGCTGGATGCTTGGTACTGGTTTTCCAAAACACAGTAACACTTCATTTGTGGCAGCATGAAATTCTAACTATCTTGAATGCTTGACCATGTAGCCCTAGTAATGTTTTTATAATTTACATTGTGTCTGTGTAGTTTCTTAGCCAATTTTCCCTTGAGCTAAGAAAATAATTGCACTGCAAACATCCTGTTGACATCCATTTTTTTCCATGTTCTTGGCTGGAATATTTTTAACCATCCTGTAGATGTTGGTACTACTATTTTTTTTACTTCTAATTGATTATTTCTTACAAAAAGCAGTTTGTTTAAACTGTGCTTTACAACATATAAAATGCTTAAAAATTTCAGCTAAGTGCAAAAAGATTTTTTGAACTTCAGATGATTCTTAGTTATACGAAGTATTTATCAATAAAACATTAACTTGCCTGTGAGAGGTTTTTTTACTTTGTAATCTCCATACTACAACCCCAAAATTTTGTGCTGTAGTTTTTGCTGTTTCACTTTAAAAAACCTTAATGAGATAGTTTAAGAGAGAGACGAAATTGTTGGTGGACTTAAATGCAAAACATGTCATCACAATGTGAATTAATCTTGTTAATAATATAGAGCATTTCTAAAATACAGCTATAACTAATTAACTGGAACAGCAGTCAAATAAAGTAGATTCAGAAGTCTAAAGACTGTCATGATAGATCTTTCAGATTTTTGTGGTCATTCATGTACAGCCATTTTCCTGTCTCCATGTGTGTAAATATTAGAATGTTAAAATATGAATTAAATAGAAACGTTCCCTCAGGTAGGATAACTTGGGATGTAAATTTTACCTACAGGCTTCAGGTACAAAGATGATGCCATTTAGTTGTAAAGTCTTTTGTTATTTTCAAAGCAATTGTACTGTTATGCAGTGACAATTAAAGATCGGTATTATATTTTATACTGCAATGGAAGTGAAATTTCATCAAATGGTTAGGAAAAACATAATTTAAAAAGTTGAATAAAAATGCAATGTATTTCATTTTAATATATTTAATTTTAAAATAAAATAAAATAAGTGTGATTTTTTTTTTCAGTGTTCAAATTGTGCTTTTACTTGCAAAGACCCCTGTGGTTTAAATAACACAGGATGTGTACCCTAATAAAAATCCTATTAAATTAAATGACCACTAGGCATATAAAGTGTCCTGTTGCAATTTCAAGAGACAGTTTGTTACAAGACACCCTGCTATGTACCTTCTATTTTATCAAAATAAAAGAGAAAAAGAAAAGGTTGCAAAATGTGTTTATTTCTATAAAAAAAATGTTTCCAGTGTACTAGAAAAAATTGATGTGTTGTGTGTTCGTTTTGTTGAATGTTTTGGGTTTTTTTTTTTTTTTTGTAGAATGAAAGAATTGGCTTATTCTATGTCTGGTACATTTATAGCACAACCTACAATAAATATATATAATCAGCAGAATCGATCAGTAATTTTCATCCTCTGAACTATTACTTGTTTCTCTTAGAAGGTGGTAATTCAAGAAGTAATGCCCTTTATATTGTATTAGAGTAAACTGTTTTGGAGCACATACTGTACTTGTTTGCCAGCAAACATTATTTCTGAAATAGGGTACCGTTTTTCTTGCAAATGTTTCTCTTTCTTTCTTTTCTTCTCTTTAAAAAACCCCAAACCAAACCAAACCAAAAACACATACAACAAAACCCCTAAACCTGTGGATGTATTGAATACTTGTGGAAACAAATTACAAGTATCACACTGAGGTGAGTTTAGTTCCTATGGTTCTCAGCAGATATTCCCCTCCATCCTGTCTTCCCAAGCAAGGCCTGTGATATTGAAGTACAAAGTAAGAAATAGAATAGAGTATCAAAATAATTTTTCTTTGCGAGATTTTATCAGAAGTTAATATTTCCAGAAGTTGCTAAATCTCCTAGCTTGCTTTTCCATTTCTGCTTCATACTCATGGAAATCACAGTGATGAAATTTAAATTCTTTAAATTTGTCTCAAATATTCTGGTTCAGTCCTTTTTCACTGCTTGTTTGCTGATCCATCACTTTACACCTGGCTAATCCCATTTAATAATATTTGCTTCTGAAAGATGTAGAGGCTTTCCAGTACTCAGCTTACCCAATGTCTAATCTGTCAATTCTTTCTTATGGCTTGTCTTAAAATAAATTGCCAGCATCCTCATTAGTACCACTGTTATAGCAAAGGCCTATATTCAAATGATGTTTAATGACAATATAAGGATGTATATAAAATATATATTTATTAAATATAAAATAAAATTGAGATTTTCTCATGTAAAGATATAGAGCCACAGTTTCTATTTTAGTCTTTGATCTCTTTCATTGGTATAAAGTATGGAGGAGTAAAATGTCTACAGTAACAAAATATAACCTAGCCTTGACATAATAAAGTAAATGGGAACTCTTCTCAGACCAATGTGTTTGTGTTATGTACAAATGTTTGGAAAGAATTTTTTACTTGTCTTCTGAAGTTAAAAAATAATCTAAAGAACTGTACAAGTGTAAGTGTATATCTGTACCTTTCTGAAGAGTGGAGTTGTTGTAGATAGCTTATCCTTTGTCCCTTCCAGTTTAACATCTGCCAAACTCTGCCATGCCTACCTGTGATTGTGAAACCCCTCTGCTGACTATTAAACTTAGCTATGCTGAATTTTTTTCTGAAAACATAATTAACTTGACACTGTCCTCATTCCTTTAATCATTTCCTTGGTGAGCTCAAATAACACTCTGTCCTCTAAAGTTTATGGCCCTGCTATTTAAAGTATTCTCATGTAGTTGTTTGTCTTTACTACCATCCCAATTTCCCATGTTTTTTCACAGCCAATAGCTAAACCAGCCTAATGTATCCATGTAGACAGCTTCCCCTAAAAGACATTAACAAAACAACAATGACAACAGCTAATTGTTAAAAGTACTTGATGTAGAACTTTTTCTTCTGCTTGTATCACTTATACTCTTAGATTAAAACACCATCCTTGCATTGCCAATGTTTATCAGTTGCTAAATGTACACAGAATGGTCCTCATATATTAATAAAGTTTTATTTTCTACCATTCTCTTTCCAGTTTTGAATGGCTTCTTGAAGTTTAAAGGCCAATAGATGCAACCCATTTCTGTATTAAAAGATTTTCTTGAAGAACAGGACAGGTAGTAACATCATACTTTCAGTCTTTCTAAAAAATTAAGCTGTAGGGGAGAATGGGAAAGTCTTGGTTGTCTTAACATTTGTGTAGACCCTTCATGGGACAACTTCAGTCCACTAGTTAAAACACAACGAATTTTCTTCTTAATCTGGAGTTGGCTGTGTGAAAAAGTTAATATCTGAACTGAGATCTTGGAGGAAAATGAAACTATTTTGGCTGAAATGTGAAATGATGTCAGCAACAGTTGGCTTAAAAAATTAAAACAAATAATGTTATTTTGAAAATCATTTATGTATACATAAATAATTTTTTTTCTCAATACGTCATGATTCTCAGGTGCCGCCATGTCAAGAAGCATTAAAGAAGCAGTGCAACAAAATTGTATAACTGCTCAAATTTTCCATAAACAGTCTTTTAGATGGGGTTTCTAGCAGTTCGTATGGCTTTGAGAAACAGACAAAGCAGGTTAAAAGAGTGAGAGGCAAAAATGTCTTTCATCCTTTTATTTAGCCATTTAACATAAACATTTAAATTATATGTAATTTTTTTTCTAAGTATTTAAATAGTATTGTCTTATTACAGGCAACATTCATGCCTCCTCCCCCACATGTAATTAACGATAAGAGAAGTAATTGAGAGAAGGCAAAATCCAACCAACTGCATTTCTCAGCATTGTCATTTTTCAGATACAACTCACAGGTGTTTTCTAAACAATGATGAATTAGAAGGCATAGTGGTTTTTCCTTCTCATTTGTTTGTTAACTACCTCTGTGATAATAATGTATTTGCATATTTAATTTCCTCCATTGTAAATGAGCACCTTTGAACCACTTCTTAATTTTTAATAGTATTCTTTTATTCTTCATTTTCATGCAATCTATTTGCCTTTTCCCCCAAAGGACATTTGAAAATACCATAATTCTATACATAGAACAGTTATTTCCAAATACAGTATTAGAAGAGTCAGAAGGGAGTTCCAATATGAAGCAGATATTAAAAAACCACACTTTTTTATTTTGTCTCAAGTTATCTTTCATTTCCTCTCCTTTTACTTCTGTACACGAAATCTGAAAAAACAGGCTCTGTATGGACTAATTGAAGTAACGTATAAGAACTAGAAAAATACCATTCACTCACAATTTTTGTGTAAGGAAGGCGAGGAACATACCACAGCAGACCTGGAGGTGTTGTCCAATCAGTGGTCACTACTGACCCCTAATAATTTTTTTTGGAGATTTCTTATGTTGTCTGATAAGTCTTTCTCTTTTTCTTGATCATGAATAGCCCTATTGCTGAGTTGCCCAATAGCATTTTATTTGGCTGCACTGTCTGGGGGAGCCAGAATCCTGTTTTTACTGAGGATCATGCCCAGAATGCATTGTGGTCCTGCAAAACCCCCATTATTTAGCTCATGACTATATGAAAATGTAACCACCTCCACTGATTTGCAGTCTTTACAGTGCTCATAAAGTTCCTTTTAAAATATCTTTTCTGATGTGCCCCTACCCTCTTGTCAGGTATCTAGACAATATTTTCAAGATAAAATAAAGGCCACTTTGTTTTTCTGCTCCCTGCTTTTCACCTCTACCTTCTTTCATCCTTAGCTATTTGTTCTAGCATTGTGCATCATTCCTCCACCCCTATGACGCTATTTCCTCCTGATTTCTAATTTTTCATTAAATGCTCTTTAATCTCTCATACTACTTTCTGAATCCTCCACACATTGCAAGTAAACCCTAATTTCCATCATTCATTGGACAGCCCTAAAGGAAGCCAGCACAGCATTTCACAGACTGGGAGAAAAATGTATGGGTTGCACATTGGCAGAGTTGGCAGTTCTACCTCAGCATCACTTCAACATTTAATCAACTACAAAAGCCATTTAATGCTTGGGATACTCCAGTGCTATAAATATGATCCCTTAAGTAATTACACAGCTTTACTTCCTGTAACGTATTTGGTAACACTTTAAGTAAAGTGTCTTCAGTGCATTTCGATGCATTTTTAATTTAGATTGGATACAGCCATGATTGTATGCTAGATAAATAACAGTTTGAATTTAAATGGATGCATTGACATTTCCCAACTAGCTAATAATTAAATAACTTGGAATATTGCAGATGAAAGTAGCAGTATATTTCAATGATTAATTAATAGCACATAACTTTTATGAAAAACATCTTTCCTAATAGCATGCTATTAACCACACAAAGTAATGTGGTGAGGGTTATTACTTTGACTGCAAATGCAGGCTGTAGTAGAGATTGCTTTTGGAGCATAGAAACAAAAAATCTGTGTCATCACCTGGATTTCATTGTCTGGATCGCACCTTTTATCACCTGAAGATGAGTTACCTCAGCCTCTCCCTTGCCCATGACATTCAGAATGTAACACTCATGACATCATTTTCTCTGATTTCTGAAGCTGTAATATAAAAATAAATAAACTGATCTTAACTAAAGTGTCAAAGTCTTTTCTTGAAACAATTTTTAAATTAAATTTGTATCTTTGTATTCAAAAATCTTGTTCACTTAATAGGTTTCTCTAACTTCTCTTTTAATTTAAAACTATTAAATCTCTTAATTGACTGTGGATTAAAACTTTGTATTTAAATATTAAAGTCCAAATTGAGCTTTTTTTAAAGTTCAAAACCTCTTAAAAAAAAGACTTATCAATATGCCCAACTACACTTTTTGAATTTCTAAAAAACAAATTTATTTTTTTATATATGAACAAGACACATTACCTGTTTTATAGGGGAATTAGTAGTTCTCTGGCCTTCAGAGTTCATCACTGTAAATACAGACTGTAACTGAAGAGATACAAACATTACTGCACCTGGGAGCTCACAGTAATATACTTAACAATGTAATATTTGAAAAGCAATTGCTTGATCCACAATTTGCACTATCATTAAAGTGCTAGTTGAGGATCCCCTCTAAAAGAACACTTCAGTATTGGAAGTTTTCAGTAGGTATTCAAAAGGTAAAAGAAAAAAAAAAGGCCCAACGTCTTTTTATGAACACCCACTATCCATATCACTGAACTACTGGTGAAGTCTTTGGAAGAGGAAGACATTTCTGAGTGTCTGAAAAGCATTCCAATTAATCTCACAGGGGACAAAAAAAGATTATAATATCCATATATTTTGGTGTCCATTGAAAGCATATGCCTCAAGTTCATTGAGTAACAACTTGTTTAAAAGAAGATCCAACTAACAGTAGAATAAAACCATTGTTTTCTTCTTTTTTCAATTCAAATGCAATAAATAGCAAAAATAAGGTAGATTTCACAACAGTGTATTTTAGGCTTCTCCAGTGTCTATCATCCAAACAACTAAAAAGCATTTTTTATTTTTCCTGAAAATGAGTTTACATCAACTTTTCCCCATTTCATCAGGACTAATAGGAGGCAATAATTATTTTCCACATCCTACACAGGATACTGCCGTTGCTAAAGCTCTGACCTGCATTGCCTATTTAATATTTTTACAATGGAAACATGTAGCTGACTCATATTCAATTTCAAAGACATTGTAACCCTTAGATTCTTTTCTGTACTCCCGTACAGGTCTCATTTTATATGAGTGCATTTAAATACTCTCTTTGAACTGTGGATCTTTTCTCATGCTTTCATTTAATTTGCTCTTGTCAATTTCTTGCTTTACCTCCAATTAGCCAAGATCATTTTGATTTATGATCATATTCTCCAAAGAGCTTGCAAGTCCTGTTCTTTGCAGTTTCCTGTAAAAAATGTCACTCTGACATCCAAATTGCTGAAATTGTTAAGTGGAACTTGGCCTACAATAAATCCTGTCTGCAAGAAATCCTTTCCCATTTTGACAGAGTCATGTTGATAATTCTTTTTGAAACTTACTGCTCAAATTTGTTGTACATGAATCAGTCCATTTGTTGCAGAAATGCCACAAATGTAACTTACATCTATACAAGTATTTCTTTAGCTTTTTTAGGAGCCAAGCCATTTGAATAATACAAAAAAGGATTGCACATTCTCAATACCCAAACAAGAATTCTTGCCATACTCAGTGTATTCTGTCAAAGAAAGAACTTGGAAAAATTTAAACATAATTTGTTATTGTCAAGCCAAATTTAATTATTTTCTCCTATTTTAGTATTTTGGGTATTTATTTGATTTTTTAATATTTTCACCCTGACTCTTTCCAGAGATTAAAAGGACGAGAATTTCTGAGTTTTTCCCTTCTACTAAAGATAGTTCCCAAAGTTGCTTTCCTTCAGTTATTGGGGATGACAATAGAGACTTAGAGATAGCTTTAGAAAAGCATATGATCCTAACAATTCAGAGTGTTCTAACTGCATATTTTTCAGTCCATTCTAATTTGCATTGTGTTCCTATCTTCTAAATAAAATCAAGTAGCTAGTCACAATTTAATATTCTGTCAAAGATTAAATACACTGAAAGTTTCTTTGTTTTGTTTTGTTTTTTTTTTTTACTGTGCCATCTATTATTTGCTCTCTTTTGCACTTGGTAATGGAATTATTCTTCTCTTTGTTTTCCTCTTATTTACAGTGTATTTCTAGAACCATTTCATGTTGCCTTTTGTGCTCCTTTCTAATTGAAACCAAGTTTTTGTCTCAGCCTCTCTGGGTTTTTTGTTCTACATACTCTTGCTTTGTGTTTGCAAGCATATGAGCTCAGATTCAATTATCATATTCTTCTTGAATATTTTATTATAATAATATTATCATAATTAATCATTATTTTAATAATAATAAATATTATTTTACATTGTAATTCAGACAGATAAATTAGAAATTTTTTATTTTTAATATTGTATTGATCCAGATGACTCTCATCGTAGGCATTTTGTGTATGTATGTACTGAGATGATAAGGAATAGCCATCTTTTAATTCTTAAGTCACATTTTTTTTTCTTTCCTCTTTAATATTTGTGATATTTCTAGCTCTTATCTATAATATTCTGGAAGTTGCATGCATTACTAATACAGTAACTCCAAATATTTCACTGTTATTTTTCATGGCGGTCTTTCTTTTATCAGATAGAGAGCAAGTAAACAGTGAGACTCCCTGAGAGTAACAAGTGCTAAAGATACATGTCCCTTCCTTTAGTCTGCCCAGTGGAAAACTGTCCTTCATTAGAATTTCAATAATTAACTTCTTTCTTAGTTTCTGTGGGAGAAGAAACCTCCATGGGGTCTTTTTTCCTCTTGGAAAATCTTTGCAGTGGTAAATAGTTCATTACTGCTGGAATGGCAATTTCAGTATTTTAAATACTAATGCATTGCATTGCTCTTCACTGGAATGGAATACCACTGCCTTGGTCCCTCTGATGTTCTTCTTGTCCCAAAGGAATGCACAGCTACTGCAGATATTGGGGTGAAGGCAATCACCATTAGCTGAGACAATGTGGTCAATGCATCTTGCAGGACCAAATTTCATAGTAGGACAGGGAAACAAGGAAGAGAGTGTTTTACTGGAAATGTTATCATTCAGGTCAAGATGATTCTATTGTTGGGTGCAGATTAATTTAAAGTATTTTGTCAAATGGGATATGCCATTGCTTCTTTGAGGTAATTCTTTAAAAGACAAAGTCAGTTCACATATACAAGTCCTGTGTTATTTGTTAACAATTTTCTTCTTCCTGTTTTTTCATGTAGTGTATGTGACCTTTCCAAAAGAAATACTGCACATATCCCAATCAATATATTTTCCTTAAGAATTTATATCAAGCTCAAATGTTGAAATTAGTGACCATTTATGATGTGCTTGTCTTCATTGTAGCTTTTGTTTTGTCTAGCAGTCTATCTATTGCAAAAAATACCCACAGAAATTAAACTACTTAGTAATTCAAACTGTCAGGAAAATGTTGTTCCTTTTTTGCTCTGTTAAATAAAGTAACCAATTAAAATAAACTAAGAATTGTCCTACTAAGTCAGGTCAATACAGTTAATAATGAATCTTTAAAAATGTGGAAAAGTACTTTCCTTTCCTGTGAAGAAAATGATTTATGGCTGCTATTTGCCATCTTCCTACAACATGTTCTCTTATTCTAGTAATCTGGGGTTTAAAATTTCTCATTCTTTTCATTACACATAAAACTCCTTTCCATCTTATGGAGGAATCCAGAAAAAAAAATATGTATGGAATGAAAGCCTCCCAGATGTTCAAAATACAAAGAGAATAAATAAGTGCATGAGTCGTGTTTTGAGTAAGACTACACACTTTAAATACTTCTAAAAGTAAGTGTTTGCTTCTCCTGGAAACAAAAAAGGTTAGTTGTTTGGAAATGAAGGCAAACATATCTAGTAATTTTTAATGTTTTCCCCTTTTCTCTTCTGCTTCCTTCTGCCTTTCCATTTTCCTGTAGGCCTGTTTTTAATTTTTCCCTCTAGGAAAATATCATAATGATAATCCATATTTCATGGAGGAGTTACAAACCACTTGAAATAATCAATTCTGATTATTCTTGATGGGTATATTAATTTGCTTTGACATATGAATGATAAGATGAAATTAAGCAAAATATGTACAAAATCTATAATGAGAAAGTTGAGTTCTTAAGACCTGTTGTACCTGCTGCACCTTCTGTGACATCCATAAAAGTCAAGCCATAGCTTATGCATGACACATAATGGTGGTAATTATACATTGAATTCTGCATAGGCTCAAATGGATAAGAATTTAATAAATGTGAAATCCACCAAGGTGATAAATTGAGAAAGTTTCGTCGGGTAGATTTCCTCTTTGATCTGCAAACACAAAATCAAAATGAGAGCATTAGGAAGCATGGCTTTCAAGTAAATTGCTTCTCTGATAGCAGGTCTGTACGTAGACTTAGCAGGGAAAAAAAAAGCTAAATTAAGTATTAAGGCAAATGCTCTCTTCTTGAATATTTATATGGTTCATTTCACTATTCTCATGTCACTGCTGGTGTCAGACAATCAGGCAACTCAGAAAGTTGTAATATTTGTCCTATAAAATAGAGGTCATTTTATCTAAAATGCTGCCCGTTCTTGATGCCCAAAAATGCCAAAGCCAGTACAGTCTGACCCTTTTTCCCTGATCACTGAAAGAAGGATTGTCCAGCCACTGGGACCAAAACAGGCTTTCTAAAAGCAGTAGTTTGCATTTTTGCTCTATAATTTACTTGCAGTGTAAGGGTTCTGATGCCTTTTTCCTGGTTGTCCTGGGTTGGCCATATGACCTGTTTGTATCCCCAGTCGTCCTCTTGCTTATGCTGGACATTAAGTTCTACAGCTTTAAGTTAGTCCCAGAGAGACACAGAGAGTGAAAGTGGAGAAAAAAAAAAAACAACACTCGCCGTTTGTCTGCAGGATACCTTTTACTCCTACGAACCAAGGCCTTGAGAGAGCAGAGAGGCTACATTCCAGCGGGACAGCGTTTTTTGTTGTTTTTTTTTTTCTTTTTCATATTCTCTGGTGTGGGTGCTGGACCAGCTCACAGCGGAGGGTTTCCTTGGATTTTTCTCGGCTTTTTTGTTTCTTTTGCTGGGTATTTTTTCCTTTTTCCTCTTCCTGGGAATGGCTGGCATTGCATGTGCCTGGGACACCAGGGAACCCCTGGGGGTCCCCCCCTCACCGACTTCTAGAGCCAGGCTCAGCAATCGGCCCCCCCACTGGAGAACTGAACCGGACTCAGACGGACTCTGAATCTACCATCTCTTCAGAGGAAGGAGAGGTTTCATTGTTTTCATATTATGCAAATTTGTTTTCTATGCTTGTGAATATTCTATTTGTTAAATAAATAGTTTTTTCCACTTTTCTCTAAGGAAATTCTTCCCGGACCTGTAGGGGGAGGGGTGATTGGAATCGGCTCTTCCTAGAGGAGACCCCCCCCGCCCCCAGAGGTTTCCTCCTAAATATTTGCCCTAAACCAGGACACTAGTGTTATGGAAAATGAAGCTGGACACGATTAGAAGGGTTGGGGTCTTTACCTCAGTATTTTAATCAGGATCCTGTTTGATGCATCCACTTCACTCAGGTGACCACGTGGCAAAATGCACACACCCCGTCAATCACACACACCAGTTATAGACTTTACACATCAGCATATCTAACAAGGGAGCCCAATAGGGGCTGGGGTGGGCTAAGCTCTGCTTTACAGAATCTGTCCTGCTAGGAGACCTTGGCTTCCTGAGATAGTAGGAATGTTTGGTCTCCCTGGCTCTGCAGTTCTGGGGTGTTTAGTCTCAGGGCCTGCAGAACACTTACAAATCTCTAAGTACTAAACTAAATAAAAGGTTACAAGTATGCATGCTAATACTTGTGGATACAGAGAACTGTGTAAAAGATATATAAAGAAAAGACAAAAATCATTCTGGCATTAGTTCAATAACTCACTGGAAATTAAAGTGGTTTTTTTTCCGTTTGGCTTGGGAAGCAGCTATTGTGTTCTGCTCTTGAGCTTCTCAGAAATGCAAGTAAAAAAAAGGACTTATTTTAGACTCTTGCTCTGCTTTTATCTGCACTTTGTTTTTGATGAATATACTGCTCAAAAATGCCAGATAGTGCAAAAAGAATTTCACATTAATTTACCAACTTCAATATTAAAATTCCAGCAATGCATCACCTATTTCATTCTACCTTTTTTAAACAAAATCCGTGATATGTGTCCACTTCTGGAGTATAAGTTGATATATACAGATTATGTAATGCTCAAGAAGCTTTTTGTTAAAATATCCTAACAATGACATTTTTTTTGCCCATCTAACATTGACCTTTTAAGAAGGACCCTGTTGTTGCAGATGAAATTTTAAATCAATTGCTATTTGCAGTTTTTTTGGCAACTTCTGTAGAAATTTTCTATTTTCAAATTGAAATCAAAGTAGGTGAATTCTGTGTATTGTATTTCTTTTCCCACATCAGAAGCAGAGAGATGAACTTTTACACAGCAGGGAAGCCTGAGCATTTATGCACCAGTTTTCAGAGGTTTCATGAGGAGGAGAATTTGAGGTCTCTCAAGCCCTTTCTACTGCAAGCCCATCTCATCCACAGAGCACTGGAGAGTGAAAATGGAAAAAGAGGGATAATATTTAAGAAACCTGGCCAATAGAAGAAGAGAAACTAGTACTTCAATAAAATGGAATATGGGAAGAGATGGGTTGAGGTTGCAGCTTAATTTTGACTTGCCAAATGTTTATGTTACCAACCTGGAAAATGTGCTTGAAAAACTTCAATAGGAAAAGATGAAAACTTAAATATTGTCAGAAGTCTTCTAAAGAATTCTGTCTGCCCTCATTTTGCTATCTCTTCCAGGAGGGGATAAACTCACTGCTTATTTGCCAGTAAATACTTTGTCAGCACTTCAAATATTCACAGATTTTTTTCTTTTTAATTTTAAGCTAAGCCCTGCAGAATGCCCTCTGAACCCCGGCAGAATCTTGTGTGAGATGTGGCTACATATCTAGTCCTTAGTTTCATAATAACTTAATCAGCTCCTATACCTCTGTCCTACTGCCATATTTATCACAAGACTCCATGATATTCTCCCAGGCATGCATGTTTAGTAGCCCCAAGGAAGACACATTCTGTAAGAACAGGTTCTGTCCATCTGTATATATAAAAGCCAAAATGTTGAAAATCCACTGACTTCTTGCAGTATTCAGTCACGTAGTTTTAATAGGCCATACTATAACACAAAAACTTTAATAAAAGTCCCAATAAATATTTGAATTACAGATAAAACATTTTAGAAATTTTAGTAAGCAGCTAGGATGCAAAAGATCTTTGGAGTACAGCATAGTCCTCTGCCCACAACAAGGTTTAGTATTTCCAAGACATGAGAAGAAAGTTGAATCATCAAGGAAATACATTTGTCTCAGTGAATATCATCAAATGATATAATGCAGGACATCTGTACGGAACTCCAAATACGGTTTACTCTTGAGCTCTTCTGCTGTAAAAAAGAAAGAGAGCTGTAATGAAAAAAATCCACAAAGAAGGTGTAAATGGAATTATTGATATTTAAGCACTAAAGAAAACTGAAGGCATTGCTTTTACACATCCTAGTACTGGATCTTGCACTATATTGACTGAAGCATGAATATTTACCTGTAAATACAAAAAAAAAATTTAATGTGTTCTTATGAATAAGACCATTTGAAGAATAATAAATCTTGATTGCCCACCTCATTGTTTTTCCATGGATTAGCAGTCTTTTAGAATTATTTGGAAAATAAAAATGAGAGTTTCCTTATATGTGTAATTATCTTCAACATGTAAGTACAAATCTAAGTATTTATCCTGATCTGATATATATGTGCTTTTCCTCACTTATTTAGTTATACTAAACACAATGTCAAAAACACCAACTCTGTTCCTTATATTTATCTTGTCTAGGAGCAGAATAATTTCATAACAGTCTCTGGTATTCAACATTTTTCTATTGGAGTAGGAAAAAAATATGCACAGAAAAATTCAGTGTATTGAGAAATTCGGGGTACTGCTGAGTTTTTTTATCATAGTATATCATTTTATTAGGTCAGATATTAAATAGCTTAGAAGAAATTGTATAATTTTATTGGTGTCCTTCAGCAAGCAGCAAAGAGATTACTTAGTCCAATAAATATTTGCACTTTAGCTTCACAGAGTGTAAACTTAATGAGCAGGTAATTTTAAGGGTTTTAAGGGAAAATGGCAAGGAGCTAAATTCACAGACCACACTTTCATGTCTGATACCATGAAGCAGTGAGTAGTCTGGCTCAGTCAAGCAAATCCCAAAGAATGGCTATGTTTAAGTACATGCCTAAATGTGCTCTGCTGGAAAAAAGAAAGAATGCTCAGTAATTAGCAGGAATGAAGCTTTAATGGGTAATTCCACATAAATTAATTCGTCAGTGAAAGCTGGCCAGATTAGTTTCTAAATGTTTATTTTCCACTGCTCCATTTCCCTGTTCTCTCTCAGAGGAGAGTTGAGGAGATTTACTTGAGCTTCTCTTTAAACTACCAAGTTGCAGTTGAGCAGCTGAGCATTGCATTTCCTCAAAGTTTGCAATTGCTATCTCTGTGAGGAAAAGAAACACTTTTCTGAGCATTTGCAACTCAGCTTATACCAGTCTATGCTTCCTTACCAAGAGTCTGCTTCAAATTGTCTGCTATTCAGATGAGGATACCACTGTGCACCCGAGAAAGTCTCTTCCAAGACTTTGTTCTGGGATCCTAAGAATTAGAGGATAGTTTGAAAGAGTTCTATTACAAACATGTCAAAGATGAATCATTATTGATTGATCTCACAATATTTAGCCTAATGACATATAATGACTTAATTTAATCTAGTAGTTTTATCACAATGAAACACTCCCCATACTATGAGAAAAGTAATTTATTAATCTTTTCATGTGTCAGTAAAAAGTCTGATATATAGTCTCCAGTCAAAAGTCCAGTCTGACTGCAAGTCACTTTTCACTGACATATGTCCACATAAGCACAGAGAAACCATTTGAGAATACCTGTATAAGCTGCCATCTGTCCATAAAGCAGAAAAAAAATCTTTGTTTAATTTTGATTTAAAGACAGGCTCAATCTCCGTGCACCCACATGAGCTCCGTGGAAGAAATAGGAGTTGATGACAAAAATATTGTGAAGAGCTGCTGTTAAAATATAAATCCCCTTCTATCTGACGATGCCTCTGCTGTATCCAACACTCTGCTACTTATTTTGATGTGTATAAATCCAGTTCTTTATAGGTACCATGCTTTCCTGAGTATAAGGATGAGAAATAACCTTTATGAAGCTGAATAAACTAAACTATTAAAACAGAATAGTGTGGAGAGATTGGCTTCTCAAGCTGTCTCAGTGTTTGTGAGCTCTTAGTCTAAAATGCATTTGGCCTAAAACCAACTTGTTACAGAAAACTTCCTGGCTAATTCAGTTGCTATAAACGTAGTTAATTTTTGCCAGAACACAATTATTTGCAAAGAAAAGCACAGTCTATTAAACACCTTCACATAGCTGCAGCTAAGTACACCCATTTTGCATTTGGAACTGAAGATGGAGCAAATTGCACAAGGGATTAGATATGTGTTTTCTTTAATGGCTTTCAGCAAAGACAATGTTTTCACGGTAAAATTCCTGTTTGGAAACTTTCTGTTGTCCTATTATTTTCCTGTCACATCAGCCATGCACTATAATGTTACAGAAAGCAATGTTACACAGCTTGATGGGTGTAGCTAGATGTGCTACATCACATCATAATAGTTCAGCCAAGGAAATTTAAGAAAAGTCCATTTTGAAAGAGAGGTGATCTACAAAATCTGTTTACATTTTATCTATAAAAGAAAAAGGAAGTTAATGTTCTTTATTATCAAGAAACAAGTTGAGTGTATATATTTAAATTCAACTTAGAAATGCCACAATCTATGAAAATAAAAACAATAGGAAAAAGAAATACTTGTAGTCTGAGTTCCTTTTTTAACACTAACACTATCACTATCACTATTACTCTAACAAGACAGAAATTTTTTTAAAAGTACTGTTTCCAAAGTTCATTTATGTTTCCTTCCCTTCCTTTCCCTTCCCTTCCCTTCCCTTCCCTTCCCTTCCCTTCCCTTCCCTT
>JAHLSL010000022.1:24944232-25148179 GCA_025920805.1 Petroica traversi
CCTTCCCTTCCCTTCCCTTCCCTTCCCTTCCCTTCCCTTCCCTTCCCGAAACCTTCCCTTCCCTTCCCTTCCCTTCCCTTCCCTTCCCTTCCCTTCTTCCTCTCTCACTCTCTCCATCTTTCTCTGTCAGTTCTTTTCACATTGGCAACAGCATTAGAGAATGTGAATATTATTTACTGAATTTCCTAAAAGAGAACACAGAGGCATGTCCTTTCCCTTTTACAGGTTTCTATGTCTTTAGGGAAATCCTCAGTATTGTGCTAGAAATCCTCTAAGCCAAGGGCAGTAAGAGGCATGCCAGGATGCATTTTTCATTCTCAGATTAGAGGTTAAGTTTGCATTGAAATAGCAAAAGAGCCAAGGAGATGCTGGTTTTCAAAAGTTGCTGTTCCAAATAATGCTGATGGTGATGTCTCATTCCCCTGCAAGGAGCTTATCTGGACAGAAGTGGGATCAGCCCTCAGTGTCTCCTAGATGACTTCCTTACTGCAGCCCTTGTGCTCCTGCAGTCCATGTCTTGCATCATTCCAAATCTCTGACCCTGTGATTGATTGCATTGACCCCTCTTCTGTTTGTTGCTAAATGGCACCATAATGTGAATTGATGGGAGGTCGACTTAAAAACAACAGAAAGAAAGAGGGTATAACATATCCTCAATATTTTACTGGAGAGTTCTGATTTTCAGAGCCCACTGAATGCTCACATACTTCAAAAAAGGCAAAGCACCAAAACTCACACTCATATCAGCAAATTTCCATGGGTATTTTTTTATTGTTGATAATAATTTTGTATTTGACTCTTTATAGCCCAGCTAAAATTTATCTTCCCTTTCCTGTCTCTTAAGCCACATAAGCAAATTGGTTTCATTTTCCAGGTTTTTTTGTTTTTCTTTTATTTTTTTATTTTTCATTTGTGACAATCTAAATTTGATGCGTGTTAAACTCTTTGGAAGAAAATTCTTTAAATTTAACCCAGTTTAAATGCACCTGAATTTTAACCGTTAGCAACAACATCCTTAAATCCTGCTTTGCAATTTTTAAATTGGTTTTTGTATCCAGTGTAAATTGCTGTCTTAATCACTGTATTCTACTAAAACTAAAATACAGTAACTTGCATACATTCTCCTTGAAAATCAGTTTTTATTTTTACAAAGGAAATATTCTCTCTGACGTGTTAAATTCCATCTAATCCATGAGCACTACCATCTTTCACCAGAGATCATTTTGAAGACAGTCAGTCATTCATTCTCTTTGCTGGGGGAAAGGTGCAATGCAATGATACCATGAAAGCTGATAATCCACTCATATTTACACTTCAGATATTTCCCACAGAGCTCTCTGAGAAAAGGGACACAGATGATGATTTGGCAAATGCTGTCCTTTCATACACATTCCCTGGGTGCTTTTGAACCAACCTATCAGAGAATTCTACTTCTGTTATTCATGTCAGTAATTAGATTTGGAGAGAGCGGTGCCACATGCATGTTTATGGCAATCACTGTTAACCCAAATGGTGATCTTTTTCCTTTCTTCCTCCTCTCCCTCTGTTCCCACTTGAATTTCCTGCATGCTGCCACAGCATCTGCCAGTAAATAAATAAATAAAACCCAAAATACCCACGCCTGCAACCTAACAGGTCAAAATCCCTTGCATTTTCCTGATAACAAAGACAAAAAAAAATCATTGTCAAAAAATGGATAAGAAAAGGAAGGAGAGAAAACAATGAACTAAAGATGAAATGAGAGAAAAGCATGCAAATAAAATTTTCACAGGGAATTCTGAAACATAGGCTAACTTTTTACAAGCTAAAAATTAAAAACAAGGTATCAAGACATAAAATTTATTAAAATGTTCCTTTTAGGAAAAAAGTGTGCAGATTTATGAGATATTTTAATATAAAGGAAATGTATGTGATTCTTTCTACATTTCAGTGCTTTGCATCTTTATTTTCATTAGTGACAGAAAAGCTATTAAAATATAGCATACCCTTAGGACTGACTCTGCAGAAACTCAGTTTAAACTCTCTTCATATTTGCATGACATGTAAACTTATATATTTAGATATTTTCTGAAGAGACTTCATAATATTTTATCATGATATTATATAATGTTATATACATGTTTTCCATCCCTCCCTCACCCATTTATCTGGGTAAACTGATGCCCTTACTCACAACTTAAGTTCTACTTCAGATGAACCTCACATTCATTTAATAAAAAATTATCTCAGACAGGTTTCCAGTACCATGTAATATTATTCAACTGGAATAAGAGTTTCTACATTTACCATATATTTTATAAGTCTTTTTATTTCTATTATTTATAATGGATATAATATATAACATTAAGACACACAAGTACATATAGATGTACACATCATATATCATGTAGTTCATTGGTGCTTTAAAATAAACAAGCCCTTTTTCAGGATTTACTGTTTGCACTTGCACATATTCTTATGATATAACTCCTTTTTTCTCTTCCACTTCCAGACATGATGTATGTGAGGAAAACACAAATATAGAATCAAATGTACTTTCCTTCTGAACAAAGGTATGCTTAAGTATAAAAAATTATTTGTTCTTTTCAAAATCTTGGATTGTGGTTTTTATCCTGATCACCTAGCAGTTGAACAATTGATCATTATAAGATGAACAATTGATCTTTCTGAACTAGGACTAAACATTGAGCCAATTTCCTATATGCCACATAGAACACATCAGGTAATATTGGCCGTCACTCCGTACTGAATTGGGTCTTATCAGACCACTTAGCTAAGCAGAAAAGGTCTATCTAATCTTTCTCACAACCCCTTGGCTCATCCATTTACTCATAAACAATGTGGATTTAAGCTGTGGAGAAAAAACCCCTTCAGTTAAATGTGTTTTTTTGCTTCAACAGATCAGGTAATATAACTATCCCTGTAGTCAATTGTTGTTTTCATTAGCTGAGATTCTTGACATTTTAAATTCTACAGATGAAATTTCACAGTCTATTATCTTTATTAGGACCTGGAAACCGTGAACCTGTTTAAAAATCTTTTCTCTCTTGGTTTTGTTGTTTTTTTTTTTTTCTGGCAAGATTTAAAAGACCTGAACAGGAAAATGACCAGCTGCTTAGATTACCACTCCAATCCTCTCATGAATTTTTAAAGGTAGGGATTTTCTGAGAACCAACATCAAATAAAGGATCAAATGCCTTCTATTACAGAATACAAATGTGTTGCTCAAAATCCCTAGAAATTACAGTTTTTGAGAACCATCTGGACCCACACGTTATGCAGAAGAGGAGAAACACAAAGGAAGTACTGATTAATTTTAATGTAGATTGAAAAGGCTTGTAATTAAATTCAGTTTTATTAAGTTAGTGGTGTTTGTAGCTCAAATCTTCAAGGCTAGTGTTACAGCCTAGACTTCCCAAAAGTAAGTATTTTTCCACATTTTGAAAACTTACTGAATATATTTATAACAAGACTGGGCTGGTAGATTTGGCATTGATTGACATGGACATCCCTTCTGAGCAATACACTGTGTTAGTTTAGTAATATTTTCCATTTATGATTGGCAGTTTTATATTTTTATATAAAAATAGCTATCTATTTATGTTTCTTTCTTGTTTATGGCAGTTTAAGAAATTTTGCCTTTTTCATGAACAGCAGAGTAAGACCTTTTTATTTCCACTTGTTCAATACACTTTCACCTATAAATTAAGAGCTTTAATTTTGATCTGGATTGCTGGTAAGTGAGAAGCTTTTCGTTTACCTGAGATGATTTGACAACACAGAGATCTATGTTTTCCCACACTCAGTGATTGTTTTTACTATGAATAGAGTGAAAGGGGACTAGTTTTCTGACAATGTTATCTACCACTATTCTGTTGCCTTTCAAGGGTCATAAATTGTTCATACACTTCTCTGTCTGATTATTTGAACAGAAGATTTAAATTTGTTGAATGAATATAGAATTAAATCAAAATAAAGAGGCAGCATGTGACCACATTACTAAGTATTGTACAGACTTTACTCTGCACTCTGGACAGAAGTTATTTGCTCCCAGAATTATCTACCAACCATTTTCTGCATTTGCTTTCAGAGTGGCATTTTCATTGTGTATAAAAACACACTAATTAAAAGAGTTTTTTTCTGATGCTTACTCTGAAATGCAGAACGTAAATGACATATGCACAGATTTCCTATTTCATTTATTAAGGAAAAATGATAGATGAAAACCTATTAGAAAAAAAATAAGAATTTAAAAAAATTAATGGAAAATAAAATATCTAAATATAAACAAAGTATTCTTACCAGAATTTTGTATAATAAACCATAGGAAAGATTAAAATTATTGACTCATAGTGTAGTTAGTTTCTGGGAGAGCTACCCATCTTGGAGTTGGTGTCTTAGGAAAGAAAGAGCAGTCAATGTCACTGTAAGAATGTGAAAAAAAATAATGAAATTTATCAGCAATCAGTGGAATTACAGAAAGACAGGAACACAGTGGAACATGAACAGTTCTATTCTCCTTCTTGTCACTATACAGTGTGTGTTACTTGTTGCAGATTTTTATACCAACCCCATAGAGTGCTCATCTCTTCTTAGTGATCAATAACACTGAAGAGTCCACAAGCCCCTCAGCTAAACTGTCTCTGTACTCTGTTATCCATTGACATTAAATTTTTTTTTAAAAAAAATACCCTAAAATTTTGTTGATGCATTTGAAATCCATTACTCACAGTCCTGTATCTTGTATTCAGAGTATCTTCCCATGCATGGAGAACGGATTTTTTTTTATCACCACCCCAATCTTTCAAAATTCTGTTAGTCACATTGACTGCTGAGAGTAATTAAATGCATGAAAACATGCAGGAAGTTCATCACTTGAAAGTAGTTTAAGGTTGAGAAGGTTTGGGATCTTTCCTTGTACTTTTGTTGCGATTCTGGTTTTGATCATTACTATAAACATTATAACAGATAAGGTGGACCTTTAAAATTGCATATTCTTTTCCATTCTAATTATATATAACTTTGAATATATTACTGTATTGTCTGTCAGCCTTCTTCTTTTATTTAGGTTTAGGAGCTCAATTTTTTTTCAGTATCTAGGTCATGTTCTGTAGAACTTGATCATTCGCTCCTCTACTGCAGGCATAATGAGTTCATATCTTCATTGAAACACATGTGTCAGATTAGAATTCTGTAGTTCAACTGAGCTGCACGGAGTGAAAAAATTTCTTATTTTATAGACTTAGAGAGGGCACTATGCAGGTTGCCCTCTCTGCAATGTTGTGGCATTACTATCTTGTATTCAGTTTGTAATCCACAGAAGCCCACTTCCACTTTCTGAAGTAATTACCAGACAGCGTTCATGCAGTTGATTCATTCTCATAGAAAATAATTGAACCCTTTCTACATCATATGTCAAAATTATTTATGCTTTCTTAATTGTAGCACTGTCCCCAGCATATCCTCATTTAGCTTGGTATCATTTCTGAAGTAAGACAACTTTGTATTCCTTCAGAAAGATTATTAATGAAAATCCTGAAGACTTTAATAATCTTCAGAATGCTCAGTCTTCTATGTTACAGTGAGTTTTTTAAACTTATTTTATGGATTGTGGTCCAACCTGTTTTGCTGCAAGAGAATAGAAATTTAATCCAGAATCTTTGCCTAAAGCTTACTTACAGGAATGTTTCGTGAGAATTATTTAATAGACTAAAGTCACAGAATTTCTATTACTTCTTTCCTATCCTAACACCTTTCCCTTTATCATTGGTGTGGTTTAGTCCCAGTTGGCAACTAAGCCCCACACAGTCACTCACTCACATTCCCCTGATGGGAGGCACAGAAAATGGGAAGAGTAAAAATCAGAAAAATTTGTGGGTTGAGATGAGGACAGTTTAATAGGTAAAGTGAAAGACATACACAAGCAAAAGAAAATTAAGAATTCCTTCACCATTTCCCACAGGCAGGAAGGTGTTCAGCCATCTCCCAGAGAGCAGGGATCCATCACACGTAGCCATTCCTTGAGAAGACAAACACAATCCTCTTAGCGTTCCTCCCCTATTCCTTCTTTCTTCTTCTCCCAAGTTTCTATTCTGGGCATGATGTTATGCGATACATTACATGGAATATCCTGTTGGTCAGCTGGAATCAGCTGTCCCAACTGTGCCTCCTCTCTAATCTTTGTGCACGTTCAGCTCACTTATGGGGGGGGGGGAGGGGGGGGGCGGTGAGAAGCAGGAAAGGCTTTGACTCTGTGCAAGCACTGCTCAGCAATACCTAAAACACCCCTGAATTACCAATGCTGTTTCCAGCACAAATACAAAACATCATCTCATGTCAGCTACTATAAAGAAAACTGAACTCTGTCTTGGCCAAAAGTGAGCACACACGTGCAGATTTGACTCAATTTGTTGTTGGCTGCCGTTCTTCATCTCACTGCCATCCATAAACTTGCAAACAATTTCATTGATTACTTATTCCAGAATCTTTCAGACTTGAAATTGACTGAACTCAATTCCTTTTTTCCTCCTGTTTGAACATCCTTGCAATCCCATTCTCCTATGCTCCACTATGTCCTCTTTTTCAAATGACATTTCGATTATGAAACTGTTTCAGATGTTTCAAATGTTTTTCTAGTTTTCCTAGGAAAACGCCACAAAGAATTGGTCCATCCAAATCTCTGAAGGAACTGAAGATTTTCATGTCTGTGCCACCTACAAAAATATATTAATTTTTAAAAAATGTAAGGCATTTGGAACTTATGGAAGGTAACTTTATACCTTATGCTTAAAATGACTGTGAGCATTATGACAGCTTCCCAAAAATGGTTTGAAACAAATAATGAACCTTGAAACTGTAAAATATCTGCATGAATATAGATTTCATTCACTTTAAAAGTTTAAAGCACCATATTCTGCTCAATCGCCTACCTAACACAGTTAAGGCTCTTCCATTATGTAGACCCTATTATTTAACGCATTTGAGTAAAATACATACTTCACACTAAGACTTTGTATTCTCTTGTAAACTTTGTTTGAAATACTGAAACACAATAAGATATGACTGAGACAAGATCACCAATAGAAAGGGGAAAAATATTACTCCTGGTTATTTGATAGATATTGTCAAGTTGGTCAGCAAAACAGCAGGTAAACAGGAACTGACAGTTGTAATTTATTTTTATTCAGAAGTGCTGCAATCAAACTCCTCATAAAAAGCTAAAAGCTATGTGAAAATACAGATATTTTGGGATAAGAGGCAAACTACTGTTATGGATTGGTACTGACAAAATAAAGAGTGTTTTCTAAGCACAGAAATATAAAATACAGAGTTTGCTAAATTGTGCAATTTGGGACTGTTTTTAGTCTTCATTAATGATCTGGAAACAGGATGAATAGGGGAAATGAATGAAGCAAACAAAACTAAGCGCTGGCTGCATTTACAACCAGTAATATGCTCCGGGAATTTTTTTAAGTTCAATCAATATGTTAGCCATTTTTTGTGCTTCAATTTCAAGAGAAGATCATAAAAGGTGTACATCTGAATAACTGGGTCTCATAGCAGGTCCAATTCTATTGTTCTTCCTCATAAGCAAGTTTTTAGAAACATTCTGAAAGTAAAAATAGGTTTAGATGAATTGAAGCTATTTAATAAGAATTCATTATATTTTAACCTGTGAGACATCTGTTGTTGTTTGGTGTTGTCCATTTTGCACCAGGACTTTTGCTTCCCCACTGCCTACACTCTATGTGTGTATGTCTTATACACACTAAATCACTCTCAAACTTCCATTACGGTGTGTTGCAGATATTTGTATGTGGGTATGTGCTTGTGTATGGATGTCTCAAACTGAGCCTTTGAATTCTCAAGCCCAAGCCTACCCTGGTGAGCTGCAGCCAGGCTGGGCTGGCTGTAAACTGCAGGTAAAGCCTGACTAAGCAGAAATTACACACATGGGACTCTCTGAAGTGTAGGGATGCATGTTTTACATTTGTCAAAAGAAACAGTTGGAAAGCTGATGATGCATTGTGCTTCTGCATGAAAACCCTTGAGATTGGGCAAGCCTGTTCTGTGGGAGATACACTTTGAATTGCCCCATCCATTGCTGTAGAAGATCTAGGGACACAGTTGGAACTGCAAGCAGTTGGACTGCAGTGAAACCAACGGGTCTTTCAGTCCAGCTTTCCCAGACCAGCAGCAATCTCATTGATGGGAAGGGAAGGCAAGACTGGGTAATGCTGGGGGAGTTGAGAGCATGAATAAATGAAATAGGGTAGAAACACTATTTGTGTTGGCTCTTAAATAAAATCCAGTACACTCACCTGCTATGGGTTGCTACTTAATTTGTCTCTCCTGTGATGGACATGATTGACATATTTTACACTCTGCAAGAATTACAGAAAAAATATTTAATGACCTTGAAAGTAAATTTTGTGTTTCTTTCTGCTGGTTTAAACACAGCTATTTCTCTACACTCCAATAAGAGAAACTGAGGAGTATGTAGATTTGTCCTGGCCCTCGCTTTTTGCAAGAAACCAGAAAACACAATTTGAAGACTGGTATGAAATAATGATGTTCTGGCAGAACATTTTTATCAAATTATCTCACTTTTTACTCTGGTAGCAACTGGAGTTGGGAAGAGGACTGTTGGAAGAATCACTGTATTACCCCTGTAAAATTTGGCTCATCCTTGAATCTAGTTAACTATGGCTGGATGAACCAACTATGGAAATTCATTCAGTTTCCCATAGGCTTCAGAACTAAGCAAAACACAGACATCTTAAAGAGCTCTCCAGTCCCTTTTTATCCTGCAATCTGATGAATTCTGTCCTTAGCTAAGCATGTGACACTTTGAGTGACATTTACAACCTTTACAGGGTTATAGTAATATGTCTGAGAGAAAAATATTACTTTTTCTTTAGTAATGTTTCTAAACATTCGGTTTAGAAACTGTTGGTTTTTTCACTGTCATGTAAAGAAAAGCTGTTTCACTCAAATGCAAGGACTGGGATCACTTTCTATAAAATTAGTAGAAAGTCTCTCCTTGATTTCTCTTCTGCAAAATAATATACAGCTGAGAAAGAGGATATATTAGGCTGCTTAATTCTTGCAGGCATTTGAATTTTAGCAGTAAGGTACTTATAAAATTTACTGCCATCTTCAATATTGCAACTTTTGTGTATAGCACTACCCTGCTGTGTAACAGAGAAGTAAAACATTGTATCTTCTCTAGATCCTTCAGTTATCATGAAAGAGTGGAATGTTTTGGGTTGGAAGAGACCGTAAAGATCACCTGGTTCCAAATCCCCTGCCGTGGACAGAGACACCTTCCACCGGACCAGGTTGCTCAAACCTCCACCTAACCTGGCCTTGAACACTTCCAGGGATGGGGCATCCACTGCTGGGCAATCTCTTTCAGTGCTTCCAGTATTTTCAAACAGAACTATTAATAGATGTCTCTTAAAGGATTTATTTTTCTGAGGACTGTAGTATGGATCATTATAAAATGGAAATATTACTAATAAATTCTTCTTTTCATTTATTGCTATTTTCCTAATATAAATACAGTAGCTAATGACAAGAACTGGCAGAATTTATGTTTCCAGCTTCCTTGACTATTAATCATGCATGGTGCCTTATATTGATGCAGAGGGCTGTTGTCCTGCCATCAGTCTTGGCATAGATGTCAATGTAAGCCCAATCAGGCACAGTTAAAGCCACACTTTACTCATTGTGTTGAAAAATAATATTGTATTAATAATCTTCAACTTCCACCTACTCTGGTAAAAGCTGAGGAGTAAAGAGAATTCTCCGTTCACAGGTACAAACTCCTGTAGGTAGGTAAGAGTTTTTAAAAGTTCTAACACCTGTATGAATACAAGTATGGTACTCCAGGGACTGTCTGCTAGCTGTGCATCTGCCCCTAACATGTTTACAGTGAGCTGACTTTTGCTTATTTTTGGACATCACAGGTGATCATAGGTGAGGCTGTCACACAGGATATTCTTGGTGCATTGCTCCTGATCTATGTCCTCTTTAATCATGAAAAAAATATTCTGCCTTTTAGCATTACACACGCAGGAACAAGCTTTGATAAGCTGTTGGAGCAAGATACTTATTGGGGTTATTGATTTTGTGTACTCTTTTATTTGACCTCCTTAAGACAACTTTTAGCAGTTGACTGGCACGTGATTTTCCTTCCCCTATTGTTATTATGAGAAATTTAATTTTAAAATCTTAAAAAATAAGGTGTACAATTCAAATAATGGTCAATCTGAAAAACAGTGGGATAGGTGTTTAGTTTCTGGAATATTTTCCCCTCTCTCATATTGAGAGTTAAAGTGGATTTCTAATTTTTATTCCACTCATTACTAAACAGGAACACCGAGGTCACAGCAAATAAAGCAGTATGAGTTAATGAGAACAGCTTTAGCAAAAAGAGGAGGTGTTTCTCAAAGCACATCAAGTGCTTCACATATATTAAGAAACCCCAGCTGAATCGATTTAATAATGTTGGGATTTACACAATTATTACAGAGCCTTCATTATTCACCCAGTCTGCACATACCACAGCACAAATGAACATCTCAGTCTGGTGGTATTAACATTGCCATTTTCTAAGCCATTCCCAGGCCATCTGCTGCATGCTGATCATTCACTGCTTTAACATTTAACAGTTACCCAACTGCAACTTAGCAGATTTGTGTACTTTTGAAAACAGCTGGTTTAGTAACTGCTTCAGAGCTTTTGGATAAAGAAATTATTTTGTAGTGCTTTACAATAGACTTTTTTTTTTAAGTGCCTCTGAAAAAAGGGTATATCAGTTTCATCCACAAATTTATGAATTTGCAATGCTTTAATTTATTCCTTGTCACATAAGGACAAACGTTTGAGTATTTATAGAACAATATTTCAGGAAATATCTTTTAACATTCTTGGTTTATTTCTTGTCCTCTCTGAGCTCCTCTCAGAGGAAATATTTATATGCTGGAGTAATGAAAGAGCTTAATATGTCAATCTGTCTGAAAGGCTAAAACTTGGAGTTTGTCATGTAAAGCAGCAGAACTATAGCTTAAAATACAAGATCACAGAATAATAGTTACTATTAAATGAGTAGTGAGCTTTGAACATACTTGAACTGTAACCCTGACTTTTCAAACTTGATGAGAAAGTGAAAATTGTGTTTATTCTTCAACTGTTTTTGAGGTCGTATTTTATAAAAATAATACCAAAACTGTTCCCATTACTTTATCTTCTGTATGTTGTAAATTATCCCAGTTTAGATGTTCTCATAGTTTTCAAATGTAGTCTCAATCACAAGGGTAAAAAAGCCTTTCTCTTTGATCTAAAACAGTTTAAAAGTTATATATATATATATATATATATGCACACACATATATATACACCCATATATACATACATATATACATATATATACATATCTTTTTAATAACCATTTCATTTGCTTATTCGAAATCTCCTTCCGATCTTGCCTTTATTTCATAAACATTCAAGAAGTTGTTTCTGGATGCTGAAATTTATATTTATATTAGAAACAAGAATAGAAATAGTTAAGAGGAAAAATTTAGTACTAATGTGTGACTAAAGTCACAATTCATTAGGTCTTTTTTTTCAAAACACCTCTTCTTTTACACAGCCATCAAACAAAATGGCATCATCCCAAAGTTTGGATTCCGCAGCAAAAATTAATTAATCTGCCTGGTACTTCCTATCTCCCTGTTTCAATAAACCAACAAATAAAGCCAATCAAGACTTCAATTCTTTGCTGATTAGTCAATAAACCATGACAGTACGCTTGTGACAGTACTTCTGGGATTCTCACAGAAGCTTATTTGTAGTAGGTAGCAAGTGTCATAATCAGTCTTCACAAATGGGTGTATCTTTTATTATTATTTTTCAAAACTATCTTCATAATAACAACAAATGAAAAATTGGAAGAGCATAAAAATAAAGTTGAGAAAATAAACCACTGTCTGAAATGGAACAAAGCATAAAATGAGGCATGTCAGAAATCACAGCAAATGGAAGTGCCTTGGTGGCATGTAATAAGGGCTTCCAGCTCCTTTCACTGGGATAAGTGCAGTGAGAAGGGTAAAACTGAGACATGCAACTATGTGCACACAGCTGGCCAGGAGGCAAGCTGAGCTGTGGAAATGTCCTGAAGTAGTAAAAAACTGTCCCATGTAGTCACTCCAGGGACTTTGCCTACTCTATTGGAAAAGTTGTACACTCTAGCCATATGAGGAAGAGTGAGAGCAGGAATGTCTTCAGCAGCCTGTGAGGGGCCCTTGACACAGAGCTCAGTTAACATCCCATACTCTTCTGGGCTGTGCTGTGACAGCCAGCTCTTACCAAGAAAAAAACCAAGACAGAATCATGGGAACAGTTTATTCCTTATTCTTCCATCAAGATGCAAAAGGAGTAACACCACATAAGGTTTATCTCTTCCCTGAGCCTACTGTTTACCAGCACCCACCCAGCAGACTTCTAATAGCTAATACTGATGCACAAGAATATGCAGTTCCCTGGGCTTAACACTTATAGTTCCACCTCACATGATCTAAGTCACCATTCCAGCAACATACAGTGTTATCTTAAACACTTTAAATTGGTTAAAAAATAGAGGTGATATCTTCTTTCCTAGGACCAAGGGAAATTTAGAATCTAGGCTAATGCAGTGCAATTAAGATCTGAGTGGAGAACTCATTCCAAACCACTTGAAGTGGAATAGAAGTTCGTTTCTTAGTCTGTTTTTATTTAGCTGTTCAGTGATGGTCTCCACCCATACTCTTGAACAGGGTCTTAGAAACACAATGAAACCTACTTTCCCTTTGAAGCAAATACTATTATCTCAACTACATCCCAGCCTGAATATCTCATGGAAAACTTAAGTTGCACATTTCTGCCTTTTTCCACTTTAGCCTGTTAGCAAAATTTTCATGTCTACAAAGGGGTTCTCAGACATAGAATAGGGGTTTTTTTTTTGTAGAACAGGAATACAAAAGTTGGATTACTGAATGTGAATCCAACATGGATTCATTGTCAGCGAGGACCTTATGTCAGTTTGGTATACATGAGATCGTCACCGTTATTGTAATGCAGAATAAAATTTTGCTACTGGAGAACAAAAGATGCTTTTCAAAATTTGTTGTAAAGGTCTCATTCAAGTTCCAATTAATTCAGGACCAAAACTAAGAGTTAGAAAAATCAGGCATTAATTCAATAAAGATCTAATTTTCTCCTTATTTAATTCCTGTCAACTGAAGTAATTTGAAAAGGGATATCTGAGCAACATCAAAAACTTAGAAAATAAATATGCAGATTCTGAAAAAACCCACTAAGACTAATAGAAATATGCACCATTCTATTTTTTGAAGTGTTCAGGAAATCAAGTTACATACTGTGGGCTATTACCAAGAGCATAAAGTTACATTGTAATTAAATTCCTAAGATAAAATTTTAATGCTTTAAAATACTTAAAAACAATGGCAAAACAACAAAGTATGAATGAGTAATGTTATACTTCACATTATTTTAAGTTTCATAAATTCAGTTTTGAAAAAAGTATGCAAAACATTACTAAAATGCCTCTTTAATTTCAACAGTTTTCCAATGAAATTAATATAATTGGATGCATTTGAATTTTGCAGATGCTGAAAAGTAGATTGATGATGAAGCATAAAACATTTAATGCAATTTCTGGGTAAGAAATTACAAAGAAACTATATTACAAGTTAAACACAGTTGATTTTTGAATGATTTATTTAAGTTCGGTTTTTCACCCACCACGTAATAATGGTTGTAACTGTCAGCCAACTTAGTATTTACATAAATACATATTAATAAAGAGCAAAATATCAAGGATCTTAAGATAAATTTCTTATACATGATGACATTTTCTATGACAAAATGTGAAGGCCATGTATTAAATAGGAATATGATAATTTTAAAATAAATTTTTAGGTTCCTTTCTAAGTCTTTTGAAGTACAATCTCAGTTGAACTCCCTTAGGCATTGGTACATGTGCAATCCCTGATAATTATCTCCAAACAGAGGCAATTCTTATATTTCTTGGGTCAAAATAATATAGATCTCTACTGAATCCAGAAACTCGCATTTGTTTTATTCTTCCTACAGATTTCTCTTCCCTTACTCCTGTTTTCCTGGTTTTATTTAATCTTTTAATTTATCCATGTAGACCTAAGCATTTAGAAATGTTGCTTGTAGTGTATGTGCACACAAACACACGTATATAAACATATACATATATATGTGTATGCGTATATATGTGTATATATAAATGTATGTTTTCACACATTTGTATGTTCTCCAGTTCACAGGGGCCATTAGCAAGTGTAACAGTCAGATTTAAAGCTTCTCAAGTAATATTTTTGTCTATTAATTATTTTAAAACTGAAGTGGATTATGTTTATACATAATTTCATTTTTCTATCTCTGTTCCTTGGTTTCTTTCCATATTTTGCACATAATTCTCTGTTTTCTTAGAACCATATCAGTGTTAGCAATATTGGAACCAGTGCTTTCCACAGTATAAACTTTTTCACATTGCTTTAATGCTATCTTTTCAAACTAGAAAAACCTGTTACACTGAAAACATACAAACAACAAAATGTAGCAAAATAATGAAGAAAAGGTTGTTTTGGGTTTCAGAGCAATGCTTTGTATTGTGACACATTTTATCAAGTCTTGTTGGTCATGTCATGTTTCATATCTCTTGTAACATCAGATGCTGTAGGCTGAAGCAAGCTGATGGGTGGAACATCAAAATGTACTTTACTGCATGTCACCTCAGAAATCTTTGACAATATTAATAGCAAAAAGCAGATGATTCATTGAAGGAAGAAAGAACAACACTAAAATTACAGGAAAAATAAAATGTTTCTGCACATAACCAGGGGTTAGATCAGATTAAAAAAAAAATATGGGCATGGATTTATTCTGGTGAGTTAACTGTTTATAAAATAGATTTTCTTGGGACAAATTTGCTTCTAGGTGCCCTAGGAGCGCATATGGTGACATACTCACATCATATCTTACTCTGCTTAGCAGTCTATATGTCTTAATTTGGCTCCAGGAATTTCTTTGCAGACACAAAAGATCCTGATTCTCAGATAAACTGAAGAACACTTAATCTTTTAAATCTGAAAATAAGATGAAAGGTATTTAAAGCGTTGTTTCAGAATTCCCATAAGAAATACTATCTGAAAAGAGAAATCTGATGGAAATAACTCTAATTGCTTCTTTTGATCTCTACTTGGGGAACTAACAGCACTGACAGATGAACTCTGGTGAGTCCTGTGGAAGTGAAGATGGTATCGCTGCTGCTGCTTGCCTTTTTTTTTTCTGCTTGAGATTTCTATTTCCATGGCAAAGCTGTCAGAAGGGAACACCTGCCTACACATCAGTAGGAGTCTTGGATTAGATTTCATGCCTTGGCTTAAAAATACAATTAAACTGGGTTTGCATTAAGGTGCCAGACCCTGCATGGAAGCACATGCAGCATGGATATGCATTCCCTGTGGCTAAATATTCTGTGGATGTGGTAAAATATAGTGGGTGGCTCCTGTAGTGACTTAAACTCACTTAAACTGCCACAAGAAATTTTTAAGTGCCCCAAGTCTCAGTGTCTGAATACCAGTGACCAAAAAATTCCACATCTTCTCTTGTTACCACAACCACCTAATTAAACCTCAGGTATGTAACTTTCTCAATATCCAATACTATTTACTTTCCTGCCTTAACAGAAATTCTAGAGGTTATTTTCCTTACAGTTGCTGATAATGCATTATTGCACCCTATCATAGTTAAAGGTTATACTCTTTTAATTGTGCTTGTAATTCTTGTAATTCTTTGACAATTAATGAAAATTTTATGGTAAATACATAAATATCATTAAACCACTAAAATAATTTTTTACCTGTCTTCTTTTCCTCTGGCCCACAAATTTAGAGAAGAAAAAATTTTGATAGCTAGCTAGGGTTTAAAGAAAAAAATATTAAGCCATTGTCAGCATCTAAAACCCCAAGTCATCTTCCTTCTGCAGGGATCTCCAGCTGAAGTGGTTAAGTGGGGATAAAATCAATCAGTTATGAGTTACCATTATTGGTTAACTCAAACCATAAATGATTTTTTGACTCAATCCCAAAAGATTAAAAATGTATTACATGCAATTATTTCTCATTTAGACATAGTGTCTTCTCTCAGACAATTTTACATGTAAAGGTTTTCTTGTCTTTAGCTTCAGAATGGTGCTATTAAAAGCAGATGGGTATATTCATAGTGTGGACAACTTAATATTCAAGTTATTACAAGGAATGTGTGTTTGATGTACTGAATGACAGTGTTTTCTATAACTGAGAAACCTTGCAATTATTTTTATTTTCACTATTTTATTTTAATAACTTTTATTTTCTGCCACTCATCAATTCCTTTGCTCTTGTCATTTATTACCTTTTTACTTTAGTACTTCCCATCCCTTACAAATATTTTGTGAGCTCTTTTCACCAGTTGAGAGTATAGAATAGAATTGAACAGAAGTGTCATCTGTACACTTTGAGTTGCAATAAAGTGCTGGATTTTTAATGATTGAATTGACTTTTTTCTCCTGAAATTTACAATAACTTTGTTTCCCTGATTGAAGAGAGACTATGGGAGAAACATGAAGAACTTTAAAAAGAAAAAGAAGAAAAGAATAATTTCTTTTAATGATTAAAATCACACTATAATAAACTCTTATTTTTTTCAGTTATCTCTTTTTAAACATGTAACACCACCTTGAGTTAATTTTTCAAAATAATGAAGCTTTGTGTCTTTCTCTCATAAACTACACTGCAAAATTCATTTGAAACAATATCAAAATTTCTGCTGTGTTCAAGAAGTCACATATGTTTGTGGGTTTTGACTAGTAAAAAAGGGAGATGATATTTTCATTAAATTGAAACTTTTAATTTCAACTATTTTTAGAATAAGCATATAAATTTATTGTTCCAACTATATTTCCATTGGACAGCTTTCCATTTTCAGTAAACAGGTAATATAATTTAGGCTTTTTAAAATTAGGAAAAGATACTTATTTATTTTTTTAAGTTTCATTTCAATAATCATATTGAAAAATCAAGCATTCACATGATTAGTAGTTGTGACTGATTCTGTGTTTCTCTCCTATCTGTGTGTTGAGGTGTATGCTGATTCCTGCAAAGGTCAGGAGACACATTTCCTTCCACCTTCTATCCCAGTCTATAACATTTAATTATTGTCTAGAGGCATTCACTGTGACTTGTGCCGTTCTGTTATACATCCACTATTACTTACTTCCAAAGGCAAGATGCTTTCTTATCTTGTGAGGCAAACTGCAGGTTCTTTTTTCTCTCCTTGCAGATAAAAGGATCTATTTAAACAGATGTATGGTCCTTGAATGGAGATGTCACTCACAAAAGACATTTTCTTTCATAAAAAAAATCTGTTTAATAAACATCTTGTTAACTTTTAAAAATTCATTTATTTCTCTGAATGATTAAGTTATTAATGATGATTCTTTTTTGATGGCAGGTTTTTTTTTTGTTGTTTGTTTGTTTTGACTTTGTACTTTGGAGCTTTTTTGTTTGTTTGTTTTATTTTACCCCAAATTTGGGGGAAAAAAGGAACTTGTTCAGGGGACAAAAATATCACAGTTTTAGGCAGTGTTCTGCAGGCCTGTTTTTAGCGAACCATGGAGGGGAGATTGAGGGATTGCTTGAAGAAGAAAATGAAACAGAGTTGTAAAATCATTTTTAGTTTTCTTGCTTCCATCAAAACATGATAAAGGTCATTACTTTTAAGATAATAATAATAAAGATAATTCAAGCACAAGTCGAAACCTTGAGAATAATATGGAAAGAACAGACCATATGAGAGCTGTTCATTACATTTTGGTGTCATGTAAATGACAGAGAAGGGAAGGATGAGAAGTTTGCAAACAAATGGGAAGGTTAGGACACAAAAGGAACCACCACAGTGCAAGAGGAAAGGGGATAAAATAATGTCCATTGTACTTGGGCATAAAAATTAGAAATTGTAACAAATAGCTTATCTGAACAAAACAAGGTAAGTCTTTTCAAAATTGGGGGAAGCTGAGATTCTGGGAATCTGTGCTTTGGCAGTAATCTCAAAGTCCTTTATTGATACCTTGTACTGCAGATCTAAACAAAGCAAGAGTTTATGTAATGAAATTCCAATATAAAATTAAAGTTCATGATTTGTCTAATTTCTGGGGGTATATCCTGGACATTTTTTACTTCTAAATAGTTCAAGTAATTTTGAACTCAGAACATCCATATCTGAAAATTCCTTATTTCACACTGTATAAGACTTTCAACTACAGCACTGTTCAATTTGATGTGGGTAGATAGGAAGATTTGTGATGGAAATAGAGAGCTTCAAGCCAAAGGCTAAAGTCTCTTCTCAGTGGGCTGGCACTGAGGTGCCTATCTGTTATCAATATTGCCAAGAAAGCTATCATATGCATGAAAGCATGAAAATTCTTGAGCATCAGAATACTACTGTGTCCTCAATATTTGAAAGAAGCATTAACCTAAGTATTTCAAACAGCATATAAACCTTTTCTTAATTATGGGAGATATAGGTATCATTTTCCATGTCGTAAGTTCTTTCAAATTTACAAATTTATAGAAGTTTTGAAAATTAAATGCTGCTATTGATTAAATGTAAGATTTGTTCCAAGCTGTGAATCAGGTCTAATGACTATCAATAATTTGTTATTTCACATTTGAGACACTACTGATTTTTCCACATGCAGACAAGATTATCATTTCATTAAACAACTCAGTTTTGTATACCTGGCACTTTTCTTTTAGAATCTTGTATTGGTTTCAGCTTTTTTTGAAGCTGCATAATTTCACTGCCAATGAGTGACTTGAACAATTCAGTTGAGAAATCAATAAATTGTACTCTGCCACGCAAATATGTAACTTGCTCAAAATGAGGTTTCAGTCTGTATATTTTTAATATACAAGAAAGAGAATTCAAAAAGTTAAGTCTCTCTATGTGTTAAAAGGAAGAATTGCTAATACTTTTAACATCTTTGATTTTGGAAACAACATGAAACCAAATCAGGAGTGGCTGAAAACATGATGGTAGTTTGCAGTGGAGGCGAAACATCTCTCGACTTTCACCATCAACTGTGTGCTGAATAACAATCTGAAGTTCAGTCTAAGTCTGCACAAGGGTCCTGCAATAAAATAAAGGATGAGGTCTCCCTAATGTGCGGGGCTTTGTTACCAGCACAGATTAAATCACAACAGCCTCTTGCAACCAAAATCTGTGTCTGAGCCCTGAATTATGTAACAGGCTTGCAAAAAAAACCAAATAGCACCTGACTTAGAAAATGAGTTCTTAAGCTTTAGCCTTGTTTAGTGAATGGAACTTCAAAGAGGTTTAAACTTATAATTGAAATACTTTGTTTATTAGTATTGCCAATAAAATGTCTTGTTCTGGAACCAGTTTATATCATGGGAAATTTTGAAGGACTTGAAATAAAATTTGTATGGCGTGTTCTACATTATGTAACCCAGGACGTTTCCTTAGTAACTTTATTGCTAATCAGAGCTTTTGGATATGTTTGCCACTTCAGTAACAGAGCTATCATGTCCTATTAAATTTCTCCAACATAACCAAAAAAGCAACATGAATTGTTCTTTAACTTATCTGCTCAACCTACTGCAATCTTTGATGGAAAAATATGAGAAATTCTAAATGGTACTTAAGATATTTAGATAGCAGCAAAGCAATTTAAACTATATAAAATACCTCATATCACTGTCCAGAAATATTTTTGAGGAAAGGTGTTTTCCAGAATAAATGTTATTTTTCAGTCTCTGTTTACCTTTACACTATTATATTACTTTTACATTGAGTTACATATTCTAACAGCAAAGGTATTAAAGCTTAGAGCACTTTAGGATGTGAAGACTACCAATCTTTCTTCCACAGTGTAAAATTCTATATATAAAGGTGTATACATTCAGGGAAATATGAATACTTTTACATCTGCACATTCTCATGAATTTCAGTCCCAGAAGCAAAGTACTTGCTCATTCCTCAGTCTTACTAATATTAATGTGTTTTTGTTGCCACTAATATAAATCATCAAGGCTTATTTTGCCTTCATAGGTAATTTTCTTCTAGCTCATTTAATAATTTAGAATAATCAGTAGTGTTTAAAGCCTTAGCAATTTTGAAGTTGTGTTACAATCAAAATGCATTTATATTGCCATGTAATTCAACCTTACAAATCACTAGCCAATCAGCACCCCCGATGCTGTGAAGCACTCTTTTCTCACTCTAAGTGTTTTCTCATGCTGCTCTTAACCCACTTGGAAATTGAGAACATTGACTGCCTTTGGTGTTTGCATCTATTTGGTGTTTAATATCTGAGACTTCACCACAATTTGGTTCAATTTGGTGTGGCTTTTCAGCTGTTGCTATCTATACAGTAGTCCTACTCCTATTTTGCATGTAAAATGTTAATGAGATACCCACACCCTAAGTGAACATAGAAATGTCATGTTTGACTTGTGTAAGAGATAAACACAGAATACAAAGCCTACTGCTGTTTTTTTTTTTAACTGAGCTCTTTCATACATCGGTGATAACTAACACAGATATCTCTTACGTATTGTATTGTATGGGCTACAGAAATATAACTAATTTCAGTTTCAGCCACATTTATCTTTCTGCAGTCTACTGCCAGCTATACCTCTCACCTGTGTGGGTCCAATCTCTCTTCACACACCTCTTTTGGCACAGTTCTCTTGTCCAAATCCTGACCTTTGATAAATACCTTGACTTCTTATCCATTTTCTCTCTTCCTGTGCTTATCTAACTTGCATGTCTCACCCATCATGACTCTTGTCCAAGTCTCCTCCTTGGCTTCTCACTGCAGTTCCTGAGCAACCCCCCTCCTACATCTTTTACCATCTTCTACTCATCGAACTCTTCAGTCAGTTCAAGCCCCGCTTCTCATCTTTTACTTACATCTGGTGGGGTATCATGCGTCATGTAGTAATTTCTGCCCTAAAAGTTACAAAGTTAATAGTATTCTTCCTAAAGCAATCACATACAAGAAAAGCAAATGAAAACATGGCAGAGAACAAACATCTCAACCACATTAAGACAGATTAGAAGACCACACAGGATTCTCTTAGTGCAAAATACTAATTTAGGATAAATTTTGAAAATAAAAATAATAATTCTACTGTGTGGGTCACTCTTGCTGCACATGTGATTTTATTACTTAATCTGTTAAAAGTAGTAGCAGCTGTCCTCTTTTGCACCTCTAGGGGAAAAAAAATCAGAATGGATTATTCAAAAGATTTAAATCCCTTTGAGACATGGCCCTTCTGGCAATACTATAAATTCTTTTGCACTCCAAGGTTAGATGCTATGTTGGCCTTGATTTAAAACCCAGGATTCTGTGGAAAATGGCAATGATATCCAGCTCTGACAAACTGAATTGGTCTCAAGGTATTGAGGGATGACTAAAAAATCTGAGACTTGATCCTGAAACTTTGCTACACATGCTTTGAGTCTCTTTCTTTCTGAGATATTCGAAATACTCTTATATATTAAAATTTTGTCAAACCAGGAATCTATTTAATTGACTTAAACCATGTTTGATATTTTCCTTCAGGGTAGAATTGAAAACTTTAATGAAGTTTGAGTGAATCCATCTTGCCAGCATGTTAGAAACAACTATAATTTGCTTTGGGTCAATGCTACTAAACATTTCATTGACTAAAGAAAGAATTTCCATGTAGATAAAGAAGATTACATGTGCCAGATTACTGGCATATTTCTAGTGTTAAGGAACTCTTTTCTAGGAAAGGATCGATATATATTCAGTATATGAAACAGAATCACTGGGGTTTGACAGAAACCAGCAAGTGTGAGGCTTATGTTTTGCCATCACATTTATATTCAGGCTGAAGACTTTTCTGTAAGGGCCAGTCAGCCATCCTGCATGCTAAGTCATCCATCCAAAGGGTGCATAACACAATGAACTGAGTTTGCAGTGGAGTGAAGATCCTAAAATTCAAGCAAGTTATTTGTGAGTTTAAACTGGAACAGTTACTGAAATTCAAATTTTGAATTGGTATCTTTTCCTTTTTACAGAATCATATGATTACAGAACTATGTTTGGAAGAGACCTTCACGATCATCTAGTTCAACCCTTAAGTATGACCATCACCATCAGAACCACCACAATCACCCCTAAATCATATCCCCAAGTGCCACATCCATACACTTCTTGTACACTCTACCACCTTCAAACTTATTCCAAAGCCTAACCACTCTTTCTGAGAATTCTTTTTTGCTAATTTGTAATCTGTACCTCTCCTGGTGCAATTTATAGACATTTTGTCTCATCCTTTCAGTTGAGAAATGGCAGATGAGACTGATCCCCTCCTCACTTAAACCTCATTTCAGGCAGTTGGAGAGAGTGATAAGGTCCCCCGAGCCTCCTCTTCTCCAGACTAAACAACCCCAGCTCCATCAGCTGTTCCTCAAAAAATATGTTTTCTAGACCCTCCTTAATTTTGGTCAGTACTCTTTACATCACTTTAAAACGCTCCTTTGATCAACTACATATAAAAACTGTTCTAATAATTGTGTGTATTACAAAGCATCCCAAGATGCACAAGGAGTTATATAGCATCCACGAGCCTTCTCTTTCATTTACACAGAATTCCAACATATTTTTTAGTAACTAATGAAAAGCCAGATAAAAATTATTTTTCCCGCCTAATTAGTTCTAGGTAACCATAAAAAACCTCCCGTTCTCCTAAGTATCAACATCCCCCCACAGCCCATGAACCTCTTCTTTTCTTCTTATCTTTCACCAAGCTTGATCTTTAATCCTTTTAATTGTGCTCTGTTCCCTATTACCTGGTAGCCACTTTATTTTTTAAGGCTATAAACCTTGACCTTGTGGACCTTCAAAGATATCTAGATTGTTAATGAAAAAAAGGAAATAAATCAGTACTTTTTCTGTATAAAAACAAAAACATTATCATTTGAACTTTTCTTATTTCTCTTCTAAAAGCAAAGTATCACTGGCAATGAAACTTGAAATAAACTTCAGTGAATTTGCTTCAATTCTTCTATTACCTTTTCTCAAACTGTGTGCTGTGCCAATCTGGTCAACAACCTAGTTAAATGAACTCAGGAAAACTTTTTTGTGAGATCAGGAGTCTTTTCAAAAATAAAGGATTAAATGTCCATATCTAAGCTACCTGTGGGGGAAAAAAAAAAAAAGAAGAAAAAAAAGAGACACAAAAGTCTCTAGCTCTTAAAGTAGTTTTCACTTAATTAAAATTTAATGTATATAGCTTGCATCCCTGGAAATGCTCATCCAGTTTTCATTTGTTGGCTTATTTAGTACTACTGTTTGTTGTTCTGAGGCTGGTAGATTTTGGAAAGCCATATAAAACACAAGGTCACTGGCTGGCAAATGTTAATCTCTTCTATTACCCACAGTCAGGCACATTCTGAATGTGAACATCTGTTAGCAGAGAAACTCATAATTACAGCAGGATCACCCCCAGGATTTATCTAGACAGAGTGTGTCTCGCTCCTCTATTAGCCTCCTTCCAGAGTTCTCACCTAACCCTTATGTGTGCCTGAAACATTCTTTTGAGTCTCACAGAAACTCTTCTGCCACTTTAGAATCTCAGTTGTGGGTATTTTGCCAAGAAAGTGGGCCCATAATTTTGCAAGTCTTGGAGCCTTACATACAGAAGATAATTTGGTACAACTGATGAATCAAAACATCTGGCCTGTTTTCCCTCTTGTTGCCAATTCTATTCTTGGTACAAGGTTACTTCAGGTTTGGCTGATACTAGAGACAACCCTAAGAATACACCAGCAACCAAAGGAATCCTATGAAGCCTGTGGTGATGGTTAGAATGTAATGACCATAAAAAAATCCAGAGATTCATCTGAAATAATTCTTCATATGCAGCATGGGTGACTAAATAAATTAAAAAAAAAAATCAATCAATCTACTCCCAGCAACTGCAAGACCCATTTTGGAGTGCTCATTCCCTCTGGTCACAATGAACACCATGGAGAAAGTGTAGTCATCAGACCCAGATAATTCTATACAGGCAGAACTTAATTTTGACTTTGAGGATCTTGATCCTCAAGGCCAGATCAAAGTCACTTCTGCCATGGAAACTGGGGGCTTTATTGGCTGCTGTACTTGTTTGTGATGAGGAAGGTAGAAAATATGGACACTCAGTGCCCTGAACCCATTTGCTTTCAAAGAATCTGCCATCAGGAGTTCTGGTGTTTCAGGAAAGTCAAGATAAAATGGTGTTTCTGCAACAAAGAGTCACTTGGTTGGATGTCATCCTGCCTGGATGAGAACCTGAGCTGGAGATTCTGACGGGAAAGCTCATGGCCTAGGGACAGGCAGCCTTGCTCTCCGTATACTTGCAGAGATCTGGACTTGCTTTCTTTTTCTCACCTCTTGGGTTGCATTGGACCATAATTGCCCCAGACCATCTCACTGGGGTGAGGTGCTTAACTTTCAGGTGTTACACTGCCATGGAAGTGTAGTAAGATGACTTTTCTCTATAACTTCGACTGCACATGGGCTGTAATGCATATTAAACACCCTTACAGTGACAACAAAATAGCCTTTTTTCTACTACTTCTGCTCAAAAAGCCTTTTTCAAAGGACTGTAATTTTCAAAATTTTTTTTAATAAAGCAGAAATATTGCTCAATAAAAACTTCAGAGTACTTATTGCTACAACCCTTTTAAAGGGAAGGTTAAATTACTTCACAATCACCAAAGGCACCCTTGAACAGATAAATGGATTTTATTCTAAAAAAACTAGAATTATCTGTTGGGTAAAGACCAAGCATGGTAAATTTCATCCCAGGATCTCATTACTCAAAGAAAATTATGTCTATCTCATTTTTCAAGTTTCAAAGTAACTACTTTGGTTAGAATTAGCTTTAAACCAGGAAACAGCTATAAAATTTACACTGAGAGATGTTGATTTGAATTCTTTTAAAATTATAGGTGAAAATATTCTAAAAGTGGAATGTTTCCTTCTATGAAGACAAATTCTTAAAAATTGGGATTTATGATGGAAACTTGTTTGTAGTCCAAGACAGATGCAAGTTTTCCTGCTGATGGCTTGAATTAAAAAGATATTAGCCATTAGCCAGAAGACATAATTCTACTCCTAAACTGACCTGAAAGTCAAAGTAACATAAGTATCGTGACATTAAAATGTGGCTATAATATTTCAGGACCTGAGCTGTTTTCTATTAGCCCTGTTCACAGTGGACTGAGGACATGCATATTTTCATGCCTTGGAATAACTCTGATTTTATATAACAGGCACAGGTGCACATCTGCTACAAAAGAACTGGACAATGTTATTTTAAAACTTCATAAGTGGCACCAACCTACAATATAAACTGAGCGTCAAGAAGGTAAGTGAGAAAACATACTGCTGTTATTAAAGGCAGTAACTCTACTGTAGAACTGACTGGAGATTTTTTTGGTTTAAAGCCATTGGAAAATATTCATTAGCAAAATGGAAAATTTTAAAACAAATTATCTGTTTTGCCAATATTTTAATTTGTCCACAGTTTTTAGCTACAATATAAAAATTTAAAATTCTAATGGATAGAAATTTAGCCTTAGTTTTTCTCAGATCACTCATTTTAAGCCCATAACTGTTGACTTCTATAAGTGTACAGCAAGTGTTCTGGTGTAAAACTATAAATCTGTCCTGCACAGGGTAAATGGTTTTACATAAATAAACACATCTTCTTTTAATGACAGGCTGTGATAAAAGTTGAAGCTGACATGAAGATTTTAAAAAGACTTGTTCACACCTCTGTTTTCCCATGACTCTGAATGTTTGCCAATAGTCTTGGACTAGTGTAAGTCTTTTTCTAGTGTAGCTGATCCTATGCAGTTGGAACAGCTCCAGCAGACTGATTACTCCATCCAGAACAGCCAATAGCCTGGTACATAATCCACATATATGCAAGTTACAGGCTCAAGATGTTTGTCAGAATTTTGCTATGGAAAAATTTATACTCATAATTCCCATTTTTGCCTCAGATTGGACAACGTAAAAAAGACAAAAATGTTAGTAATATTGGTAGGAAATGAAAAATGTTACACACAGAACTGATATGTGTAAATGGATACGAATAAAATCTATTCTATGACCATGTTATTCACTTTAGTGACCATTCTCACATATTTCCTTTCAAACAAATGTGCCATGTCTTGTGAGGAAAAGCAGAAGAACCAATAAGCAGTGTTGAGAAAAATGTTCTTATTGTTTCTTTACTGCAAACCACAAAGAAACACTTAACAATGAAGAAAACATAAAGAAAATGTTTGGAAAAAAATAACCAATCAACAGTCTAGAAGATTTGTCCAAGTGTACTATCCTTTGCTACTTCCTTGAGCACGACATTTTGAAAACTATTTCTGGAAAGCAATAGAATTCTGGTTTTCAGCACTGTTAATGCCATCACTAAGAGTATTTTCTCAAAAAAAATATGAAAATGTAGCTGGATAAGGAACTGCTCTGATGATACAAAGAATGCTCTAAAAATATCTAAGTATTCAGTATAAGGGGCTTTAGCAGCTTGAGGGGTCCCAGGCTATAATTCCTTTACCCTTAAGGCACCTCTCCATTGTGTTCATAAAAAACTAGGTCACTGTTCAACAGAGTTTGTAAGATTCATTTCACAGGGAACAGACAATGCAAGAAATTTTTATGGCTTTATAAGTTCCTAACATGGTGTCTTGGCAATTCTGGTCCCGACATTTACTCTCAAGGACTTGTCTAAAATTTGGAGTTCTGACTGATTATCAGGCAACGTAGGTATGAACATGCTTCCTTAGTCTCTCTCTCAGACTGACTTCCTTTCTCTAAAACATCAAGCAAAGCTACAACTTCCCGCATCTTGAGCAAAAAATAATTACAATAACTCTATTAGTATGCTCCTTAAACCCAGGATCTCCATCAGAAGACCTTCCTGAAGTGTCCTCAGGTGCTACAGTGATTTCGTAGGTATAAAGATTCTCTGTAAAGCATTCAGGTTTCACAATGTGGAGAATGTTTTTATCAGCTACACTTCAGGTATATGACCTTCAGAATGGGAATCATTTCAGTTATAATACTGTGCTACTTGTTACACATCCCTAGTCCATTCTTCTGGATATTTCTAATTTTTCTTTTGGCACAGTGACTCTTCCTGCTCGAATTTATGCTTTGAGTACTTCTGTAGGGCCTACAAGACGGAAGTGAAAGAACAAAAAATGTGAAGCAATGAATATAAAGATGGTCAAGTATTTTATTTATTCTGACTTATAGATTGAAGCAGTTGGGTGGGGTGTTTTGTTGGCATTTTTTTGTTTGTTTGTTTGTCTTTTTTGGACTACAATAGAAAACAAGTATATTTCTTTATAAAGCATTTAACTCACCAAACGTCAGGAGATATGAATAGAAGAACATGAAGTGCCATGAGCAAACTGAATCTGTGTAAGAGTAAGAGCTGACCAAGGCTCAATAAAGGATTTTAGCAGACTACTAGAGCATGTAGGCCTCCTGGGATTCTTCTAGAGCTTTGATTTCAGGAACTGCAATGATGAAGGAACCAGAGTGGTTTTTTAAGAGGAAACAACATGTTATTTCAACCAGATTTCTACTTCATAATAGGTCTGATATAAGCTTTTTCTCTTCCTTTGATTTGCTCACTGCATTTTTTAGGAGACTATTATTATAGCTTTAATCTTGAAGATACAAACTTCCATTTCCAAAAGAGAATAAGAGCTGAAAGAGTTCTAAAGTTATCCTATTTTTAACTATAACAACAAAAGTTTAGAACTTTATTCTGATCAGTATTTAAGTAAGAAAAAAAGAAGTTGGGAAAAGTTTTTTAATTTAAATCTTACTAAAATTTTCTTTATATGCTTAAAGCAAAACAGTGCAATACAACACTAAAAGAAAATTTTAAATTTATTTAATTACCTATCTTTTAAGCAGTTTCTTTCATTTTCATACTCCTTTTAGGTACTGAATCTTGGCATCTTTCTCTCATAATATCTGTTGCCATGAGCAGCGTTTCAGTCCTTGCACCATGATTTAACCGTTTGGGTTCTTGACTTCTCTCTCCTCAAACAACAGCCATTTACCCAGAAATTCAATTTTGTGTTCTACCCAACTAGCATAGCAGGTTATTTTCTTTAAGCTGAGTTTCTGGTTTTGTTTATGTATTGCATATTAACCTTTTCTTTCAACCCAAGAAATCTTATTTATATTCCAGCAGAGCAGGTGAACGAGGCACGCTATCAGTGATGAGCAGAACTCTGGATCCCATGAAGCACATGTAGGGTGCGTGCAGGGGGCAACTGTCACAGCGTTCATAACTACGTTTTTCTGATGATGTACACTCAGGAAGCCTTTCCCCTTTCCAACAGGCACATTTTTATATGGCTTTATTACTGTCCAAGGGTAGGGGATAGATAACATTTCAAACAAGTCTCAGCAGGCAACTGGAGGATAGAAAGACCAGTCTAAAAAATACAGGATACAAAAATCTTCTTTGTCTCCTTACAAACTTTTCTAAGCTCTTTAATTTTTTTTTTCCTGACTGATTCTTATCAGCCTCTCCAGCCTTGTCTAGTAACTTGGCCACTGGTCTAGTAACTAAAAACATATGTCCATTAACAGAAGGCTTAAGTTTGCTCTACATGGAAAAAATGTATAGGATACACACTTTGAAATAGGATTAACCTATTGTTATTATCAGCCAAATATACTGTTCTATTCTGTTCGCTACCAGCATGCTGGAAAAATGTTTATTCTTAGCAAGAGGGGAAAAAGCGTGACACTAGAAGGCAATTGTATTTATGTCAGCAGAGATATTTCTAACAGGACATCACTGAGTTCATATTTCCTCATATATTATTGCAAAGAAATTAGGTTAGTTGTTTCTCCTTTCTGCAGATGAACATTGTAGTTAGGGTATCTGCATTGTTTAGATGCAGAGAAATATAATCTACTGTCACAAGAATGGCTACACTTGCAGGAAACTGAAGCAAAATATTTTAATGCCTTGTACTAGCAGTGTTTTTAGTAATTGTCTACCAACTTCTGCTTGCAGGATTCTCTGAAGAAAGGATTGAAAATGATATCAATGAAACGGCTCCCGAGGGCTATTTCACAACATATATGGTAGACACAAAGGTTTTTGGTGCAACAGGAAACAATGTGAACATTTATGAAACACTGGACCTTGGCAGTGGTCACAGGAATGTGCTGTCACTTAGACTGTTCATGGCTCTCTAAGGCTGTGTCCAAATGACTCAGTCTGGGATGACTCTCCCAGTCTTTAGTGACATGCATCCTCCAGATGTATATTGATTCACTGTCGAACATGTCACAGGTAGTTTCTTCTGCTCCTCTTCCTCACACCATGTTTTCCACAGGAAGGAAACTGGGAGAAGAGGTCCAATGGGAGTTGCAATGTGTTGCATTCAGAGCATCGATGTGCTATGACATTGTACAGTTCTCTTCTGAATCTACCCTGCCTGTTGTATGTGATATCTGAAGAACAGCTAAGGTGTCATAAAATCCTGTGAAGCATCAGCAGTAGTGCTGAGTGGGACTGATCATAAAGCACAACTTGCTCTAACAAGTCTCAGTTCTAATTGATGAACTTAAAACCTTGGGCATATGTCAGAACCTTAACGTCTGTTTTCTTTCTTTGAAAACCTGTGACTGATCATTCTTTCTGAATTTTGAGTAAATTTGTTTAGTTATGCATCTGTTTTATTAAAGAACTGCACTTTACAAATTCAAAAATCTTCATCAGATATTATGTTTTCACAAAGAAAAGCTCCAGAGAATTTAAATCACAACTGAAGAAACATAAACTTTCCCTTCCTGCCATCACCAAAGATCTAAAGGTTTCTCATAAATTCAGAACATTCCCCTCAGGGCTTCATCCCCAAGAAAAACAGTCTCCTATTTTCTTTAACACACTGACTAATGAAAAAAAAGTAAGTACTCCAACAGTAAAGATTTTTAATCATCCAAAATGGTGACTCTGTAGTACAAACCAAGGAATTAGCAGCAACTGATTTTAAATAGGAGATACAACAGAAGTGCCTTGGGGCAAATCAAAAGCCAGTCTGTAATTCTACAAAACTGTGAGGCTAAATTTCATTCAATTTAATAATGATTTTCACAGTCATTCCATATATAATGTGCCTTTTTTTTTTAGTTGGAATAAATTAAAATGAACCTTTTATTATTAAATATTATGAAAAGGCTCAAACTGATCACATCTTTCATGATCCTTCATTATATGGTTATGTAGTTGCCGTGTTAAGGAAGTATTTGCTTTGACATCTTGTATTCTTTCACTGGATCCTTTTTCAATAAGGTGTGAACATTGATTTCGGTGCTTTGCTCTTGCACTTGAGTTCTGCTGGTAGCTTGATACAGAAGTTTAGGGACAGTTATAGATGGGAAAATAACAAGAGGAAGGAGAAGGAAAGAGATCTTGAAACTTATGGGTACTGTTGATAGGTGCCTATAGTTACTATGGAAAAAGAATAAAAAACGTGTTTGTATATCTATCATGTCTCACAGCTGCATTAGGCTGTGATATAACATGATTTCTAGTTTCTAAGAAACTAGGAAACTGAAAAAAGTCTTCGTTTAAGAGTTAGGCATTACAAGATCAAAAAACAATGAGCTGTGATTTGTCTCTTCTCAAAAGATATTTTGAGTAAATGGGGCAATGTATCATGTTGGAGGGTTAAGATCTTGTTTCTTTATTGCATTGCAGCTACACTACTGCAGAGATTGTTTTCTGTGGACTTTGGATACCTAAATAAAATTAATGGAAAAAATTCTGTTTCCCTGTATAACCAATCTTTTGCATCATGAAGGAATACAATGCTCTAGGAGCCTTTTGCCTACTTGAAGCAACAAAAGACTATTTAATTAATCTATTTTTTAATGTGTGGTGCTTTTGTGATATACACTTAGTCACCGTGTAGACTTTTATGATGTAGTTTCTCATTGGCAGGACAGTCCCACAAATTTCATCCTAAATTACAGCTCATTTTAATTTGATTCTAAACTATAACTCCTGTTAATTGTGAAGGGAACTAAATATAGAATAGCAGGGCAAGTACGCAGCAAATATTAGAATCTATAGCCAAGAAGAGATTGTACTCTTATCATGCAAACCTGGGTGAAGGTTGCCTGGCCTATGAATAGCTAAATTTTACACAACTCTCCACATTCTAGCTACAACGGTGCAACTGAAAGCCTTTTGAATTGTTCTAACAGGAGTTTCAATAGACTGTGAATATTGTCTAAGTTAAACCACTTTATAATCATGTCTGTGGTATTTGTAGAGTGGGTATCCTTTTGGTTAAAATAAATTTTGAGGTCTAGAAGAATCACACATGGGGCCCTTAAAAATATAATCACAATAATTTTAATCACATTTATTTGTGTATTCACAAGTCCACAACACAACAAAACTAGATAATTTGAAAATACAATGAATGAAAAACTGAACACAAAAGACTTACATATAAATCATGTATCTCAAAATATTGCAGTTCATTATTTTGAAGTTTGTTCAGAATAACATCTTACAATTCAGGAGAGAGCATTTGGAGTAATATGAGATAATTTTATGGAAACAAAATCTCAGTAGTGATAAATAGCCCCTAACAACTAATAATCTGAACCCTGTGGGCTGCTAGGAAAGGTGTAAGAAACAAATATTTGCAATTTAATACTTTGTCGTACACATGATTTTTAAGACAGTAAAATCTTGGTTGTGCGATGGCAGAAATCATGAAGCTCAATTAGAAAAGTTTCAGATAGCAATAAGGATGATCACTGAAATTGTTTTATCAGTGGGATAGATTGAGACTATTCAACCTGGAAAAGGAACAGCTTGAGAGGAGTATAATAGAAAAGCATAACAGGGAGTAATTATTCACAATTCAGGAAGACAAGGCAATAAATCAGATTATTATGTGAAAGAAAGGATAAATATCTCTATATTTACTCATATTATTCTCTTTATAACTACTTTGACCACCTCTGAAGAATTATACTAGAACAAACAGATAATTGGATTCAACCAGTTGCACTGTTCTTAAGGGAAAACTTTTCATATGGCCATTCCATATAAGTGTTTGTAATAAATATCTTTTACAAAACCCCATCTTGTCTTGAATCATCGCACTGGTAATTTAAGAGTGTGCTAAGTGCAAAGCTTCACAGAGTGTCTTCAGGTAATGCCTTTTTGTATTCCTGCTGTGCCATACTAAGGGAAAAATACAGTCTACTAAGTTTGTTAGTGTGAAGCAGACATCTAAGGGTGTAAAAAATACTTGAATTCACATAATGACATTTTCAAAAGCAACTGTGAAATTTTAGCTTTACAACCAAAGTGAGTTCTGCAACAAGATTTTAAAGCTCATGTACTCCTACTACAAAACAAGTCTTCTAAATTTACTTGTACATTAAGCTTAAAGCACTAACGCTTATGAATCCTGCTAAAGGACAACTAAAAAAAAATTTATCTGAAAACAGAAATCAAAATTACTTTAAATTTTGTTAATATTGTTTCCTGATCCTTTTTTTTTTTATTATTTGGTTGGTTTTGGAGAATTGTTTGTTTTGTTCATTGGTGTTTTCTTTTGTTGGAGGGTTTTTTGTTTTGTCTTAGTTTTTTTTTTTGTTGCTGTAGTTTTTTTCATTTTTTTGTTTTGTGAACTGTTTTGTTTTGGAAAACAATTCCTTTGTTAATGTGAAAATTAATGAGAATTAGAAGTGTTTATGTGGGTATTTCATACTCCTTTCACTGTAATGCTTGGTTCATTAGAACAATTCTACCATTAGGTTGTAATTAAGCTCATATATTGTCTGATCTACAGTTTAAATATGTTCTTGAATGTCTGGGTTGAAGGGAATGGACATGGAAGGTTGGAAGAATATATATATTTGCATTTTCTACAGCTGTAACATAAAAAGAGGTTTCACATCACAACTGGCCAAATAGTTTGTGAATAAAAACTCCTGGATCTTAGAACTTGAAACTAATTCAGATTATATGTATGCTAGTATTGCCTTTTTAGAAGTTTTGATGCCAGAATGATTTTTGTCTTTTCTTTATATATCTTTTACACAGCTCTCTGTATCCACCAGTATTAGAATGCATACTTGTAACCCTTCCCTTAGTTTAGTGCTTAGTGTTCTGTAAGTGTTCTGCAGGCCCTGAGACTAAACACCCCAGAACTGCAGAGCCAGGGAGACCAAACCTCCTACTGTCTCAGGAAACCAAGGTCTCCTAGCAGGACAGATGCTGTAAACTAGAGGTTAGCCTGCCCCAGCCCCATTATTGGGCCCCCTTGTTAGATATGCTGATGTGTAAAGTCTATGACTGGTGTGTGTGACTGACGGGGTGAGTGCATTGTGACACTGTCACCTGGGTGAAGTGGATGCATCAAACAGGATCCTGATTAAAATACTGATGTAATGACCCCAACCCTTCTAACCATGTCTAGCTTCATTTTCATAACACCAGGAAAAAGGCATCAGTTTTACATCCAAAGATGAAGTCCACTAGAGGACTTGCAACTCTAGCTGACATCTAATATGTATTTAGCCAATTATGTAGTTAAAACCTTCCAGAGAAACAATGAGGACAGAACAAGTGAACAGGGAGATTGAGGCATAAACCTTCACCAGGAATATCATTGTCCTTGTATCAAAGAACTTATGACAATGATGTTTCTCTAAAACACACCCACCCCAATCCCCACCACCATGCACACAATTGTTTAGTGAAGCTTGATTATAAATTTTAGACCCCCAAAAATCTTTGGAGGGGTGAGTGCAGTATCAGAGAAAATGGTATTTGTCAGTATAACAGTTGTAGCTGTTGATGAAGTTTTTCTGTAATAATGACATCATTTAGGCTAGAAACAGTATTGGAGTTGGACTGATAAGAAGAAAGGTTTCTTCTTTGTCGATTAGATTGTTAAACTGTTAATTGAAATAAAAGTAAATTCTTAGACCTCCAAATTCATGTTGTGCCCCTTTTGGCAGGTGGATATTGTGTGTAAAATGTTTTTCTTGTGGTTGCAGGACTTAAAAGTATAAATGCTTCTAGCTTGCTTTTCTCTTGGATGTTGATTCTGCCCAGCAATAATTTGAAAGGTGGAGGAGAGCATCTCACCTCTATTTGTCCACAGTATAGCCTGTGTCTTATTGCTGAGGCACTGTAAAGAAAGATATCTGTCTAGAAAGACAATTCTAGAAAAAGATTGGCAGAAATTCATTATTCATGCAGGTAAAGTTGGCATCACAACCTGTAGCTTTGAACAGATGCATCTACAGCTGTGGTCTGTGCTCAGCTCAGGATCCCCTAGGTGATACAGAAATGCTGAAATCTAGCAGACTGAGCCATTCTCTTTATTTGGATGGTCAATGCCTTCTGCATTATTGGGCACTAAACTTCAGGTTCTTGAACTTATTCTACCAGCTCAAAAACCTCAGCTGAGTACATGTTGCTGACACCTCACTTCTTGCCCTGCTCTTTATCACAAAAAACCCCCACAAAACTAATTCTTTGATGTTTTGGCATGGAGCAAGATATCAACTGTATAAAGTTTTATAGTCTGCCATGCTATAACATGTCCTCTATGTTGAATTCAGCCAAACAAAGTAAAATTAATGACATCTAATAAAACACTTTCAGTGTAATTATTCAGTATCTTTGTCGCAGATTCTCAGTTCTCCTCTATTACGAAGAAGCTTCCATTTTCTTATTTGTTTCTCATGGTATCAAATATAGGAAACTCACATAAATAATTCCTTCAAAATAATCAGAGTCAACAGAGCATTTACAAGTGATTAAGGAGAATTAAATTTGATTGTATGCTGCAGTCCTAAACAAATTTCATACTCACCTGAGTTTCTTTCACAGCAAATCAATAATACTAAAGACTTTATTTGAACAGGCAATATATAGTTTCCTTTTCCTGTTCAGTGTGCATATGAAACTATCAACTTCAGTTAATGAGAAAATTTTCCATAAACATTGATGGGTGGAAATGTTTTCTTTGCTTTAAAAGACTTTTCCATCTTGTGCCTGACATCAACTAGCAGCCTTGAATATCAAGAGGCACTGTCCAACTCCTACAAACAGTTTTCGTGCTTTTCAATGGTCTTTGTATTCAGTTATTCAGGTATTCAGTGGCTCAGTACAAAGTAAGTTATTGCTGGTCTGTTTTCAAGTTTCATTGCACAGTGGTGAGCAGGATTAAAAAGTTAAGAAAAAAACCCCAAAGCAACACCATAGGCATTAAATATCCTCGTAATGCCAATGCTGAATCCAGTCAAATAGTGAAATGTACTGTAAAAGTAATAGAATACCACTGCCAGAATCCACACTCTTCTTGGGCACCAACATGGCTGTTTTTTGTGTCTCTTTTATCTCAGGGTGCCGTTAATTCCTGCACATCAAGAAGTTCTCAGAAAGCACCAATGTTCTAAAATATCTTCTAAAGGAGTAAAAGAGGCAAAACAGTTTCTGAAAGGTATACATATATCATTTGGTAAAATAATTGGAGAGAGAATGCTGGAACATCCTAAAATTTCCTGTCTCATTGTCAGGGAATGATTTGAGGAGGTTATTCATTTTGCATTTATGCCTTCAAAAATGATGTTCTCAAATGGTAACAGGTAGATGGGAAAATAGAGATATATTCAAATATTAATATAGGTGTAATAGAAGCTTAAATTATTAAAAATATTTGGATCAAATTTCCATAAGTGATAAATTAGAATGTGATTGTCTATCAGCTAGATAAAGTACTTTGAGAGTGCAAGGAGGAGCAATGTGAGTCACTGCCTAAGTATTGTTTTCTTCACTGTCTCTGACCCTGCACCATGCATAAACCCAGGCCCTGTGTGTATTTTCCTGGACCCTTTGCTCTATGCATCTCTGTCTCCTGGATGGACTGCCTTATTCTGCAGCTTTGTTTTCAGCCTTTTCTCTGCCGCCCTCTGCTTTTCCTTCAGGCTGTATTTATGTGGAAAGACCCCATAGAAGATCACCACTCACTTGTCTGTGCTTCCTGGTGGACCCCATGAGCAGCACGTGCCTCTGCCAGCAGGACTGGGCTCCTGTGGGACCTCATCCCATTGATGAGGACACACTCCCAGCTGGAGCCACCCTCAGATCCTGCTGTCTGCCCCTGAGGAGCAGCCCTGTTCTTGCTGCTTCCTGATGCACGTATTTAAAGTTGCACTTCCTGAAACTGTTTGAGCTCTAGGAAAGAGTGATGAGTATTTTTATTGTTATGCACCAGCAAGCAAAGGATTCACGGGGAGATTTAAGTGCTGAGAAGTCACAGAGCATCAGGTAGCTCTAAGCAAAAAGGTAATTTGTATATCCAGAGTGGAAAAATGAAGCAGCTATATTTAATGTCGACTGATGAAAAAACATATAGACAAACAATTTTAAAGGTGATGTAACTGGTGAATTTCAACTTGTGCATATGACTAGAACTTGGGTTTGTATTTCTTGAAAAAAAGGGGGGGTCTCAATAAGGCCCTTTACCATCTCATTTATTTATGCATTCTAGAAGCTTTGGAAATCTTGAAAATATTTTCAATTTTAATAATTTATGAGCTTAGTAGGAAGAAAATTTGAGTGTGAAAAATTCATTTTGTAATGTTTTGTTTTCAACCATTTCATGTTAACTGATCCAGATTGGCCATTATAAACATAAGCTTGGGTTTGTAAATATATAACAAAATGAATTTAACTTCAGAAGAATTCCTTTTAATCTGTTGTGTTAGCTTTTTAATGGGTAAATACATTTCTAGTGTGTTCTAAACAAATATGATTCAGCTTATACCACTCACTTTCCCTTCCTTAACAAAATCCTTATGCACCAGCACCTGCTTCTGACAATGCAAGCATGATGAAGCACAGCTGGCATTCACAGGTTAGTGAATTAAAAAAAAAAAAAAAAAAAAAAAAAAAAAAGAAGCCCTAAATGAAAGAGACTGGAGGCTCAGTGTGGCTGCAAAAGGGATACTTTCCTACAGTTTATTGCATTTCGAGCCAGGGAACACGGCCTTTATAGCACTATTACCAATGAATTTTAAATCACTCTAAAGTTCAAACTTCACTGAAGCATCACATTGTATGTTGAAATCAGATGACCGTTTTGCCTGGCAAATGCCATCTATATTTCAGAAAAACATCCATGTTCTAATAAAAAATGAATTAAAAGACATGGAAACTTCAAGCACCATTTGTCATCTGAAACTCATGTTCATTAATATGCCTCAAATCTCTAACTCTGAGAAAAGCTAAGTCAATTCCCAAATTACCATAACATTCAAAACTAAACAGTAATGCATTTTAAAATTAGTGTATTGAAAATTGAATGCCAACTGAAAATAAATGATGGTACCTTTTAAAATGAAATTACAACAGACTTTTTTCTTTGTTCTTTCCCCTGTTGTCATCTTGAGTTAGTCTAGCTGTCCAATTCTTACCATATTTACCCTTTGACAAGAAGGGCCTAGAATATAAAAGACAAAAAACACCACATAATTTTTCTTGATTAAATACTTCATAACAATCTTAACTTAGTTAAAAAAACAAACATTAAATAAAATGGAGTTTCTTCATTTTTCTGTTAGTTCTTGCACTACATCTACCCCAATGAAATTTCACACATGTAGCTGTTTTTTCATTTGACCTTGTCCACAGATATCTTAATTTGATATGTCTGTATAGATTATTTACAAGGTTTTCACAGCTAAACATATACATTTTTTGTCATCTTGGTATATATTTAAAATCAAATTGATATTCCCTGACAACAAATTGGCAGACCAAGATTTTTTCACTATAAAATTTTGGCTTGGCAGGGAAAATTAAGTAACCGTGAAAAATAAAATTCAAACCAGATGTTGATAACATATTGATACTGAAAATTAAGACTTTTTTTTTGCATGTGTTAAAATGCTTCCTTTTTGCTGATGTTGTTCTCAAAATACTTACTATCAAATGTAGAAATATTTTAAAAGATCCCACCAACAAGACAGCAAAAATCAAACCAAACCACAACTCTTGCATACCTGACAATAAAATTTAATAAGATGAGTATGGGATTGTAAATTCCAGGAAAATTGACAGTTTTTAAAGCTCTAAATGGGAGAAAGTTACATAATATATCCATAAAGTTCCAGAAATATTTTCTGTATTTCTAGTTGTCTACATTTTCTAAACTTCCTTAGTATTTATACTTTCTGCCTGCATAGACCCTAGCACAGCATAGCTCTCCCTATATATTTCCACATGCATAAAGCAGTAGTCTGCAAAGTATTCAAAGAAGGAAAATAAAATATTTTGACTATTATTGGCAGAAATTATTTTGGTGACCCTTATTCTTTCCACGTTCTTCAGTCATCATTCCCTCTTAATGGATTGAATCTGGATATGCAACTGCCAGGTGCTATTTGCCTGATGTCGTAGTTGAAAAATAACTATTTGAGTCTATTTTGACATCCTAGCATAGAATATCTTTATTTGGCATCCTTCTGTTTCATTGTGTCCACATTTTTAAATTCAACCACTAATTTTGCACTGGCAACCAATTGTAGCTGCAAATAATTGGAGAATTTAGATGTCCAAATACCTGATTGAAGGAACAAATCATGCAGTTATTCCCTAAATGTTTGTGCCTAAATGACTGTGACCACAGAATGAGTATTTTAGTTGAATTCCCCTTTACTTGTTTGACTGAGAAAATCAGGATACTATTTCAGATAAATAGAACATGATTTTTGATGTTAGAACTTATGTCTCCACACCAGGTGTGGGTTTTTTGGGTCCTTTGGGGTTTTTTTGTTTGTTTGTTTGTTTTATTTTTGTTTGGGGTTTTTTTTGTTTGTTTGTTTGTTTGCTTGGCTTGTTTTGTTTTATTTTTTGGTTATTCTCAAAGAATGGATATTTGATGTGTCTGGTATTTGTGCCCCGGGCCCCCCCCCCCCCCCCCGCGGGGGGATAGAGAAATTCTGAGATGTTAATGGCTGTACAAATATGATGGTAGTGGTCTCTTCACTTCAGTCACAAGTCACAAAAAATACAGGGACAGTCATGCAAAATTGTTTCCAGACAAAATTCTCTCTTTTCTTTATTGGAATTCTTCCAGAAAAAGACTTGCAAAGCTGAGGCTCTCTAATAAAATTTTAATTGAAGTAAATTACATTTGCATTAGAAACTGTCTTTCTATTATTTTTTTCTCCCATTATCTTTCCTGTGAGAAACTGGGGTGCTTCAGCTGGAATCTGAACTCTGTCTTGTTGCTTTGTATCTAAAACTGCTTTTCTGAACAGAGATTTTTAATCATGCTGAATTATGGAGATGATTGCTATGTACAAACATCTGATATGAAATATTTTCAGGCCAACACATTTCCCTTGTCAACTCATACAAACAATTTGAATTCAGGTCTCCAGAAATAAAAGGATTTAAGTACAATAATCCATTGGGTCACTGAGAGACTGAAGAAAATGACAGCTGAAACACATTTTTAACCATAAGAAACGGTAGGCAGACCATTTTCCTGCCTTTATAGGGACCATTAGGAAATATATATGCTCATGTCATTTGGTAAACATAAGATTAATGGGAGACAAATCCCCAAGTCAGCATTTATGGCTGGAAAAAGGTAATTGTCCAATTACAGACTTACTGAAATGTCTTTGGTCTTGTGGGGCATGCCCTGGGGAAAGGTCACAGGATTGCCACATTAGATTAGCTTAGAATTTGGTTTTCTATATATTATTTTGACAAGAAACAGATACTGGAAATTTCACTGTTCTCCCAGTGACTTGCCATACATTCACAAATTCTGGCTTGGCTCTCCTAGGAATACTTGATCCTGGTTAACAGAGTAAAAGTAGGACTTCAAACACTACAGATAAATTTGAGTCTGTGTCCCATACCTTCATCAAAATTCTGTGATCAAAGAACTTGAACTGTAGATCTTATGCCTTCCTAATAAATTTCTTACAAGGAGTTAAAATAAATGAATTTATTTTCATTTTAAGACCAGTAAAAAACCAACACAGCACAAGAGACTTTTTGTTCTCTTGTTTTTGCAGTATTACTTAGGAGATACATCAATAAACCATAATAAAAGTATAAATATCTCACAGGAAATATGATAAAATCAGTATTCATGCATCTTTAAAAATTCTACATTTCCAGGATACAGGTTTTAATTCATCATCCTTCAAATGAGTCTTTAAATTGATGAAAATGCAGATAAACATTTTCCCAACTATGTAAATTAATAAATGACATTCATTAATTGTTTTAATTTAAATTACTGCAGAAGGGCCTGCCTACTGTGTGGAATAGCCTGACATTGAGATGAAAATTCTTTTTCTAAATTAGAAATCTCATAGTGAGGGCAACAAATTCTAAAAAACAACATGACTGGAATATTACCCCTCTAAATCCTTCCGCATTTTTATATATAATTAAAGCTTATGTAGAGAACACATCACAGCATTTGTGAACTCAACCCTGTACAGTCTCAGGAGAGGAGCTCAAATGAATACTGATTATTTGTTAAAACTTTCAGTTTAATACCTCAGACCTCCAAAATATATACGCATATTTAATTTCATGCAAGTGAATTTTGTTTTGAAAGTTTCTCTCAAAAAAGCCATATCTATTAACAGTTAGACAATCGTTCTCTTTCACTGTATACATAACAGCAGCTCTTAAATTTTATCACATAGGTAGACAAGAAGTGCTGTAGAGGCTGATGCCAGCTCGTAGAATTTCAGCTCCCAAGTACATTTAATTGCAGAAGAACTTCAGGGAATCCAGCAGGTAATTCAGTCTTGGACTACAACCACACTGATGTTCACATGTCTCCAACCTTGTACCATTTTTTCACAACACTGTAAGTAAAATTAAAGACAAAATGTTCCATGTAACTCCAGCTGCTTAAACTAGGAGCAAAGCTTAAGCTGGTCATTGCAGAGGACGGGGATCCCTCTGCTGAAATGTATTTGGTCTCAGACACCTTGCTGCTGTTAAAAGGAAGGATTCCCCCAAGGAGGAGGCATCTGCCTCTCCAGGTGAGAGACATTCCAGCTATAGCTCAAACAAACAACTCCTGAGCTATTCTCATGCAAGAATTTAAAACAAAGGGTTAAATTGTTCTTAGAATTATCTGAAGAGCTTTTCCTCTGAAGCAGCAGATTCACTCTGATCCACAACTGAGAAGTTAAAACAAGTCGTTGTTACCCTTACTTTGAATGACCTTTAAGCTGAATCTTTTGTTCTTTCTAATTGTGATTAACAGATACCTTCTGTTTCTAAGTGTTACTCTGCAGTTGCACTTCCTTATGCTCCAATTAAAGCACTGCCCATTTTTCTTTCAGAAACAGTTAATGAAGATCAACTTCAGGTGGAAAGAAGAAATCATACTTCACAAAAATACAATAGTCACTGACTGTGTGTTTTTTATATCCATTTAAGATGTCAAGTTATTGGAAGAGAAATCTTAAAAAATTTAATAGCTTCACAAACCTGGAAGCAAAAACAAGTAAAAAAACATTGTAAAAAATAAGTGGAAGTTAATTCTAAAACATGTAGTAGTTGATAATCACATGAAAAGACATATATTTTAATTTATAATATTTATTTTTCTTTTTATTTCACTACTGGTTACCTAAGTGTTACTCCAGAGTGCAGCATAGAGAGCAGAGCAATAATAGATAAAAGAGAAAAACACCTGGTTGCAAGGCAATCTCAGCCTTCAAAGTACATTTTCTTCTTTTTTAAACTCTGACCAGAAAAATGTCAAACTTTACGTTCAATTTTGGATAATTTTGAAGACAAGTAAATTCCATTATTTGGCTATTGAAGAAGGTTACTTAAGTAGGTAATCAGAATAAGTAAATTATCTTCCCAGCATTCCCTATACTATACAACTTTTGATAATATTTCCTTAGGTAATATTATCTGAATGAACAACACTGAGTAGATCTGATATATAGATATATATTTTTTAAATCAGAAGAAAACCTTCATTGGTTACAAACTGCAGTGGCTGTGAAAACTTTTACACCTACAGGGTGATGGATATTCACTTAGCAATTGACATCAGTGAAACTAGTAGATTCTCTTAAGTGAAATTTAGAATGTGTGGTAGGTAGCAGCCTCCAAGCTGTCCTCCCTGCCCGCAGCTGCAGTGCTTTCCTGAACTGTATCATTTTGCTCTGCATGATGGTGTTAGTCCAAAAAAAAACTGGAAGAAGAGCTTATCAGGAAATATGATTTCTATGAGCAATCATTTTGTACCTACTGTTTGACAAAGACAAAGAACATCCATGGCTGCAGTGGCATTAGCAATGAACTTAGCAACTGGAACTTAAAAAGGTTCACAGTTTATTCCGTATGAGAAGCGTAAAATAAAAGAGTCTGTAAATACAAAACAAGCAAGAAGTGAAAATGGATTTCCCACATCAGAACTCTGCATGAACATAAAGACATTTCTTTGCTTTTGTAATGCCTTAAAACCCACAAATTCACTCAGGAAAATACTGCTCCTCATTCAGCATGTTTTACAAGATGTAGTAGGGTTAGGATTTAGATTTTACCTTCAAGATGAAGCCAACACAACTAAGAAAAATTATTAAGTAATAGGGTTTCTGTTATGCTGGATGGCTTGGATCAGACACCTAGTATAGCAGAAAATCATGTTGCTTTCCTGCAGCTTCTCTAGTGCCACTGCTTGCTACAACTTCAAACACTATACTTTGAAATTAGAGAAATGACATATTCTAAAGCACTATAAGATTACTTTTACATTACAATGGACAGACAAATATTACATAGAAACGGTGAAAAAATATTAATTTCAAAAGATTAAATGGAAGTTTACAAACAAATTCAAGTTTTGAAATCTCATCATTCTTATAAGTTCATGCTCATTTCCCTTGTTTTACAATCAGTAATTGTATTTATTATTATTATCAAGTGTTTTACACTCCAGAGTGCAAAACACGTCGGAGAGTTATGGTTTCCAGCTTTACATGGATTCCAATTTATCATTTCTTAATTGCCTGTTTGGAACAAAATCAAGGCAATTTCCCTTCCCATCTGACCAAAATAGCTTTTGTCGGCCTTGATGTTCAGGGTCCGGTGTTTGAAAGAAGCATATGGTCAGTCAAAGAGCTCAGCACAACAACTCTGCAAAGTACATGAGAAATGGTACTTTGAGCCAGTTGATCTTAAATTCCAAAAGAAAATAGGAAAGAGAAAGAGGGAATAGAAAGTGAAAAATCACTTTTAGAATAAACAAAAGTGTCTTCTTAAGAAGAAGAATTTTCATAATAAATATTTTATGTTTTTAGAAAAATAGAAGTTTTGTCTTTCAAAGCAGTGAGTACACTTTCTTTTGGGAAAAAATATAATGCAATATAATGAATATTATTTGTGTACAAAAGAAGAGCCCTAGGGGAAACTCCAGTAATTTTAAGGAAAAAGGAATAAGAATTACTATAGTATCCACCATACCCTATCAGGAAAGAACAGCAACAAAAAGAAAGTTTAAGGAAACAGAGCATTTCCCAAACAAAATGGGTAAACCTTGAAAAAGGTACATCAAAAGAATTAAAACCAGTTGGTGAAAACTAATTCTTTAAGAAACTGCATGATGATATCCACATCAAAAGAAATACTCAGTTGCTTAATGTTGAGCACATACCAAAGTGATGTGCTGCATTAGGGGTTTGAATGTCCATACCATCCCAATATCATAACACTGAGAAGCTACATCACAGTTGCTTGTGATAAAAATCATGTTTTACAATGCAGTGGGGCTTTCCAAATTGCTTTATGATTCAGAGGAAAACTGTGAATCTGAACATTGTATCAACACACCAGGCAGCTTTCAGATGAAATGCTCTTAGCCACTCACAGCTTAAAACTGTCAAGATTAAATAACCAGCATTAACAGCAATTTTCCAATGCTGGGGAATACTGGTCTCATTAACATGATAGTAGTAACTTGAAAAGATTAATTATAAAAAGCTATTCATATAAATTATTTTTAATGGCATACAAATGAATTTATACAAATAAAAAGCAAAACTCTTGCCCCTTTGTGAATTGCCTTTTGGAGAGCAGACCTGCCACTGGAGTATATAAACACTGCATACACTCATGGAAATAACTTTCAATAATGTGGCATTGAGAGGGAACTTTTGGAAACCATGGCTACCAGGCTAACTGAAGACAGACAGCAAAAGGTAGATTGAAACTGTTTGGAAAAAACAGTCTCACCAACTGCAAAATAAAGTATAAATTTCTGCAACAGTTGCTGTCTGTGCATCAATGTAATTATTGAGGAATGTGCTCAGTACCTGGCAAGCTATTTAGGGTCCAAATTGAATGGAGAAGTCAAGCACAGAACTGCAACAACAGCTTTTTTCTTTTAAGTGTGATAATCACAATCTCCTTTTCCATATCTTCCCTGAGTTTGTCCAAACTTTACCCTTTTTTCTTATCCTTTGGTAATCCTGATGCTTAATCCTGGCTAAAGGCTCCTTTCAGGAAAGGACATACTTTCAACCTTATTTTCCTTTCTTTGTTTGGTTCCTTTTTTTTTTTCCTTCTCTCTGTGTGTTTGTGTGTGTGTGTGTGTATTGAGCTTGCAGGTGATAAGGTTTTCTCTCCTTTTTTTTTCTTTTTTCTTTCCACTTTGCTACCAGATTCATTATTCTGCATTAAGCTGCATTGAACTACATTTGTCATCTATTAGTCCTGTTACTGTCTGCATTGTTCCTCATTAATTACTATTCTTCCTAATTTAGAATCACATGGAAATATTGCTTTCAGAAGCATTATCCAATTCATTTATATGAATAAAAATAGTAGAGGACAGCTTACCACTGATTGCAATGCCAGCTCACTAATAACTTATGTCTGATTTAGGAAGGAACATCTTCAACTCCTTCTTTTGTCCTCATGCAGAAATTCACTTTACTGAGTTTCCATGCTGTATTTCTAGTGCATTTTAGAGGTTAACCTTTGAAAGAGAACTTACTCAATAGATCCAAAACTGGGTCCTGTCACTCGTACATACCTGCTCTACTCTACTCTTTCACTTATTAAAAAAAGCAAGAATTTTCAGGCACTTGGATGTTTGTAATACAAAAATTGAAGTAAAGAGAAAAGGAATTTCACTGAGTTACTGAACAGAGGGATCTTTATTTCTTTGAGATCATAAGGTTCATTCATAACATCAAACACTGTATTTGTAATTCAGTATCCAGTATTTCCCATCAGTTACTTGCTTTACCTGTATTAATGATGTGAAATAACCATTTGAAAGCATGGGAAAGTTGACAACCTGTGCTTGTGTTCGATGAAGAGGCCAGCAATACTTCAGCTGTTTATTTATACTTTATATAATGTTGACCTGTAAATTTCTACAAATTTCCCAAGCCAAATTTATACTGACTTGTTTTACAGGGTTTGAAACCAAACATATTTCGGTCCTGCTTTCCTTTGATACCATGCTGTGTTTTAATTAATTTGGTTACCAAACTTTCAATTTCCTCCTGTGTTGTTTAAATAAGAAAGATGTTTACAGCTTTTAAATAGCATGAATCTTCTACTTAGTTTGCCATATGGTTTGCTCTTCATAGAAGTATATGATAAAATGGGGCTCTGAGAGAAAGAGGCATTCTCTCCTCCTTTATTAGGTTAGGTTATGGTTCAGAGTTGAATAAATTTTAAATGTAAATATGACAAAGTATTCTACAGTGCTGCAAAGTGCTATAGGTTTTAAAGCTGACCTCTATTTTGAGGGTGGCTTTTATCATACATCTTGCACAAGATGAGCAACAAATGAATATATTTTTAAAAAATAATTTCTTGCTCTTTCTAGGAATCTTCTAATTTCAGATGTTTTCAGAATCCACAGCCCTTTAATGCATCTTGAGTTATATTAGAGAGGTAGATTTTATAACTAGAGTTAGAGCTTGATTTCTTTGTATTTAATGAAGTTTGTTTCCAAAGCAGTAAAATTGAGATATTTTTTCTTTTTAATAACTTTTGTTTACAAACAATGCTGTGACAGTGTGGCATAAACAGACTAGATTTATTTACACAAATACTTAAACACAGCTAACAAATGAAGGACAATAACAGAAAAGCAAGAGAAATACATTCTTAACCTAGGAGTAAATTGGCAATTATGAATTTGATAGTCAGGTCAATATTTCATTTATATTGTTCCCTCTTTGAACTGAGGGACATACTAAATCACTTTAAATATAAAACTACTGCAGTGGTTAATCTCAAATAACTTATGAAAATCTAGTTGTACACTGCCAATCCAATTCCCAAATGATGAAGAAAATCCATTAAAAGGGCAGGTACTTCTGGCAAGGTGTCAGTCATCACTAAAATCCTTTGTCTTTGAAAATAAATGAGTGAATACAAAGGAGACCTGGCTGGAGATGCAAGAAACAAGAAAGAGAAAAAATAGAAAAAAACCAAGGATGGATGTAACTCTGGTTTTCAGCTCTAGAAAGCTGCAAATATGAAATCCATGAGAGATTTTACATGGCTTGCTTTCTCTGAAATATTCGTGACTTTAGGCCAAGATTTCTCTACATCTCGGATTCCTAGCTGTGAAATAGGAATGCCAGCACTTCTCCAGGAATCCTCTGGAAGTCCTATGCTCATTCTTCAGTCATTGTTTTATTCAGTGAGTGGTTCCACTTGTAGTCTCTATGCACAAAATCTATTAAAAATGTCTGCTTTTTTGGATGCTTTAGAGCTTGTTTTTTACTGAAACTGAAGGGGATTAAAAGCATTTGAGGCCTTGCTTGTTGTTTTTAATGAACTCAGCTCTGAGAAAACTGTAATTTAGTGGAGAGTGTTGCTTACTTCATGGCATAGGTCTCGCTTTCTTGGGAACTTCCTTCTTTAAAACATAAGAAAACATTCCAAGAACATGGGACATGTTTTTGAGGATGTCTGGTAAAACTTTGTGTTTCTATCATAGCCTGGTCACAGTAAAATCTATTCCACAGTCGTGCAATGACTACCTTTTTAATTCAGGTCAAGGAGTTATTAGTCTCCTTTTTTTTTCTGACCAAGTGACATCCACTTGGCATTTACCAAAAGTCAAAGCCGGTGTTCCTAAATAAAGAGGAGCTAAAAGACATGGAACATTCAGTTCAGTCTAAAAACTACAAGACAAAATTAAATAATAGAATTCACTTTGGAAGGAGTGTCCATTTATTATATTTTATCTTATCTTTTGTTTTGCTTTTGTTTTTTTCTTTTTACATTGTCAAAAAATCTCATATCTGCATTTCCTGAGAACGAAGAAATTACCTTCTCAGTTCCTACCATATGGGATGGGCCTAATGCTGCTTAGCCCCTTTTTAACATTTTACAATCCCAAATTATTAATGCCATTCTTTTATATGGATCTGTTTTAAAATAATTTTGATTACTCTTCTCTGAACCCTACTAGTAAGAATGGCTGATAAATCAGCAGTGGTAAAGACCACCGTTTTGTCATAATCAAAAAGAGTTAATTATTGCTGCAGGAATAAAAATAATAAAAATATGGAAAGACTATACAGCAAATTATTTTAGACACTTTAGCCTTTTTCAGAATTATTTTACACTATTTGACACTATTATCATCAAATAGTTCAGAGAGGCATATTTTGGTATGTTTTGGCATTTTATCTGACAGGAAAGAATACTCTTCTGGGTTTTTTCCCCTCTGTCTGTGAAATCATAATGGTTACAATTTTGCCTTGAAGTCTGTATGGATTGTCCTGGTAGTGAGGTCAATGTCAGTTTTCTGAGATCCCTGAAAACATAATGAACATGTCTTTTAAAGATAGTTAATATATCTGCTGCCATGCAGTATAACAGTTTATTCACATTAAATTACATACTTTTGTCAGTATCTCCGCCACTTCATTGTCAGGCACCTTCAATATGAAAGCTATTTATTCTCTTCTCTCCTTACTTCAATTCCTGACAGCCTTATTCTTATTACCTGAAAAGATGAAGTAGGTAGATACTTTTCCAATGGTCTGGTTAGATGGGCACAAAGAAATTATCAGGCTTCAGCTTGACAATGTCCTTATCTGATGTAACAGCACACTCTATTCTCTGCTGTTGAACCAACAAAGCAAATAATTTTTTCGTGGTTTCCTGTCTCTGGTACTTGAGACTTGCTTTTGCTTTTTGAAGCATAGGTCTGAAACTGGTGATCAGATCCTCCCACAAAGCCCTTCCTCTATAGTTTGAATAACTCCTATTAGGGTGCTATGCAGTCTGCAAGAAGTTTGACCCTACTTGCCCCTAAATATTTGAATCCCTATTGAAATTAGAATCTGACATATTACTTATGGATGATATAATAAAATGAACAGCCTCTCATTTCTATGGGCAAATAATACTCTCTCCCAGTCTCAGTCTAAATCAAACTGCAGAGTCACTAATAAAAGTAAGTCATGACTCACAAAGTTAAGTTCTTTTGCATTAATCTTAAACTCTTTAGGAGTTATTGGAGTCTCATATCATTAAAACTAATGTCAGTGGTATAGTCTGCAGTAACTATTAAATTTACAGCTGGAAGATAAGACTCATATAAAAGAAACATTACTTTACAACCATACTAAAGACAAAAATATGTAGATACTGTTTACGTTGCACAGATGAGGCAGGTTTACAGGGAAACCCTTCATGCTGTAGGAAATCCATTATGTAAATAGTCACTGATATTTTTTTTTGACATTACTTTGTCAAATAATTCTGGAAGAGGCCTAATTATAGAAAAAATATCTTTTGTATAGACTGCTGACATTTTTACTCATTTTATTAGCACTTCTTGAAGCAGTTAGTAAATGCTGTATACCCTCATTTAACAGTGTACAGTATATTTAACTGTGTTTTACTAGACCAGCCTGGATAAAATGAAGCCAAATAACAGCAAGTGTAAAATTTGTCCGAAGCCCATCAACAAAGTATAGGAAACAAGGCACTGTCCATGAATTTACTGTGGCTTAAGGAAGGACCAGTCTGAGGGAGGCAAAAAATCCATTCAAAAACAAACTGAGGTTACCATCAGAAATGCACTGTATGAAAGGCTGCCTGAACACCTTTCATACCTGTTAGATCTAGGGCATGCTTAAGCATTGTGTCAGTAGCTGAAGAGGCATTTTTACTGGGGAATAAGAAAAGAAAATGAGATTCTCTAACTGAGTAAGAGGCAGAAAGGGTTTTACTCCGATTCTTGACCTGTCCCACCTCACTTAGGGTGTGTTCTCCACGTGGACTGCTGGAAGCAGCTGCTCCAAGGGTTTTTCACCTACCTCTTTCAGCCCGTGTAACTCAGGACAGGCCTAAGTGGGGTGGTGAAAAGAAGGATCTTGCTTTTACATGAATTGCATGTCTCAACTATCAGCAAGCAGATGCTGGACTGTTAAACTTACAAATTAGGGGTAAGCTTCTGTGCCTTTCAGACACTGCCTCAGAAATGAGATGCTGGATTTCCTCTTCTCTTTCACCGAAAATTTTGGGGGTATTTTTCATTCTAGTGGAATATTTATGAAAACTATTAGTTAAAATTCATATTGGTCAGAAATTAATCTGAAATTGTGAAGTTTAGTGATGATTTTTCAGATTACTAATACAGTACATGTACTATATATGAAAAAATATTATCAAAACCACTTGGGAGAATTTTAAGGAAAAATCTTAATATTTTCTAGTAAAAGTTTTCAGGTAACATTCAGTTGTTGCTTTTGAGACTCAAAGCATTTAAATGCACACAAAAATGTCACAAAAAATTCTGGATGTGCTCTGCGTGTAAGAGAAAAAAAACAACCAATCGAACAAGCCTGAATAGTACAAGTATTTTGTTTAATTTAAAATATTTTAATTTTTTTTAAAAGTCAAATAGTTTTCAATCAACTAAAAAAATACGGTTAGGTTTTAAGAGGTCTTTGGGGTAGAAAAGTGGTTGAAGGTAAAATAGGAAAACCATTTAAGCTAAAATGAGAAAAGCTTTTATTCACAAAGGATGAATGTTGCTTAGTTAATGAGGCTTTTAAGTTTTGCTCTAGAAGCAAAGAAAATCCAATCTTCTCAACAACTGCCTTTCAATTTTTATCTAGTGCTTAATGCAAGCACCATATTGTAAGACACTGTAAACCACAGAAAAGACTACCTTTTTTTTCTTATAATTGTTTAAAGGCAGCATATGAAATGAATTAAAAAATCGCAGAATTTTTTGGGTTGGAAGAGACCTCTGGAAATCATTTAGTTCAACCACCCTGCCAAGGCAGGGTCTCCTACAGCAAGCTAGACAGGAAAGTGTCCAGGTGGATATTGAATGTCTCCAGAGGGGGAAACTCGATAACCTCCCTGGGCAGCCTGTTCCAGTGCTCTGCTGCTCTAAATGTAAAGAAGTCCTTCTTTGTGTTGAGTGAGATCTTCTTATATTTTAGATTATGGCCATTGCTTCTTGTCCTATCGTGGGCACCATTGGAAAGATTCTGGCACCCTCCTCTTGGTACCTTTGAGATATTTATGTACATTGATGAGATCCCCTCTCAGTCTCCTCCAGACTAAACAGGCCCAGCTCCCTCAGCCTCTCCTCATAAGAGACACTCTCCAGTCTCTTAATCATCTTGATCATCTTTGTGCCCTTCACTGGACCCTCTCCAGTAGCTCCTCGTCTCTTTTTTACTGAGGAGCCCAGACCTGCTCACAGCACTCCAGCTGTGGCCTCACCAGGGATGATTAGAGGGGGAGGATGTCCTCCCTTGTCCTGCTGGCCACACTCTTCCTCATGCACCCCAGGATGGTGTTGGCCCCCCAGGTCACATGGGCACACTGGCAGCTCACAGGCTTGAGCTTTATTTATTTATTTATTTATTTATTTATTTATTTATTTATTTATTTATTTATTTAATTTTTATATGTTCAGTCTAGGGAACATTCTTTTAAAAGATATGATTCAATTTAGCTATACAATAGAGACCAGCTCTTTTTTCACTAATCTGGTGAAACGAAGCAAGTGAAGAAATAAGTAAAAAACTTCTTTAAGGAAGCCTTTACATTATATAAAAATTGGGATTAACAGAAAATCCACCAAATTAAAGCAATTCCTTTCCCTTTAATAACTTTGCTATTGCAGAAAAAGAAACAACCAGTCTACTAAATAGGCAATAATTTATTGAGAATTGCTGCACAAAGCAATGTGTCATCAGTGAAGTTGTTAAATGAAAGCTAAAACAATTCTTTTTTTTTAGCTCTCTTCTTTTAAGGCCTCACCATTCTTATTATTCTTTCAATTTTGAGATTTTTTGACTTATTTACTTTTAGGAAATGTGCCTTTAATTTAATTGCTATTTAAAAAATAATAAGGAGATATAAACTTACTTTTGTTTGTCTATCTCCTTATGCTTATCTACTTGTTTTACTTTAAATATCTATGTGTTCTGCAAGCAGATAATTACCATATTTGTAACCATATATGCTTTACATCACATAAAACTGGGCATACTCGCATTTTCTAATAGAAAGCTCACAACCAAAATTATGAGTTTTAAACTTCTGAAGAAAGTGTTAGTATTATGATAAGTTACTCTAAAAGATGTATTTCAGGTGAAATGGGGTTACTATTTAAAAATATGGTGGAATACACGGAGGTCACAGACTGAATTTTAATAGTTGTTGTTGTCTGTAGATAGGGATGCAGGTATATAATTGTCCTGCCTATTAATGTGTTATTTCCATTACTTTCCCAAGTTTAAAAGACAAATGTCTCTATCAATTGAAGTTTCAAAGTGATAGGTACATTCTCTTGGTTGGTTATAGATGTAAACATTGAGATCTGACAGAAAAATATATTATTTCATCATAGTTATCTGTTGTTATATTATTTTTACTTTTATAGGAAGGTTATGATCAAGGAGTCCAATACTATACTTGGCTTTCAGAGTACTGTTAGTTAAAAAAAAATTCCTAATTTTTTTATATTCCCTGTCTCATAGATCATATAACTGAAGGCTGGTATTTGTCTTAAACTGGAATAAAACTCAAAATTATTTTGTAATAAGTGAGTTAAATATTTCATTGGATATTTTAAATGGATGTATAAAACTCTTATAAGATTAGCTAGACCTATGTATATACTAAATCATATACATATGCTTAAGCTAACTACAAACAGGAAATATTCTAAACTGATTGCTATAAAATTAGTTAAGGAAGATATTTTGCTTTCTTTGTTGATAGGAATAAGGAATACAGAGGCCTTTAAAAGACAACTGTTCTTTTAATTTCTAAAGTAGATTTTTAGAATTCTTAGAAATGAAGAGAAAAAGGAACAAGCAGTTATTCAAAACATTAATTTTCTCAACCTATTGGTTAATGGAAAAATGTAAAAGGAAAAAGCAAACTTTAAGGAGCTAAAGGACACGGAAAAATGAAAGCCATACAGCACTGCATTTTCCTGTGCTGAGAGGAAACTAAAAAGAACAGAGTACATGGAGCAATGACAGTGTTTGGTACTAGTTGACAATGACATGCAGAGCATCCTAAGCAATAGTGTTTATCTCACAGAGCATCTGAATTATTCATAGATTCCAACAGTAGAATAAATTTATTGTCTCCTATAAGAGATATAAGAGGTTGATAAACTGCTTTTCTGACCTTGAAGAACTTTGTTGGCACATTAAGGGACTTTGATACATAGCAAGGTGCAGGCACTCACTATGATTTGTTAGGTGCATTCTGCTGGGACTGCACTATCAGGTGAATTGAAAACAAAAAACCTCTCTCAAGAAAGTAGTGTGAAAAAAAAGTGTCAGTGGATTTTTCTACCACTGTCTCTGTGGTACTGATGACCAAAAAATGAACAAGGGAGGGATTTTTTTTCAACTACTAACCTGTGTTGAAGGAAAAATGGAATATATTCTTTGTTCTCTGCAGATTACATAACTCTGGTACAAATGATTACAACCCATCTTGCTTTGCCCACCAAATTTTTTGTTCTGTAGTACACTCTGGGATTCCAACACATGACAGCAGGGCCTCAGAGAGCCCAGAACTAAAATCCTACTGGCATGGAAGGAAAAACATGTTTCTCTACAAATACCCTTTAAATGAGAAAGATGGAAAAAACTTGATTGAGGAAAAAATTGTAGCCCGCTGAAATATTTCTTTCAGAGGGTAAGGAGTGGTGTTAATTACTGGCAACACAGGCTGTTTCAGAGCATTTATCTTAATATCCTTTTTTCTATCTCTGTGTATCTAGTCCACTAGCTCCATATCAGGATCCTTTCATTCCTCCCTGCTTGGATAGGCCAATACACCTTACAGAAGTGGCTAAATTACCTGTTTTTCTCAACCTCAGGGACTCAAATGTAACTGCAAAGGCAGAGGCATCCAGAGATCAGCAGCTTGCCTCACAAAACTGCCATCTGTAACTCTGAATAATTAAATATAACTGATAATCAATCAGGAGCATATGGTTAGCATAACAGAAATTGAACTGTCGCTGAAGTCAGGGAAAAAGCTGCTTCACTGAGGATTAAGAAGATTGGATTTTGGTTACCTGCACTCTATATTGCATGTGAATAAAAAGAGGATTTTAGTTTCCAGTATAAGTAGTCTATTAATCCTAATAAATGCAACCATTTTTCCTACAGAAACATTTAACATGAGTTTAGTGCTTTTACCTCATTCTAATACTCCTGTCATAAAATAGCACAAAAATAATGTACCATCTTAAAAGAAAACCACAGAGCTGTCTTGTATATGCTATTGAGAAAGATTTATTGTTTTCAGCTCAGAAAGAGCAAGAAAAACATGAGAAGGTTAAGGGCTGGACTGTGATCACCTAACTCAAGCAAATGAAAGCAAAGCAGGCAAAACAATCCTGCTCCTGTGGCTTGTGAGAAACCAGTTGGATAAACATGAGCAAAACAGGGATGCTTCCTTTCAGACAGCATATTTCAGATAAGCAGCAGTCCCTCCCTTAGCAAGAAGTTGTAGTTCTAGCAGCCTCTGGCAACTGCTGGTACACCTCCATCTTATTGCTGATAACTCAGAAAGGTGCAGTTTTGTCCATGTCGTACTTCCATCTTCCAGCTTTCTCCAGGAAGAGCTTACTCAGATTGAGAGAAGTTACAGATCTTCAAGACAAGCACTGTTACTACCTATGGGAATCCATATTCAAAATCACACTGTCGTTCTAAAAGATGGGAAGAGTACATGGCTGGGAAATTGTCCTACAAGCAATTAATAAGTTATTTATATTATTTATGTGTGTAAATACACCCCCCCCCACACACATACTCTGTAAGATTGGGGGTTATTCAGTTTGGGGAGCATGTGTTTACAGATACAGCCCTGGAAATACTCCATGCCTGAGCCCTCAGCGATTGGAAATGCCAGAGGGCTAGTTATGTATGCCTCTGATGATGAATAATCAGCAAGGGATTGAGAGTAAGCATAGGTAATTCTGATTGAATAGACTCTCTGAGTTCATATGGACAATTCAGGAGCCTATTATACTTGTTTAATGAACATGAGTAGAGTAATAGAGATCATTCATTAATTCACTACATTAATTGAAGCCAGTATTGTTACCTTTCGTCTTTGTTTAATTCTTCCATTATCTGACCCAGCTTTATATTGTTGATATATTTAATACTGTGTGAACTGTTTCATGTTGACTTTTTGATGTATTATGAAAAATTCAATGCAATTTTATTAAGAACAGGACTGAAGTGGGATAAACAGTTGCGCCATCTCTAGTGCTATCTATATTTTAATTTTCAGTGTAAAATGTTCTGCCTGACCTTTTAGAAAGCTCTATTACATTAAATTAGGATGCTCTATTTCAAACAGTCTATATTCATACTGGCACTTCTAATAAACCTTGGAAAAGGAAAATATTTATAATTTAAACTTGTCCATAATCAGATTCATGCTACAACTACAGACATTAAATGTAAAAGGATACATATATTTCACGTAAAAACAAGAAAAATGGCTTGTGTAACTTTGAAGCTTTTCATTAGGAAAAATGAATGGGGTTTTTGAGCCATTAAAATCCTTTTTAAGTAAGTTTCTTTCTTTCTCTGATAATTTTAGTTCCAAACCTTAACTTTGGTGACTATTGGGATAGTATGTGAATTTCCTCATTTATTCCTTTTTGGATAATCCCAAGCCCTGTCTTTGCTTCAACTGAAAAGACTGATGGCATGTTAACACTTCTGAGGTTATTTGTTCTTAAGTACATCTTCTAGGTTATATGTCATAATGACAAGCAGCCAGCATTGTAGGTGCCAGAAACATTACAGCCCTGTAGCAGGGTTACAGTTCGTAGACTAAATCAGCTCAGAAGATGTATGGGTGGTCCAATGATTGCTGAGTGCTCAGTCCAGGAGTTTAAAAGAAAGAATCAATGAGCCGCAACTGTGTAAAATAGGGGTCAAATATGTACAGCTGAGGCTTCACATATATCAGATAGGGCTATGCTTTATCTTCTGGTGTGTAACATTTGTTACTGAAATGTGGCTCAGAAACACTCTATTAAAAGTAGATTGGTATTAATTAATTAAGATTACTGTCTCCTCTAGAAGACAGCAGGATAGCAACACAGTTCTGATCCACCTTCAGCATATTGCTATCTATCTCAAAATCTAAGTACCAATTCAATATTACTGAGCAGATATTCAGTCAAAAATCTCTCCTCCACTGACTGCCCTTTGATTTTGTATCAGTGATTTTCTTGCCAGCACAACCTCCTCCACCAGTCATAGCTTCTTCTTCTTTATCTGCATGGCTTTGTGTTCCATTGGATAGTTGAATCTATTCCAGGTCTTTATAACTATTTCTGGATTGATAAATAATATTCTTTCTCTGGTGCTGATTCAGTTTATTTGATGTGAAAAGAAGGTTTATACTGAGTTAGAGAAACAAAACCCAAAATTCTTGTGGATGAGTGAGAATTCAGAGGCCCTCGTCAGCTCAGCAAATCTAACTTACCTCCAACACAGAAGAGAGCAAGTTTGGAGAAAAAAATTTAAACTAAAACATTAGAATCCCTCATTTTCACAGTCTGAAACTTCCTGTCTTTATTGGTACAAGTCTATAAGGAGTCTTATGGTAACCTCCTGTGGGTTTCCATCTCCCATTTCTGGAACAACCTAAACTGCTGCGTCTGTAACACTCAGTTGATATTTTTCCTGGCCTAGACTGGAGATGCTTTCAGAGGGGAATTTGATCTCAGATCTACTTTCCAAATAGAGAAGCCTTGCTCATACCATTAATACACTTTTGAGTCAGAATATAGATTTCCTTTGCAATGGGTCTCCTGGGTGGGTGGTGGTAAGGGTGCTTGAGGATGCACGACTGCTAAGATGGAATTGAGGTTTTACGAACCAGTGTTTGGGAAATTGAGATAAGAAGAACTTTAACCTAAGGAATGGAGGCAATGAAGTTGTGAAATGTTAGTGTACCAGCTACTTTGAGTTTTAGCAGGAAAAAAAACCCCACAGAAAAGTATGAATCTAGAAGTAAATCAAAGCAATACTACTGAGGAAAGAAAAAAGCAGCTGGGAGGTACTGATATTAATAAGGACAATGGTAAATATAGAAAGGATAATTTTAAGGGTTTTATATTTAATCTTGCAAAGGAATTGGATATGGCCATCAATGTTTCTTTAGGCAGTTAAAAATTAGGAAAGTAGAATACATATAAAAGAGGGTAGCCCTAAACACTTCCAGGGATAGGGCATTCACAGTTTCTCTGGTCAACCTAATTTCATGAACATAACTCTGTTACATGGTCACTATAAGAAGGACTAGATGCCCAAGTCTTCTAGCCCTATATTTAGTGCTTAGTTGGTAGAGAGAGAGCTTTCATAATATATTAAACAAAACTTTAAATTTAATTTCCTTTCATTTAGTTTATAAGCAAGTTCTATAATCAGTCAAAAACATAGACTACTTTATTGAAGTTTCATCTTTTTATTCAACTTCTTTTTCATTAAATCCAATTAAAGAACGTTCAACAATTGAATCTCAAAACAGTCAGTACTTCCTTTATCTTTCCTTTATATTGGGTGACAAACTTATGTAGGAGGAATAGTTTTTTGTTCTGTTATGTTGTTCTTGTAGAAAAAATCCAATAAATTCAATGTACATCGACATGAAACAATACAAGTACAAGTGCTAGGATGTGGCATTATCCAACCCCTAAAAATTGAAAAAAAAATTCCCTGGTTATTAAGGATAACAGTTACTATATAAGTTTTCAGTAGACTGTTTTGAGTGTCCACATTACTTTCACTACCAGTACTAGCTCTGTTCTCAGTGCTTAAAAGCTTTATTATTATTCACAACATCAGAATGTGTGGCAGTAAATGTACCTTTTCACCCACAGTAAATCCTGTTTTAAGATCAGGTGAGTGTCCAGTTGATGGAGGATACAGAGAATTCACAGTTGCTGAATGCCTTCATTGCTTCAGTCCCTAATACTAAAATCAGTCTTCACTGCTAAAATCAGGCTTCAACAATTCCAGGCCCCAGAGACAAGAAAAAGTCTGGAGAAAGGAATTTTCCCTTGATCAAGGAATATCACATTAGAAAATATTTATGCAAACTTTACATGCACAAGGCTGTGGTTCCCGTTGAGATGCAGCCATGAGTGCTGAGGGAGCTGGCAAATAGTATTGCTAATCTCCATCATCTTTGAAAAGTCATGGAAAACAGAGATGTGTATGTGGAGGAAAGCCAATGGCATTCCAGTCTTCAAAAAGGACAGCATGGAAGATCCAGAAAACCACCAGCAACTCAGCCTCACCTTCACCTCTGGAAAGGCCGTCCACCAGCTCACACTGGATATCACCTCTAAGCACAGGGAGCAAAAGAATGTTATCAGGAGCAGTCAATGCATATTAATCAATGGTAAGGTCATGCTTGACCAGTCTGACAGCCTTGTACAATGGTATGACTGGCCAGGTAGATGAGGGGAGAGCGGTGCATGTTGTCTCCCTTGACTTCAAATAGACTTTTGTCTCTCTCCCATAACACCTGCAGTAGCAGGTCTGTAGCCAGCAGTGTCCCCAGGGGTCAGTACTGGATCCAGTCTTGTTCGACTTATCCGTCATTGGCCTTGATGAAGGACAGAGAGCTTCCTCAGCAAGTTTGCTGATGATAGAAAGCTGGAGGAGTGACCAAAATGTTGTGCTGCTGTTCAGAGAGACCTGGACAAGTTGGATGGAGAGTTGGGCAGAGAGGTACCTAATGCAGTTCAACAAAGGAGTCCTGTGCCTGGGAAGGAATAACCCCAGGCATCAGCACAGGCTGGGGAATGACCAACTGGGAAGAAGCTCTGTGGAGAAGGAACTAAAAATTCTGATGCACACATAAACCATGAGCCCACAGTGCCCTTATAGCCATGGAGGCCAAGGCTGTCCTGGGGTGCATTGAGAAGACCATTGACAGCAGGTCCAGGGAGATGATCCTGCCCCTCAGCTCTGCCACTCAGCTCTGGTGAGGCCACACCTGGGGTGTTGTGTCCAGCTCTGGGTTTCTCAGTACAAGAAAGACAATGAATTATAGAGTGGGTCCATTGAGGGTTACGAAGAAGATGAGGTTTTGGAGCATCTCTCTCTCTTATGAGGGTAGGCTGAGCTGGAGCTGTTTAGCCTGGAGAAGAGAAGGCTGAGAGGGCCTTGTTGTATGCAACATTGCATACAAATGTTTAAAAGTGAGTGTGAAGAGGATGAGGCCAGACTCTTTTCAGTGGTTCCCAGTGTCTGGATAAGGGGCAATAGGTACAAACACAAACACAGGAAGTTCCATCTGAATATTAATAAAATTTTTATTGTGGGGAGAGCATTGTAACAGGCTACTCAGAGAGGTTATAGAGTCTCATTCCCTGGAGATGATCAGAGCTCACTGGGAAACGATCCTCCTCTAGGTAAACTTACTTTCCCTGGGTGGTTGGGCTAAATAATTTTCAGAGGTCTCTCTGACCCCAAATATTTTGTGACTGTGACTTCATTCCACTAGAACTGGAATATATTTTTGAAATATTGGGTATAGATTGGATGGGCCTTGAGGTTTAAGAAAAGAAGAGCATAGATAATAACTCTTCCATTAGACTCTTTTACGACTCATTTTGTTACTTTAGCTACTAATGACATTTTATTGATATGTAGCTTTCAGCATGATATAGAAAACCACTATTAATTTTTACATGGGTAAACAGTCTTTCAGATACAAAAATAAAATATAAAAGAAAGCTTTTTTATTAAGCCAGAAAAGACAGTGGAACAGGTCACTAAATGTCAACATTGTTATGCTATTTCAATGTGATTATGCCTGCCATGAAAGAATAAAGTATCCTAAGTGACCAGGTGATCAAGCTTTCAATCACGAAAAAATGCCTTTCTTTTTGCTGGTATATCTCAAAAATTTAATCCCCTGCATGAGATCTTCACAAGAAATGCCTTAATTAGTGAGAGAAGAATCTTAAATGTTTAGTGAGACTTTTAGTACTGTTCCTATTTGACAAATGGATATTCAGGTAGAGTTGGTTTCAGTCATCACACATAGCTAATTGATGAACAATTGACCCCTGAGTCTACATTAATAATTTAGCCTCCCTCTCTAGCACATCAAGATAGAAAGACATTTCTTCCAGGGAAAATTTATTTTCACTCCTCTAAAAACATATTTTTTTAATAAAAGCTTCTGGAAATGCTTTCCTCTCTCTCAGTAGACCTCAGATCTATATTAGTCAGTTCAAACTGACAGTAGGTGGAGTTCTCCCAGAAAAGACAAATCCAAGGTTTTTAAGTTATTTAATTCCAAGTAAAATCAATAGATGACAATAAAATGAGATAAGAGTTTCTTAACAGAGTCCTGGCTAGAACAGCAGTGAAAATACAAGGCTGCTTAGGGATGCTTTGGGCCAGAAATGGCAATCTAATAGCCACAGCATTTGCTCTGCAGACTCTGTAATAGAAATCATACAGATCTATATGGGGAAAACAAAAATTATAGTATAGCATTTTTTTTTCACCCGATTAGAAATGAGATCTTTTGAAAACTGTTAAATGCTAAACCTTCCTCCAGAAAATCACCTGAATTCATCATGACATTTGAGCCATGATGAATGATGTGTTTGAAGCCCACAAGAAGGTCATTTTTTCTGCCTGAGTATGGACCAAAGCGAGCTCCATTTGAGTCAAACCCAATAATAGATTATATTTGTGTATATGGTAATAAAAGCAGTGTACCAAGAGGTGTTCAAAATATAATTTACTTAGGAAATTATTAGCTACTTTATTACAGCAAGTAAACCAAATTTAGTTGATTAAACAGGAGAACCAAACATTACTATTTTTTTCACTTGTTAGAGAATCCACCATTTCTGCCTTTAGCAGTAGCAGTCATGTTGCTGTAAGCTGTTAGTTTCTAGCAGTTATCCAGTCCTGATCCCAGCTGAAGCAATTATTTCAGCATAGGAGCAAGACTGAACCCAGCTGCTTAAATTCCTTCAATTTTCACTTGGTCTTAATGTTCACAAATTTCCACTGTTGCAATATAGAAACACGCAATTGATTAAAATATTTTTGAGCTGGATCTTTGATAAGGACCTTGGAAAGTGGCTGAAGGATATTCAAGCTTAATGTAAGGCATTCAGCCCAACAGGCCAGAAGTTAAACAAAGGAGTCAAACTAATTTTAATGAAATCTAACAACTTTTCAGATCCCAACCAAAGATACTAATTTAAAGGCCTGCTTTTCTAATAACTCACAGACACACTGATCTTGTTCTGCTTTCTCAAAGACACTGAAAATTAAATTGCTTTTTCTCAGTTTAAGTATTGAATCATATTTTATGCTTAGCAGAAGCTAGAACTTGATCACAAGAGCTCATTTAATATAAAAGACATAAGAAAGAGGCATGAACTCCTATACTAAAAAATGCTTTATAATACAGTCCAATTTAAAAAATTAAGTTTTATGGGACAAAGAAATTTCTTTATGCATGGGAGTAGGAGTGAGCAAAGATCATTGTACTCTGCATTTCTTCTTACAGTGGCCCTAAAAATCATGCTTCTTGGTTATGAATACTGAAGGTGGGAAATCATATTTTTGACTGATAAGAAAGTAGAGGACTTGAAATTATTTCCACATTTACTCAGAAAGAGGGATTTAGAGTAGAGAGACTAAGCATTATCGAGTTCTGAGGGGTGATGGAGGGAAGTGCAGCTGGGGTGGTGCTGTCAGAATCCCAGGGGCTTGGGCATTCCAGCAGGCTCAGAGATCTTGTCCTTGACAGAAGGGTATCCCCAACGAGTTCACCTAAATCCATTGTCTGCACTCCAGGGCACATCCACTGTGAGAGCTGTATTTTGCAGAACACAGCAAACACAAACAGTCCTGTGCAGTATCAATTCCTTTGAGTCCTTCAATTTCCTCTGCTGCAATTGCTGCATTCACACCTGTACATTCTGGTATAGCAGGAAATATAAATGCTCGCATGCAGGCTTGTAGAAATGACAATAGTGGTAGCACCAGGCAGGTATTCATAAAAAAAGCACACACACAACAAAGTGAAGGAAATAAGCTATTCTGAAGACATGGAATTAAGGAATCACTATGATAGTGTCCCAAGAGGAACTCGTAGAGGTGTCCCTGCTACTCATTTTCTGAAGTGGAAGGAACAAGTAATTTCTAATCCCTCTATTGGCTGCCATCTAGGGGCCCTAAGAATTTTATAGTGCATATCTTTTGTGCCATCAGCTGTATTACTTTGTGTGTGGGGAATATAGACAGGAAATTTTCCTTTTCTGTCACCTTAATGGTCATTGATCCAGCAGATGTCCGAGGCAGAAGCCTTGTAATTGCAAAGGTTACCCTAGATAATAAATTTTAAAAAATGGAAGCTGGAACACTTATTTAGAATTTTCTCTTACTTTGCAACCAGTGTACAAAGTAAAACTATAAAATAGATATGATACATATCACCCATGACTTTATGCAGTAAATTTGAACTATCGAGACATTAACAGTCAGAGAAAAGAATGGATTTTCTTGAGCTCTGAACACTCTCAGCTTCCTCTGACAGAGCCACAATTTCTGGATAATTTCTACTCAAGAAAATAATTCTTATACTTTGTTGTATTTTTTATTCACTGGGCTTTGAAACAACACAGCACTCACTCTTAAAAAAAAATAGAGGCTTGGTTGTCATTTTACAATTTTTACAATAATGACACCAAAAATTCTATTTGAGAAGATGCTGGACTTTTTTGGAAAATAAGGAATTTTGCCACTTGTTTTCTGAAGATTATTTTGTACAAACTATCCAGCTCACTGAGTTACTCCAGGAACAATTTCCCTAGTTATTAAAGTGGCAGTACTGTGCAGTTTTAGTCAAGGCCAGAGATATTATTTTATTTTTTGTGTCCAGTGTGATATATAGACATGTCCACTCACATACCTGAGTATCCTGCATGTATTTTTCTTTCTCTTAGAAGAATATCTGCCTTTCTGTTCTGAATAATAAACTTCATGTTATTAACAAATTAAGGAAGTTATATTTTAAAAATGGGAACTTGAAAACATCAGAGTTGCCTTTTGTGTGGATTCAGAGACTGTATTTGACAGTATACAATTATTTTTAAATAAACAATATTGTCTAATATATCTAAAATTATTTTTATATATAATTATATGACCTAGTTTTCTTTTCTTCCTTTTTTTTTTTTTTTTTTTTTTAAGATGTTATACAGGATTTTGTCTTAATTGGTTGTTACTCTGCAGTTCTACTGTGGCCACCCAGAGATCTTTGTAAATAACATGTTAAAACACAATGTTGCATTCATTTCAGTCAGTAAATGCAATTTTACTGGAGCTTGCTTATTTATTTTGCTACATTTTGAGGGAAAATTAAGTGGGGAAAAAGTGCAAAGGAAACAGTGATGGCTTTTTAGGATCTCATTAAAAAATAAGCATCTTATATTCTACCTACCTCTGTGACACAGAAGGCAACATACTTTAGGCAAAAGACTTATCTTGACTTCAAGTACTTAATTTCCTGACTAATTAATACTCCCAAACATGGTTCCAAATATACAGAAAAAAATCAATCAAGACCTACTCATGTCTTAAATATAACTGTGTTCATAAATAATTTCTGGGGGTAAAAAATAGCTTTGTTTTTCTCTTATGGCCGTCTGTTTTGACCCAGACAGGGAATGATGGAGGGAGAAGACAAAAATGGTATCTTCATCATTCCTGGAATTAGTGCAGTCCAGAAGATACTGAAATTAATTCTATTACTTTCAGTCTTTTGCTTCAAAGCATGTAAAACCAATGGAGCAATTCATATAGTAAGGGGAAAATTTACTGTGAATGAAAATTACAAAATCTGGTACTCAGAACTAAGTGAGTAGTTGCAAGTAAGGTTGTGCAAGACATAATGCACTGCTTGAAGCCTTTCTTCAGTGAGCTTTTAATGCAGGTGCCAAGTGGTACAAAAAATGTTCAGTCTGAGAACACAGAATAAGGATTGTGAAGCTTTAAGTCACTTTACAGTACAGAGATTCTGCACTCAAAATAGCTTTTACTGTGAATACCGACACCAGAATAAAAAGAAAACAATCACAGATTTTTAATAATTTCTGACAACTGCTGACATTTTTGCTGTCTCAGATTATTACCTAAAGTTAGCTATTTTCCTAAAACAGTCACAATGTGACTGTGGACAAAGAGAAATCTTTCTGTATGGTATTAGAATGGAACTAGCGGAGTTATGCTTATTGAGGTGAGACACTGAAGGTTCCATGTACGGTTCTTTACCTGGAAAATTCAACTAGTTATACTTTTTAACAATATCCTGCTTGACTTTTCAATACCTAAACTCTTTTATATAATATATCTGTAGCTGAATAAAAATGGTGCAAGGAGTACACAAACACATAAACACATAAACCATAATAAGTTAAAAAAAACCAATGTTCAATAAAAAGTTCATGTAGGACAGTACCAAAAGAAATTACAAAATTAAGTGACTACTTGTACTTCACTTACTCTAGGGGCTCAAGGTACAAGATAGCTGTCACAGCCATGCCTGGTCTCCCATAATAAATGTGTCTTTGACCAAAATCATAATTCTTTTGACACGTCTTATAATCCACTCTATGTACGTATGCGTAGAAAGGAAGAATTACTAGTCAACACAAACTTCAGTCATTCAGTCAGGGTGAAAAGACAGTGCTCATAGTCTGGTGAGTTGGGCAAGCAACAAATAGCCCTTCCCTTGAGGACCTGCTGACAAGTTACACTGTGTTTGCTTTTCTGCACCATTTCACTTAAATAAAACTTTAAGCAGGTGATTTAGTTCCTTAAGAGAGTCTCAGACAGAAAGGTTATTCTGGCAGGTGGTCCTTTTTGCCAGCATGCTTGATTGGTACAGTAAACCTATTCACTTATATTCGTGGATAACTTTCCAGTTTCACCCTCCCTAGAGTACTGCCCTTTCAAGCACCACTTTTACACCCTCTTATGTAGAAGAAATTCAAGCTGGCTAGGACTCTTTTTGCATTCTTGTGTTTAATTTTAACTATACAGTAAATACGTGGATAGAATTCTACCCAATAATGAAAGCAAACATTCCACTCTCAGCTGCCTTAAGTGTTCTTCAACATCAACAAAAGGCAGCAGATGGGCCTGTTTGCTCATTTGTTTTAAAGAGAGGGAGAAAGCAAAAGAGATTTTGTGATATTTTAGCCTGTGTTTTATGGGGCATTGGGGTACAGATGTTCTGAGTAGAGATTGCTTCAGATTTGTCTACCACACAAGCTGCTTGTTCTTGTTTAAGGCAATATTTCCACATGTGGATTTTTTCTTTTCCAGTAGGAAATATTTCCAGATGATTCCTCAGCCATGTTTTATATGCTTCGAGAAATGTCTTGTCTGTGGATTGCTAATCCCTTATGCCTCTGATACATTCTGTGTTTTTCAAAGTTGCTTGCTTTGCGTCAGTGCTCTCTGGCCCATAATTACAATAAAAAAAAAACCAATCTCTTTGAGACACCAAGATTTAGCTCACCTTAATAGAGAAATAAAAGAGTTAAAACTCAAATAATTAAGTGAGTGCACTGGACTAAGTATGCTACCCAAAGACAATCAAAGACTGGGCTCTACTCAGGGGTCTGCTTCTTGTTTGCTGTGTTTTGGTTGAAATAGTGATATTAATATTCATGTCTCCAGAATAAAGAAATTATTTGGGATTTACTTTCAGCTAAACTGTAGAAATGCAGTTCTGATTGTTGATGCAGCAGATGTTTTGAGAAAAAATAAAATTATATTCTGACAATAAAAATACCAGCTGATATTTTATTTTTATCCTGGATGTATATAAATTTAGAATAACTGGGTTGTTTTTTTTTTTCCCTGATGTACACTGTTTTCTCCATCAAGTTCATTTTTGAAGGTCAAAGGCTAAAAAAGAAGTGAAGGCAAAATAGTGGTACCTGTCTGCCTAAATCTAAATATGTATTCAATTCACAGCCAGACTTCAAGGGGGTTTCAGGGAGTTAGACACCTAAACTTAGTTGCTATTCATCTACCATCTTGGACCATTCTTTTTGCACAGAATCTCCTTAAATACAATGTAGCTTTTCCATCTGAAATTAAGCATATCTCACTTGATATGCTTAGATATGGTGTACAAAGACCTGTGGGAAACTTCAAATCAAAGCAAAATTCCCATGTGCTCAACACAGTAAATGCTCCCTCATCTCTTTCTCTCTAAAAATGTCACCCTTGTATTCATTATCCATTTACTTTCTTACTCACTTGAGAAAGATGGGAAGTCTTCTTCGGCATTCAGGGGTAGTCAGGAGGTGAGATCAAAAATAAAAGAGAAATGGATAAAAATGGTCGTAGGGAGAGAAAAATAATGAGATCTGGACCAAAAATAAATAATAAAAGAAGACATTTATTTCTAAATATTTAAATATTTATTTTTCACCTTTTTTGTTGTTAACACAAGGTTTTGTGATGAACACAAGGCTTTCTAGACTTTCTGTTTTACTAAAAATATACAGCTAAGTCTCTGGTATGCATAATTTTGTATCTAAATGAAGGGTTTTCATTGAAATCAACAACTACATTGCAAAAATTTTTATAAAGAATTTTCTATCAGTAATGAATAGATACACTGGATCCTGAATTTTCTGCTCCAATTTTTTTCTCATGTGGTGAAATATTCATTGCCACTAATGTAGTTGATATCCCAGCGGGTGACGTGCCCAGTGTCAGACAGGAGACATGAGGCAGAGCCAGCAAGAGAGGCATTTTCCCAGTCCCACATTTTGTAAGTTTTATTAACTTAATTTCTTTTGCAATCCTCTCCTAGGTCAGAATTACCTTTATATAAATAATTGTAATCTTAGAGATCTTTGCCCATACTCCCAAAAAAGCTTCATGATTACACTTTCCAGCATACAAGAAAACCTATTTCCTGCTTATCCAGAACTTAGAGCAGAATCTTCCATGTCATAAGATAGAAAAGACATCTGAAGAACAGGCTGTTGCCTGGTTGTCAGCATAAGATGCTTGTGTTTCTGCCTTTCCTCCATTTCTCTTTATTTAGACTTCATGTACGTGCCCATCCGAGCAGTAGATGGAATAGTTATTTACCAGAAAATTGAAAGAAAGGCGTGATGTTACCATAGGAAAATAGGGTTCAATGATTCCACTTAGAGCAGAGGATCAGAGAGAAACAACGGTCACCGAGGCAAAGTCCTCAGCGCTGGTGTGATCTTCTATAAGCTGTGACAAAGCCAGAAGTAATGGCTGTGTCAGTGGGGAGAGGGAGGAGGCCAGCACTTCTCTCAGTAGCCTCCTCATGCATCACTGTCAAGCAGGCTGGAGAGAAAAAGAAGCAAATCCTCAGTGTGAAATTGTTTCTCAGGTTCAAGCAGCGGCAGCAGCGATGCAGCCTGCTGTTCGTCACCAAAGGGAGCAAAGGTAACCCCATGGAAACCACGGCTTGCTGAATCCATTTAAACAATAACTGGGCAATGTTAGCAAAAAACTTGCTCAGCATAAGGATGGAGGAGAAGTATATTAAGCGAGAGTGGAGGGGAGGCATGAGAGAGAGAGAGTAGGACAGTTCTCTGGAAAAGAAAACACTTCATCTAAATATTCCAGACTGATTGCAATGCTCTGCTCAGCACATGCTGCAAGGCTGTGAGAAGTAGGTATCAGGTAGGGTTCCCATCTGTTGTTAGGGGCCAGATCACACTCTGCACAGTAAATGAGAAGTTATCAGAAGCTGAGCAGCCTAAATTATAAAAATAATCAGCTCTTAGAGACCCATGAAAAATATTTAAGTTGGTCTTTTTTAGAACTGCTTTACAAAGCTCTGGGCCTCCAAGCAGGGGAGAACGGGCAAAGTCAGTATCACATCTGGATTTCCACAAAGAATGAATGGAATAACAAGTCTGGGAAGGCTTCTCTCTTCTTTAGGCCTGATAACAGAGATAACGTATGGTCAGAAACATGGGGGTTTAGTGTCATAGAAAATGATAGCGTGATCCAGCTTAAGCACATCTATGCAAAAAAAAAGTTTTCTGTAAATTATATAGGCCCTGTCTGCCTTCTAAGTCACAGTTTAGAAATGAGGGATTGATCTGAACCTGCTCCATCACATTTTTATCCAAAAATTCTGACTCTTAAACAAAAGAAGGGCATTATTCAATGCCGTTTCCTGTGATATTAAGTGGACTAGCACCTTTGAAATAAACAAAGCAGACTGTTTAGTCCATCTCAGCATTTCTCTGACATGTAAAAGGATCATTCACTCACAACACTGCAGGTTTTAATTTAGGTTTATAGTTTATTGCTATTTGTCACTACTCAGTCACCACAATTTTGATGCATACAATAAAGGCAAGCACATAATACATTGGCTTCAAATAGAATCACCAATGTTATGCAATTTTTACTGCCCTCTGTTTAATACTGGCATTCAATAAATAAGTATTGCTCATAATAAAAGTAGAACTGTAACTGAAGTAAATCTCATTCCCATTGAAATATAAATGATGTATTTATATTAAGATTATGCTGCTCTGTGGGGCAAATTATTATATACAGTAAGCAGGAGAGTAAGAGTGTAAGCTCAATGTGGGAAAAGTGGCAGGATGCCGGCAAATTTTAAAATTGTAGAAATATAAAATTTGGCCAGAATTCACTATTAATATATTTATTGTGCTAATGTTTCTTTAAATATTCTTTCCTTTCATACTGCACATATATATGTCCAACCCACTTGTTAATCATGCTATTTTTGTTACTTTTATTTCTTGTGGTTGGAGGAATCTGAGACATTAGTTCATGAAAGCTCCTGCTTGCTCTTTCAACAAATAGTATTGGTTCTAAAATAAAAATATCATTATGTTCAATTACTTTCATAAGCATGAGGAACCTATTCCAAATCAAATACCACATCCAGATTTAAAAACCTGTGCTTATACACTTAATTACTTCAGTTTATAAGCTGACTCATATACTCTTACAGCTAACTATATGAGTCAGCTGGCTAGGAGAAATCTTGTTATTGCCTTTTTAGGACAGTTATTAATTTATTTTCCTGGGTGTCTACTTCCTATAAGTTGTCACCCCTGTTGTAGTAGATTTTGGCTGGATTACTCATTCTGCCAAATAACTAGAACTTCATATACCCTCATGTACACTTTATATACCTGAAATAATCAAGTTGTAAATACACTTCATATCTTTTCAATTATACAGTATTATCAAGAACAGAAATTACCTTCCCAAAAAAAAACCTCAAAGAACAAAAAAAAATCTTTTTGCTTTGTAAACCTGAAAAGAGAATAACCATGAACATGAGCTAAATGTATAGTGTTAATGAATTTTAACACAATGCTTAGCATTCTTCCAAAAAATATAATCATGAACCCCATAATAATTTAAGCTATTATATACCTAATTGCAAGTGAACTAAATGAAAGAAAAAATAGAAGTATATTTAAAATGCAACAACTTTACATGTTGTGAGCTAAAATAATTATGTTTTTATCCCAACTATAAAGGGGAAGCTTTTTTTGCATTTTATTTTGTACAGTTGTAGATTTGTGGAGTGAATAAGATCTTATATGTTCATTAATATAATTTATTGTATATTGTTAAAAGAAAGATAAAAATATGCTTAACAGGCACAGTTTGACTGTAATTTATAAATATTTTCCTTCAAAATATTAAGAATTGCATAAGTACACCTTGCTCAGAAATATTTATTTAATAACACGTTCTGGAGCTGAAGGACTGGAAAAGTAACATGTGATAAAATTGCAGTTTCCATAGTAACCTTGATTGTTTTTAATAGCAAGGTTCTGAGACACAAAACATGACTTGATTGGCAGCTGCCCTAAGGCATAAACTCCTGTAACATAACTAAAGTGCATTCTTGTTTATTAATATTAAGCAGCAAGCTACTTTTTTCTTTGCTGCTGAATCTACCTCTAGAATTGCAATGTCTAGAGTTTTATAATGCACTCTAAACCAAATAATAAGCTCTTATAAAGTAAAAATTAGAGCTTCCCTGAGATGTAAAGGTAGAAATGTTACTGCTGTTGGCCTGAGTTTGCAAGGTTTAGAGAAATAAGAGGCTTGCTATTCTCAGTTAGCAATAAATTTTTTTTGTACTGAAGTTTCCCCAGCTTCAACATCTTTAGACACAGGAGTAAATTTCATGCTGCTTTCCAGAATAACAATAACTTACACTCATCACTTCTTGTTAGTCTCTCTCTCTATTCTGTTTGATCCAAATCTCTGTTGTCCATATGGTGCTGCTTGATTACAATTTCTTCCCTAGGAACATTCACATCAGAGACAAATCAGCTGTTTTAATAATTGCAGTTCTAACATCACACTGCTAAGTATGTTTTCCCTGCCAGGGTATTTGAAAACAAGGTATGTGGTGGAAATGGTACCTACCCTGAAAATAAATGACACAGGAACACCAATGAAAAACTGAGGTGGATGCATTTTATTTGTGCTTCCTTTGAATGCTATGAATATCAGAGTTGACATTTCAAGCCATACCCAGTAGTGTTGTTGAAGTGGGATTCCTGTAATTCTTGCATTCTCTTGCTAAATACCTTTTAAGTGTATAAACCAGTACACTTAAAATCAGTAAGTCATGTTTTTTGCTGAACCTAAAAGCAAAAGGAAGGAAGGACCTGTCCACAGCCCTCAGCTGTTCCACAGCCCTGGATTCTTCTTTGGACACAAGGTCAACTCTTCTCAAAAAGAGAGCCAGAGGTCGCATTCCTCTTTTTAACTTGATCTTCAGCGTAAAAGAACTTGGGGAGGTGATGTTGGTTTCTCAGCCTGTGCACTCTGGACTCCTCACTGATGGCTACACATCAGTCTCCAGCTTCAGACTTCCTATCAGAACTGAGGGCTGACTTGAAGCTACTTTGGTATCAGTACTCCAGGGAGGCTGTCAGGCAAACTGCTGTTCAGGCTGCTCAAGACACACTATTCTGTACATGTGCAGTCGCACTTAATACTTATTTCTGCTTCTGCTTCTCCAAACCTCTCTCTGTGACTACACAGTGAAGGCCTTTTTTATTACTTTCTCCACTATTTCTCACACGTAAGACAGGTCCCTAATAATAATTTTTTTCCTTCTTTATTCTCAGGTTATTTTATAGCTATCACTTCATGCATTCAACTCCTTTAAATTGGAAGAACAGCTTTTCTACCTGAGTTAATGACATCATACAATGAGTTAGAAACTGTCATATGAAATCTACACCATCTTGCACTGCCTAATAGGGTGTCATAAAATCATCTTGGTGAGAGCGCTTCTCCAGTTAAATTTCACTGCTTACTTTATTGTATCACTAACCTGAACAGGTCCACTCTTGCTGAGTCATTTCATAAACTCTCCAGATGAAGGATCCTGGAATGAAACTTCAGAGCTGAATACTTCCAGCATAATCTTTCTGTTCTTTTTACACTTTGTTTGGTTTTTCTTAATGAAGTCAGCTACAGCTGTAGTTCACAACTTCTGTACCATTTCATAATCACTGAGAGAATAATGTTTTTTTAATTGGTACCACCAAATGCTAAAGAAAATCTATGCAACAATTATAAATATAATCTTGAGTAAAGAAAAGCCAATTTTAATGGCAAAAGTTAAAATACACCAAATGCTGAGAGTAAGGAAGAGAAGTCAGAAGAAAAATAACACGATTTAAAAGAAATGGAAAGATAATTTTAAAGGCAATATTCACTCTTTAGGATTCATTCTCTTCAGAATAATCAGTGTAAAGACCATATCATTATATTAGCTGATATAATGCCATCATATTTACTATAGATAAGGAGCCCTGCTTCACTTCATGTTGGTGTATGACCAAAAGGTTTATGATACACACATCAGGGTACAGCTGAAAAAGGTGGCATGATAGTTCAGAGCCAGATTGGCAGGTGAATATTGCTCTATGAGGAAATAGTTTCTTCCCCTTCTGTTTAGCACTGTTCGACAATTCCTAGTTGTGGTGATAGTTTTCAGACTGCTGTTTTGCTGGAGAGTGTTAGGGTGATTCCATCCATCATTAGACATTTACATTTGCTATTATGAAGCAAGTTATTAGGTAAGTTCACTGCTGCAATATGTCTTGGACCAGAAAAATCACAGGTTTATACTTTCTTTATAAGGAATGTGTTCCAACTTCACCTCTGTGCTGAGAAGCAAAATATTTTAAGGTTGTGCTGTGATCTGGGCAGGGTGTTTTACATCAATTTCCATTATTTAATGGAAGTATTGCAGATCTGGGTGAACAATAATCATGGCCCTCTGTAGGGTGTAACAATGGCACTTTAAATTGTCCCTTCAAGTAGTTTCTGATTTCTCACCATGTGACTGAAATTGAGCATTTCAATATTTTCTTGATCCTCAGGAGATTAAGTCTTCACTAATTCTAATTTCACCAATGTATTTAGCTCACAGGAACTTCCTTTTTTATTGAAATCTTGACATCTGTTTGCTTATATCCTCTAGGGTGATTCAGAAGGACCCTTTTCTTCTCTGTAGATGAACAGACAGTTCTGGCTCTGGAGGTCTGTTTCATAGGGTTTACATATGTATGTACATGCCATGGATGTGATCTTGAGACTTCTGATTTGAGAGTCATCTATAGAAATATTTGAAGAATTACACTGACCAAACATAAGGAAAAAAATAAAGGATGAATTTTAGAAAGCTTCATTAATATGCCCTATCTGCAAATACAAAACTAATACAATAAAATTTAGCTGATTAGTGTATTAGTTTATTACTGATAAATAATTTCACTGCCATACTATTCTCAATGGACATTCCTGGTCCTAAGAACAATAAATTACAGCAACTGAGAGCTCTGTTAGGGAAGTATGTCTTGGTCTACCCTTATTTTCTGAATAAAATTTATCCAGCAATTAGTCTGCCAAAGGGTGGGACCATGTTCTTCTATAACATCTGTGGTTCATAATGTGCTGAAGATTGCTGTTACACATCAGTTTTTTCAGCACAATATAATATAAAATTGTGTATATATATATATTTAATATACATACATATATATATAGACACACTACATATATATATATATATCTGATATGTGTCTATGTCTGTCAGTCTATGTGTGTGTAATGTTTCTACACTCTTTAAAGCAGTGAACTGTCAAGATGCGTAACATTTCCAAAGTTCCAGTGGCTTAACATGTTCCCTTCAGACAAGGCCATTCTGAAGAAATTGCCTGTGAAATAAAGAAACACAAAATTACACTTTATTCCTGAAAGAAGTTACAGGCTGGGGAAAAAAAACAGTCTCAGTGTTCTCATCACCATACGAACACTGGTCTCAGCTCTTTGTGTTTTGTACTTTACACCACACAGTTCTTCTAGGTGCCTCCACTGACTATTGTATCATGGTCTTTTGAGCTTTCCAAACTGAAAATGGAATCTTTTCCCACTTTCCCTTTTCCGTGGGGGAATTTCCATACTACAGCTCCAGCAACTCCATATCCTGAACAGAGCCATTCAAACCTAATGGTCCTTTCAGTGGCAAAGTATTGTTTCATTAAACTTCAGTCAGGAAATATAGATGGTCTCTGTGGGCTCTGTCATAGCTGCTCAGACACAAGCTGCTCACCAGGTGCCCTTTCAACAAGTTTAGGAAGTTCACACAAAGCTCAAAGGCAAGAAATGTCCTCATACAAATTAGTCAGTCTGGGGAAAATTGATACATACTTTCTAAAATTTCTTTCTAAATCTTCATTATTTTCTTAGACTGGGTGTGATTTGCTATATTTAAACTGAGAAAAAAAAGAAATAAAACAAACAAAAGAAAAAAAGCTAAATCCACAGAACTACACGTGTTTTATCTTATAGAATATAGAATATTTTATTATAGAAGAGACCTTTGGAGATCATCTACAAACTAGGTGACCTTCTGTTCAAAGGAAGGCTAACTTCAAAGTTATAACGTCCTCAGGGCCGTTCCCACTTGAGTTTTGATTATTTCCAAAGACAAAGGCCCCTTAGCCTGTCCAGGAAGCTCTTGTAATAATCTTTTTTTCATTCTATGCAACCGGAATTTGCCTCAGCAAAACTTGTACCCAAATCCTCAAATCCCTTCACTGAGTACATGTAAATAGTCTGGCCTCTTTCTTTTTTTTTCTGAAATCTTCCATTAAATACTTGAAGACTGTAGTTAGATCAACCTCTTTGGTCTTTTATTCCTCCATCCAAACAAATGCGGCTCCCCTAGTCTGTGCCCATATGCCATGTGGTCCAGCCACCATCATCTTGTTTTATTCGCACTTTCTCCACAAATCTGCCTCATAAAAAAAAATCTTTCTTCATATTTCCATCAATATTTTTCTGGTCCTGTAAGCTAAAAAATGTTTCTTATCCAGCTGTTTGATTCAGTTTGCTTGTTTGTAAGAGTGCTTTCACAAACAGGACTCAGTGATCCACCTTTTTTTATTTATTTATTTAATTCTTCTGCCCATAGCATACATTTAAAAACATTTAAAATCCCTCTTCCCTCCCTGAAAAACCCACTGGCAAAAAGACATAGAAGCTTTTTCTCATTACTGAGTTGGTGTTTATTTATACAATAGAAGCTATGTAGCATTTGGTAAAGTGACAAAACTACATGATATTAATATTAGGCTGCTCAGCGAGCTGTGGAACTGGCTGTAGTCCATCAGCCAGCTAATTAATGAAGAAAATATGAGAAGTAGAGAGCACTTACTTTTGATATTGAAAAAGAAAAATAAAAAGGAGGGGAAATTAAAAAAAAAAGCACAAAACCCCTTAACATAAATTGCTTCTGTATTAAAGGCAGTGTGTACTACAGGATACACTGAGGGTTGAATTATCCCAAATTACTTACACAGAAATACTATGTAAAATTGACAGCTATGAAAAAATTCTGTGATGAGATCCTTTCTTGCCTTGCAAGTTGATATACTTTCTTCTTCCTCATATTAGATATTAATCTGCTTTTTACACATATTTTTGTTTTGAGAGTTTAAAGACCTGAAGCCAGCCTCACAAGAAATGTAGTTCTGCACTGGCTTGGGCTTTTGGCTCCTCTGATTCTGTTAGTTGCAGAAATCAGAGAAATTGACAGCTATTTCCTCTTTTTCAGAAAAAAATACTTAAGCTAGATATTAAGTTCAGCTTCTGGACCCATCACATGTGATAACTTTTCCAGGTGTTTCCCCACACTGGGGAAACAGTAGACTGAAATCATTCCTCTTCTATGTGTCTTCAGGCTACAAAGCAGTCACCTCTGTACAGTAAAAAAGAAGAAAAATTTCACTGCCACACAGGAAAGCAAAATAATGTGGAAGGGACCTTAGTTGCTATTAACTAGGAAAGATGTAAATAGGATGCAGGTAGCAGATAAACAAGAGTAATTTCTTTCATTAGGCAATTAAAAAAGACTAACTCACAAGAGGTATTTATTTCTTAAAAAGACAAAAATTAATAGTGTGTTTTTAAAAAATGTGGCTTTTCTAATTAGAATGAGTAGAACAAGACATTTTGTTCACTTCTATTACAGTTTTTCCCCCGCTCATCTTTAAATTGTCATGTTAGTTTCAAAATGTTAAGACAGTCATGGTTTATTAGGCAAAAACTTTTTGATGGAAACATGCCATTTTAATAACATATTTTCTATAAAGACATGGGACACCTTAGCTTAGCTGGTATCCCAATATGGTGCACCAGTCACCTAAGAGACCAGATTCAGGTCCTTGTTTTACCTGACTCATTTTACAACTTTGTAGATATCAGCCGATGACGAAGACCCCCACTGTGATTCTTCCTGGATGTGTGCAAACAAGCAGAGGTAAATCATAGAGTCAGAAAAATCTGTATCCAAAAAGGCTAGCATACAGATGTTATCACTGGCAACAATATCTCAGTCTACAATATTACAGCATAGCTTTTATGCATTAAATTTGCACTGATATATTAGCAACATTTTATTATTGATTATTAATTAATCAATCAATTCAGGTTTTGTTAATGTCATTATCTGGAATTATGCCGGTTGAAGCCCAAGTCTATTTCTTCAATAAATTTCCCAGCACTGTAGAGTAGACTTGGAGAAAGAAGGAAGACATGCAATACTTCCATTGCTTTTGTGACTCTTTAAAGTGCTTTGCTTTCAGAGCAAGATGAGCCAAATATTATTTAGGTAAATATTAACAAAAGTCTCCCTATTGTTTTGTACTTTATTTTCTACTAGGCATCTTCCAGTAATCGTTCAGAGTTTTCATTCTTTGAAAGTAAAAGGAAGTACAATAGAAAGAAGACACAAACACAGAACATTCCCCTCCACACTGCAAGTCCAGATTTTTCAACACCTGAAGATTTTATTAGAAATAACCAAAGAGTAAAAAACAAGTCTCTAAAAAGGACTCATCTTTGAATAAGATCCCGTTCTAAGCATGTTGATGACATAATTCAGACTTGTAGATCCAGCTTCTCTAAAGACATCCTCACCAACTTGAGTGAGTCTTTAGACAGCCTACCCAATGAATTGACTAATATAATTTCCTGATTATATTAAATTTAATAATATTCAGATTACAGATGGTCCCATAGCAAAAAGGAGTAGTTAAAACACAAAACCAACTCATAGTTCTGAGAATTGAAAGAGCCTGACATTTTTCTTTTTAAGTAAATATCATATTTTAATTGCTGCAGCCCCAAGGTAACCATAAAGTCATGCACTGACAGCTCATGCGGATTTTATGAGGCTGTTTACTCTGTTGTTCATGAAAAGAAGTTTGTTTAGCAACTGCTGCTGCTCCTGATGCTCAGATCACCTGTAAGTGAAAAAGAATCTTCTTAAATAAGGAAAAAGTACTTAATATTTTACCTGCAATGAAAAACCTAAGAAAAAAAAAAACTCAGTATAGAATCAAAGTCAGAAGTTGTTAAGAATATAGATATGGCTCAATTATTATTTTTGTTTCCTGGCCATGGTATTAACCTCCAATTTTTGGTATTATTTTAATTTCATATAAGAGAAGCTGTGGTTATCCCATCCACTGAACTGTTCAAGGCCAGTTTGGATGTGTTGTTGAAACGAGTCTAGTGGAGGGTGTCCCTGTCATGGCAGGGGAGTTGCAGCTAGATGACCTTTAACTTCTCTTCCAACCCAAAGCTTTCTATGATTCTGTACTTGGGGACATTTTCCTTGACTGCAAAGACTGACTATGGGTACCTAACTGTAGCAGTGGTTCAAGCCCAGAGAGTTACATACCCCCTGAGGAATTTTTGGGGGCCTAGAGAGTGAGTCCCCTCTGAGGTAGAGTTAGGTTTGGCCTTGGAAGGGGGGTCGAACTCCCCCCCTCCCGTCCTTCACTTAACAATGATGTCTTGTGTCTCCCTCTCTCCTCCCTTATTCCTTCCCGAGTAGGCCCTGACCCTCTGATCCTTCCTTGTTCCTCCTCTGTGCTGTTCGAGATAAGTTGTAACCCTCAGAATAAAAGTCTGAAATTTGGGCTCTCCGGAGTCCTTTCGCCCCTAAACCCGAGCAGAGCAGACCATGCTGTCTTGTGTCTGATTTCGGTTCCGGGCAAGAGAGCACACTCTCTCTCAGCAGCCCTCCAGCTTTTGGGACAGTGGTCACCATCCCAGGGAAGCCCAGCTCACGGCAAAGGGAAAAGAAGTCCTCAGCTGAAGTTGGCTTTAGCAAAAAAGAAACTTTCAGAACAAGCCGCCAAGCCGCCGGCCATCCCTACTGGTCAACTGTCTGGCCCACACCACCAGCCACACCTAACACCTTTCATTTTCTATTTTCTCAAGTTTTAACATGAGATTAAAGATGGTTTCAAGGTATTTTTTATTAGTTTTACAGGTTTTCAGAGCTTTCTGCAGTTTAATGATGTAGGCCTTACAATATAACACAAGCTCATGAAACCACTGAGTGTATTTATTTTAATAAATATTGTGTTTAGGAAATTTATGTTAGTATTGCTAGCGTAGAAACACATAATCACAGAATGATTATATGCAGGTGCTTTTATTTGAAGAGCTCTGGGAATCGGGGTACCATACCCAAATCAATTCCGACATGGATCTGCAATGGATACACCTTTATACTGTCCCTTACATAACCGTCAGCAGTTAATTGTCAATTCAATATTGTTCTATTGAACTTGAGCATGACTTTATCATTTCTATTACATATATTGTTTCCACCCAGACATAAGCCACAGTCCCCCTTTATCCAACTACCCCCTAACGTTTCTCATGATTGTTATAATTGAATTATCGTTCTTTAGAAAGTAAGCGGATGCTGCAGCAGCAAACAGCTAGTAATAACCTGAAGTTCTATACTGAGATATATAGATGTCTGATGTAATAGTAATGTCCCATTTTAAAATTATTTGAAACAGGTAATTTTAAATTTCCTTATGTGCTTTTCAAACTAAGATTTGGTGCCCAGTGATCATAATACTGGTACTATCTATTCCAGTTGTATCTGATTTTTTTGTCCTAGCTGCTTCTATTTTCCACAATTTAATGGCAGATAGCTCTATTTCTACTTAACAGAATAAGTACTGTCCATACCTTTCCACTTCAAAAAACACATCTTCAGCTTTCCTAATCACCTGAAACCACAGTCACTTATAGCTAGCAAGCTGAAATATTACAATGGGGGATATTTTCTAAGGCATAAAACCCTCAATTACATACCATTTAGAGTCAATTGGAATTTGAAACCTTTCTGCTTATGTGTATGTTTGGCATTATTAACTCACATCCTTTTCTATTTAATCCCATGACAATCAATTAACCAGGAAGGATGTGAGAGACCCCAATTGTAGGGAGTAAAGGACACATTGTCCTTGTAATATGAGACTCAAATAAAATACTATGTACATGGATTAATAGATTTCACATTTACTTATTCTACCATCTTGGCCATGACTCAGAAATGTATAGAAGATCATGTTGGGATTTATGCTCATTTCTTTCATATTAAAGCCAATGAGGCATAAGCAAATTCTTAAATAAGGTCAAAGAGACGTTAACATAAGAGACTTTGTGAATTACTCTTTCAAAAATAGAAGAAAGAAAGAATTTTGCCAAACTTCAGTATTTGATATATCTCAAAGTTTAGATCTACACAGATAACTTGGAAAAAAAATGTTTATTCCCAATTTGTAATGAAGAAATCAATCCATATTTTTGCTATTATATAATGGACTAAATAAAAACAATGAGCACTTTAGAAATACCAAAGCATTTAAAACTATTCTCTTACTCAATGTAAGTCAAGCTCCTTTAATTATGTCAATTAAATATTTATTTAATTAAATTATATATTATTGCTTTAAAAACAATAAAAGCATTGAGATTGCAAAGAAGTGACTTGTTAATCTTGCAAAAATTCCCAAAGTTCTTCCTGCAACTAATTATTACCTTTTGTGAAATCCACAATTGTTATTAAAAAGCCAGAGGTCTGGGATTTCTTTGTTGTTCCATTAACTTGAAAGGAAATTATATATTATTATTCATATGTGACTTCCCAGAAAATAATCACACCATAGGTGGGAAGGAGAGTATTGTGCTGCAGTAGTTGCAGGCATAAAGCATGGTAGCTTTTTGTCTCTGAAGGAAAAAAAAAAGATGCCTTCAAAAAGAAGCATTTTTTAAGGGCTCTACTTTTAAAAGCCATTAAAAATTTTGTACTGTGCTATAAATGGACATCAGTTCTGTAAGCTGTACCTCAACAAGATGACATTAGTTGTCATGTCAAATCTCAACAGGCCACCTTTACTCATGTTCTGCTGAGTTAAGAAATGCCACTGTAGCAAAATGAAACATAACCTTTAATATTTCTCTCTTTGGTCTGGGCTTCTGTGAAATGCAAGAAGCCTCTCAGTGGATTTGGTTTAAGCCAGCCTCTCTCCTTTAGAGCTATTGTCAGCTGGGAGTTTTTCCAAGAAGGAGAGGTTATTTTGTGTTCCTCTTCCAGTTTTTGTCAGAAGAAGACAAAATTAGATTAATATATATGCCTGTCTATTTTGTTACTGCAGAAAACTAGAAGTACGGTTGCAAGTCTTCCATTTTATTTAATGTTCCTGGCTTGGATACAAACATCTACAGTTTTTGTATGGATTATGTAAAGGAACTTCACTGCTCTTCAGAGGCATGGCTTTAGAATGGACAGAGTTCCCTAGCTGTCTGTCCCTACCAGGAGTGTCTCAGCTTGAAGTACTTCTGGAATTTCTGCAGAACTCTTAATTGCAAGTCAGGAAATAGAGATATCCTAACGTGGCTCACAGTTCACTTGAAACTGCGCAGAGTTGATAAACTTAGTTTTGCTGTTTCCTCACCATCACCTCTATTTAGCATAACACTATGCTAAGTGTTGTTTCTTTTCTTTTCATAGGAGACATTCTGGGTTTAAATAGGGAAATGAAAAGGGACAATCTCAGCTAATAGTTTGTAAAGAATCTTCATCCTTCTTGGTCTGCCTATTTTATTTTTCTTTCCCTTCTCATGGGTACAGTAGTTTTATTGAACTACGCAAATGAAATTTCCATTAATCACAAGAAAAAAAGTTAATGATGACTGTGGAATAGAATTTGGCTGGAGAAGTATGGCCCTCAACATGCCTCTGAAATGCTGCTTTGGCAAGAAATGTTATGTCTCCCCAAAACACTTTCTTTTGAACCTCATGAGTTACAAAGAACTGAGCTGTCTTCATTCTTCTCAGATTAGTTTATAAGTATTGCAGAAGTCATGGAGAGGGAAGGGAACTGGTCAAGAGAAATATTTGCAATTTTTTTTTTTTTTATAATTTACTTCTGTTTTGTCTTCAAGAGTGGCTTTCACAAAGAATGGGATTTTGTTGTCACAAAGAAGTTACTCCTGTTCATTGAAGATTAGGTGGTCCTTGTTAATATTCTTCATTCACTAGACATCTTCTAAAAATATTTTCCCGGATATAGACATCCTCACAGGGTGTGCAGTTCCAGATCCAGTTGGTAGAATGGACTGCAGGAATTGTATCACCCTCTGCACAGCTCATCTCTCACAGCAGGTGAATTCGTACTCAGAGGTTTGAGACATAGTGGCTCTAATGGCTCAGCATGTTTGGGAAGATTTCATGTGCATTAAAAACTGGAGTGTTTGTCTCCTTCAGGAGCATTTAAACAGATTAATATCTTTTTTTTAACCCTTCCTTCCCAATTTTTTTCCTTCCCCCATAACTGCTTATAAATAGCACCCACAACTCACATGGCATGAATTGTAAATGCAATCCCCAGCACGAGTAACAGTTAACAGGCTCAGAAGTGTTGGGATCTGTTTTGGCAAACAAAGGCTGCACTGTTCAGGAGACAGGAACTAGAACAAAAGATTTTGTTGCGCTGTGGGAAAGTGCTGATCAATCTTTAAACTGATGGTAATACCTTCATTTATATTAAAGAAGCCAAAGACTTTTGGTAGTGTATAAATCCTACAAATACTGAATCAAAGTGGCTCTTCTGTTCACTTTGTCATTTCATACAGTGAATTCTTCATTTCAGCAGCTACTTCCAGGTTGGCATTTGTGGTTTAATTGATACCTAGTGTGCTGCTAGAATGTAATGTCTCCCTTAGTAAAATTTATTCTTCATTGTGCTCAGGAGAAACATTTTTGTGATTTACTGGGCACTTCTGGGAAGTGAAAACATTATAATTGTCACAGAAAAGACACATGCAAACATGTTTCCCTTTACTTAATTTACTGTTGTGATGAACAGACATCTCAAGACATTTGCAACAGAGTAATACTCTGCAAAGGAAGAAATAATATTTTAAAGACAACATAAATCAATGTCACTCTGCTGATGTTAATGCATTCTCATAAATCTACTTGAGCTAAAAATGTGTCCCACAAACCGTCTGTCACCACTGATATCTTGAATATCCAGTGAATGACTGACACTGAATGTCCAGTTAGCTTTAAGCTATATTTGAAGACACTAATTCATTTTTTCAGACCTAAAACGTGCTTAAACAGAGACAGAAACAAGAACCTTTAATTTTTTTTCCTTCTCCAAGGGAAATATCACTTAGGAAAAACCCATATTTGCATGTGTAGGAGTGTTTGTGATTCTGGAGGCTTTCTCTCTGTAGTTTGGGAATGCGAATACACACAGAATTGTAGTAAGGGGATTGAAGACTTTTAGTGTACACTGTACCCAGTTCACATTGGCCAAAACTTTTGGTAACATATTTTTATCTTTGCTGCTTGTGTTTCTTGAAGTAGCCAGTATATGTGGGGAGTAGTGGATGTGTTGCAAGAATTCAGTTAACAGAACACAAAGAACATTATTTTGTGGGCCATGGAGTAACTGAAGCATTCCTCTTATACAAGAAAATGCTGACAGTAGGCATAAAATTGTTCAAAAGTTATTGTGAATTTGCAGATCATATTGTTTCCCAGTTCTAGATCTGTTTTCCCACTGGCCTTCATGAAAATATTAAAGTGCTTCAGGAGTGTGTTATTTTGACTACTAAAGTGCACAGCAGTTTTTTAGTTCATAAAAATCTAATTCTAGAAAGTCGATACTTAAGCAAGTGTGTTGTTTTTACTGTCAGGGTCCATATTATGTCCTTGACAGTGATATCAAAAACTGCAAAATCAGGTCAGGATGTTGAAAACTGGATGTAGATCAGTGCAGATGCAAGGGCATCTTGTATATTGCTCATGCATTTGATTGCAGTCTCAGAACAATAAGGGGTTTGATGCTCAGGATGTCACAGGTATAACACTGACTGTCTGTGGATAAATGGCTAAGACAGAAATACAATGATGGATAATGACAAATGCTTCTGCTTATACTTGATAGTCCAAGAACACCTCAGTTGGACAGGCTGCATGAATTGCACTTTGGAGAAATATGGAAGTTAACTTTCTGTCAATCACTTCCAAAATTTATTTTGCAGCACCTCACCCTGGTAAAAGATATCTCAGGTTGTGTCACAGCACAGCACTTCCAGAAGGCAGGTGTACTTGGACAGGGTAAGGATAACTGGAAGGGCCACTGATCCATTAAACATGAACAAAGCAGCAAAGAAATGAGGCAAAGAGCTTAGTTAAGGAAATGACTGTTCATAGGGTGTTTTCAATAATAACTGGACCACAATGAATCTGGTTGTTTTGCTGATTTGGTCATGCTTGATATGCCATGAACTCGGCAAACAGCAGTTGATCCCCTCCCCCACTTGCTCTCAGAAACACTGTGCCAAACCAACCTGATTGCACAATGACTAAAAGGTCATCAAATCTCCTGAAGAATCTGAGCTGTTTGAATAGACAGGGAGAAAATAAGGAAAACAGGCAGAAACACAAGACTGTGTACACTCAGCATAAACGGAGAAACAGACCATAAGTAGAGACTGAAGGAGATAATTCAATTTTCTGACAGCTAACATTCCAGAGGAGAAACCACTATCCTCAAAATCTGTTCTTGCGGACAAAACACAATGATGGGATAGAACTTGTAGTTAGGAAACTGAAAGAGAGATAGTGATGTAGCAAAAATTATATGAAACATTAGAAATCTTAGGAATTTCTTACAAATATAAGAAACTCAAAACATAAGAAGAAATAGGGTTTCTTGGTTACTTACACTTTATATAATAACATTTGGTTCAAACTACAGAGTACAGAAAAAAAAATAAAGCAAGTTATGATTGTTCTAAGCAAGCTGGAATATTTCAATCTTCTATAATGGCAGCGAAAAATCCAGAGATTTAGTCTTCAGAAAAAGCACATACATATACATACCCAAGGGATTAGAGTGTAAAAGATTGCAATGTAATTAAATAAACATGCTTACCTCAATCACTGTTCCGAATTGAAATTGAAGAGTTTTTATCTTGGAATTTATTATATTTGTTTGTTTAATATATAATATGTTTTTTTTTTTTTGTCAGGAGGCATGTATTTATTTTGGTATGTTGTTATCAATAGTGAGTCTCTTGCCATAAAAACTGTCTCTTAATTTTTCTCTTTAAAAGATGAAAAGGTGTTGGAACTGGAAAAATAGGTGAAATCCAGGGTCGTCTTGAAGGTTCCCACCCAGTTAGGAAAGACTATTTAAACACCATTTATTTAGACGTAACAATTGCTACTACACAAGTAAATCAGTTATAGATATTACCTGTCTGTGAGAAATTTCAGTGCCCCAGTGTGTTCCAAAGGAGCTGTGGGCAGGAGCAGACAAAGTGACAAAGCTAAAACGTATGCCTGTCACGAGGCTGTTTGATGTGTCTGTTGCTTACAACTCAGTCATGCAGACAAGGGGTCCTGCTTAGGTTGGTCTACAAGGCCAAACCTCACAGCTACATGGTACCTTTATTTAATATTGCCTTTTACATGGTACCTTTTAATTACCCTGCTGTTTTTGAAACAGGGGTAAAATTTAAATTAGTGGAGCAGTTCTAGTAAGCACACCTGAGTACTTACAGAAGAGAAATTACATTCGTGCTTTATAGTATATATGAAAATTTGGAACAGATGTGATTGGCTGGAGCTCAAGCAAAGTGAAAACTTATTTTTATCCATTAAATCAGTGGCAGAAGAAAAATACCCATTTAATGCCCTATGAATTTACAGTTTACTTTAGGGGAATTTGCCAGTTGCAGGCATAAAACATGCAATGCAATCTAGCTAAGCAATGCTTGATTGCTACAAGCACAGAAGCTTTTTCTAAACTCCTGAGTGAACTTGAAGATATAGATTTAGCATTGTTTGCAGACCCCTAAATATTCCAGGTCCCACTAGTCCTGAACTGTCCAAACCCTGGTTTCCACAAATTAGATTCCTAGTGCAGAACCTAAAGCAGCACAAGGGGAGGGAGGGAGGGGGGGAGGGAGGGAGGGAGGGAGGGGGGGAGGGAAGGTGGGCATGCGACTTACATAAAAGACACTTGGAATGTCAACCTTTGCCTGTTTCCCAAGACAATGAATCTTTAAACTAACCGTGTTCATGAGCACTTGAAACAAAAAGCCAGCTCTATTTTCTTTCAGCCACTTTAAAAAAATGAAGCACAGAGGGAAAAAAAAAAAGATCAAATAGTAGGAAGGCAAAAAAAGCTGAAAAAGCATATAGATTTTGGTACATAGAAAATTAAAATAGTTTAAAATTTGTCTTTGCTTAATAGCAACCCAAACTGTTTGAAATAATTGCTGTTCAACAACAGAGATACGCTACTTCACATAAATATCTAATGACTTCAAGATGAGGAACTAACTAAAATCGAAGATCAGATTAAAATATAAAAAGCACTGATGGAAGTTGCAGCAGCAATCCAATCTCTAAAGTTCCATTTTTTGGTGAGCTGCAGGTTTGGTGATTAGTGATGGGTGCAAAAGCATTATAATTCAAAGAAAACCTGATAAGTACCATTGTGACCATCCTTTTTAAATGCAAACTGCAAAGAGGACAACTGTAAGTGTTATTCAGAAAGCTATAGTGTTAAAAGCATCTTTTTAAATGTCAAAATACAAGTAAATTTTTAAAGACTGCATAAAATATTTTCTAATACCCTAAAAATAATATCTGCTGGAGCTTTCAAAGGAACATACATAGAGAATGAAAGCATTTTCAATGTTCATCTTTAGGGTTTTTATCATCACAGATGATAAATTCAACTTCATTTCATACTCAAATATTGGTGACTGAATAAAGGATGAAAGTTTTCAAATGTGGAATATAAATATCAAATGGGGAGAAAAATGCAGTATAGTGCAATAACATCTGTATGGATTTTATCTCAAACATACATGTTGAAAATGTGTCTGTGTAAAACAATTATAAAATAATACATGACATTAGAGATTACTAATGTTATGAAATTATAGCTAACGTGTTCAAATACATTCACATTGTTAAATTTTTTTTTCTTACAGTGATAGGAAAATAAAAAAGAAGGATGGAAATAAAAGTTTTGGGTCATTTCATTCCACTAACAATCATTAAAAAAGAGAAAAAAAAGAAGTTTATAGCTCTTGGTTATTCTATCACTTAGATTTAAAGTAAACTACAAGGAATTATTCTAATTGGATTATATACTTACTTAAGGAGTTGCACTAGCACAAGTACTTCTTCTTCCTTAGAAGCTCCACATGTTCAAAATCTGAATAACAAAAAAAAGTATTGGGTTATAGAAAGAAAACAAAAAGTCTGACCTTCCTCTTTAGTTCTGCTTCTTACTCTTCTATACTTATCCATGGGAAAGAATACTCATCTGTGCAACCACAACCCTTATGCTTTGATCCTTTGATCTTGACAGAATTCTCTCTACTAAAGGAATCCTGGCAAAGTCAATGTTACTTTTTTAACCAATCTAGACTGTAGAGGAATCACCTGTATCATTGAATGACATGATTCCAAATGAATCACTCAGATTCCTCTGATTATCTGTGCTTCATATCAAAGAAGTATACTGGGAGCAGGTGGGTATGTTCTTGTGACTTAAAACACCAGTATCAGGATTCATCAATTACAGCACTTTCTCTCACTACTGCTACCACAGTACAGGAAACAGGGCATGATTACAGTCTTCCATCTAGAGGGTTTTTTCAGATATTTTATAAGCTGGTATAAATTTGAGATGCCTTTGAGTCATTTAACTCACCATTAACATGATCATCTTCCTTAAAATGGCAGCAGAGTCAGAAAAGTGCAAAATAAAATTCAAGAACAAAGCCATTACTTGCATTGTTTATGGCTCAGCCTTTACCATTAGGCCTAAACCCTCCATGATTTCAACTTGTTCATTAGTATGTTGTCTTATTTTCCTCAAAACCTCACTGCAACATCTTCTTTATCATGCAGTTGATAATTCAAATATTACACAGAAACAACATGATAAGATTTAAGAATTTTCATGAGGTTATAAAAATAAAACTTCAGGAAAAGCAGTATAGTTCACTAGTGCTGGCTGCCTGGTCTGAAACCATACCTTCATACTGTTTTTCCTTTTGCAATATGTAGAAATGTAAAGATATTCAGGATGGACTCACATGAAAAGCAAAAGTAGCCCCCATTCTTTTACATCTGTATTACTCATTGTATCTAAAATCCAACTCATAGTATTAAAAAGTTGTTTGGAAATACTCAGTGTTCACATTTATCGCTGGGAGCTGAGATTCCAAGAATTTGAATGGTTAATGAAACATTTTCAGATTTCTCAGCAGCCATATTAAGATTTACTTTTCATACCAATATGACACAAAAGCATCAAAACTGCACTCCGACCTTAAAGTACATCAATCTTACTTTCTTTTCTTGGTTGAGTGGAGACCATGCTCTTTCATTTTAGGAACAATTTGCCCATGGTGTAGCACATTATGTGTCAGTGAAATGTGATATTGTGAAAAAAGAGGGATAGCATAAGGAAATGTATCTCGCAAAATTAAAAAAAAAAAAATCTATGAATTATCTGTCCTGTGCTCTGCAAGATTATTGTCTTTGCACCAAGTCAAACACAGTATATGTAATCAGTTTTTATTCAGAATTTCATGTCTCCTCACTCCATGAAGAAAGAAACAGAGACTGGTTAAAAGATGATGGCTGAGACTAAAAGGAAAAATCAATTATCTAAGGCAAAACTGAAGAAGATTGAGATGCCTAAATTAGAAAAGGTAATCTAAAACCTGAAGCTTTGTGACTGCCTGAGTTTCCTAGGCATTGGTATTTTGCAATATATTGTTCAGGTCTTTGCAGGTGAAACCTTAACTGTGGTATACCTCTTTGTGAAATTAAAAAAAGAAAAAGAATGCTACTCAACAACCCTGACACGGTGCAGTGGCACAAGTACCCAAAGTGGATACTTATTGGCTTTTTTGAAATCAATGCCCATGACTGCCACCCAGTTTTCCACAGTAGTTAACTATAAAACATCTCCTCAGAGGAAGAGGATACAAACTCAAATTTCTTATCTGCCAGGTGAAGGCTCTACCAAGAGGCAGATAAGTGTGTGTCCATGTCTCTGTATGTGTATACATACATGGAAATATTTGGCTTATTCCTTTCTCCCTCTTACTGAGGATAATATCAGAAAGTGCAATTATTCATTTGTGATTGAAATATATCTGACATTGCAATATTACTTACACTGTTTACAAGATCCTCTCAATATGATTTCTTATTTCGTTTTATGCTCCTGACATGTTTCAGTCTATATTTTTAATTATATTAACTAGAGCACAAATTTAATGTAACTAGATTTTTAAAACAGATATAACCCAAAGTTGTATTCCATACTTTTGCTATTTTGTCTATATTATCTAATCTAATTAATCTAATTTAATTAGGAAAAAAAACTTTGATAATGTGGTTTTATTATCACTGACTTAGGAAGCTTTTTTTCCCGGTTTTGTCATTCTTTGATATAGAAATATCTATGAGTATTTTACAGATTATTTCAAGTACAAAATTCAGGACAATGTACTTAATCAGACTGCAAGACCTCTTCTACCACATGTGGACTTCAGTACAGTTGTCCCTTTACCCTCTACATTGTCCTCGTCGTAATGCTAAGTAATAAGGTTACTCTGTGACCTTCTTTTAGAGTGGAGCTGTCCATTGAATAAAATGTTAATTCTTCCCAGTATCATTATTCTAACAGATTGTAATGACCTTAGGGTCCTTCTAGGCAGAAATGAAGACAATTGTTTCACCAAATGGTTTATTCCAAGGCTTAATTATATTGTGAATCCTTTAAGTACAGTGAAACCCTTCTAGTAAGGCAAACCTTTCACATGGAGTCAGACAACCCTAACTGTTCATCCTCTAGACCAGTGTTAATAGCACAAAAATTGTAACTCTGGCTACCTTACCATGACAAGGTATTCTGGGCAGGGAATGGGCCATATCCATGCCATTATAGTTTTTCTTTGTAGGAAAACAGTTAATTGTAGTTGTAGATTTCAGACAAGACCTGGCAGACTTCAAAGGGATAATCAAACTCATTCTTTAAATCCTAAATTCAGCACGTTCTCCCTTATTTCTCTCTGTAAGGACTGTGGCAGTGAGCTTTCCATCCTAGTCTGGCTTTTTTAGTTTTCCTAAAACATATTATGGGGTATCTCAACATCAGTTAAAAGCTCAACTACATTTTGTTTGGTGTGCATATTTTCTTAATAGTTATTTAATGTGGGAAGTGAAACATTTATTTTAGTTGGGAAAAATACACACTAAAATAATATTTTACACTTCCACTGGGTTAAAACTTCAAAAAGTTTTAGAAAAAGAAAATTAGACAAATTGCAGAGAAGAAATTATTTTGAAAAATAATAACAAGCACAATAGGCCATTAAAAAACCTAAAAATATCATCCAAATTTCTTTTTTTTTTTGGTTGGACATATTCTTTCCCTCTTAAAATAATAAAAATAAATCCTTTAAATAGCTACGTATGACCTAACACTAGCTTTTCCCAATTTTTCTTTCCACTTTTTAAGAGCTATTTTGGGCTATACCAAGGTAGACAGCCCAGCCTACACATCTGCTCATTCACATAAAAAGCGAAAGTGATCAAATTTGTGGATTGTTATAAAGATACATTAAAAGGTGAAGTAAAATCTGTGTGTCAATTTGTTTCCAGGAAAGTAGGGCTGCATCAAAGGTGATGGTTACTCGGTAAGACAAATGTCCTGTCTTTCTTTCCCTATGTTTTTGGGGATTTTTGGCTGAGCACAGCATCATTCAATCTGGAATATTTGTTTGGTCAGTGAGAGTCAGCTACCTTGGCAGTCTCCCCTCACAGCTTCCTGTGCATGTCCATCCCACTCGTGACCTCCTGCACTGCTCAGCAATAGATGAAACATTGGTGTGTTATCAACATTGTCTTGATCACAAACCAAACCAGCACCATACAAGCTGCTATGGCTAAAATTAACTCCATCCCCAAGAAAACCATATAACACCTTATTATTACTACATTTGATTGCAATAAAGATGCTGATGAGCATTGAAAACATTAGAAATCTACCTGAATCTCCACGGCATTTCACTACTTCCTGTGTGCTGTAAGAATCACTCAAAAGATTTATATGGGGTTATAAGATATTCTAGGAAGGATTTTCTATTCTATTTGCTTCCCTGCCTGTATGTGTGAGATCTTTCAAGACCAGCGTTAGATCCAGCTATCAAATTGGCACTAATTCTCGGGTAGCACATAACCAATATTAACAGGTAGGCCTGTGAGTGGTGTAACATTTTTAGCTGTATTGTCAGATAAAAAGACTGAAACACTTTAAAGTTCTTTGCTTATGATTTATGGTTGAGTGGGTATTACCTTACCCATTTATGCTCTTTAGGGTTTTTACTTCTACATCTGTATGGGTCACCCTGTATTTCTGTTCAAAGGATAAAATTAGGCTCAAAGCTCAGTTAATCTGACTTATTTTGTCTATATCACTTCTATGTACTTTATATATTTTCTTTAGGATGAGATGAACCAAGGATGTTTTTTCTCCCACTTCATGATAAAACAAATCTACATGATCTAAATGACAGACTTGGATGTAGTTTACCTCGCTTTACCAGATTAATCCAGAACAAATTCATATTAGACTGATTTTATTCTATCTTTGACACCAACTAACCCTGCCATCTAAAATACTTTAAATGTTGAAATGTTTTAGTGAACACAATGGTTTGTCATCTAAAATTGTCAAAGCTCTCAACAAAACTTAGACAATGAGGTATTTTATCCACTTACACTCAAGAACAGACCACAAAATGGTTCAGCCAAAGAACAGTTTTTGTAGGAATGCATAGCATTTACCTCAGAGTCAGAAGGCCATTAAAAACTGATAAGTTGGGCATGTTAACTGGCCACAAATAGAAAATTATCTCTGATATTCTGGTGAAATAATATGAGAAATTTTAACAAGGTCCTAGTTTTTTTTTTAAAATCAGCAATAGAGAGAATCATAGTAGACCACCACTGCTACTCATTAACCAAATTTGCTTATTAACCAAATGTAATAAATGTAATAAAAATAAATAATAAAATAATTAAAAATAAAATACTGCTACTACTAATAATAATTGATTCCAGTGTTATTTATAAAGGGAGAAAATCACCCATTTAAGATTCTCAGCAAGATATTTCTTTGCACTTGAAGATGATTTCTAAGTCCTTGACAAATATTCTGGGGAGATAAAGGGTATTAAAACAGGCCAATGATAAGAGATGAGATAGGATGCTGAATCCTCAGTTACACAGATTTAGTGGTTATGGACTTTAACAGAAGGGCAGCAGAATTTATCCTAGGAAATTCTGTCTCTGAGAAACAAAAGACACTTGTACAGAAGATAAACTTTTATTTTGCTGTAACTGAAAAGCTGCCTCACTGTGACAGCAATAACTTTCTCTGTAGGATGAATATGTTTGCTGACACAAGCACCTAGACATTCTTTGTTATGGCAGACATGGTGAAAAGGTTTCCCAATTTGGATTGTTTCTTTCCTGTATTTTTCACCTTTTTCTGAGGTGTTATTAATGTTATAATCATGCATATAATTTTCTACAATGTCACTATTTTTGTACCTACTGCATTCACCCCAGCTTTTTCTAGTCATGGAACACCAAGCATCTCATGCAAAAACAATGTAAGTGTATAATGAGGCTAAGAGGACACCAGTTTAAAGTAGAAAACCAAGATGAGAAATAAGATGGAGTACAGCAAGGCTCCATTGCTATCTCCAAGTCCATTCAAAATATGACTGTATTACTTCTTGGTTTTAGTTAGCGTCACAAGATTGATTCTCCCTAGTTATGCCTGAAAAGATCATTACATTTTACATTTTAAGGTTTGTACAAAAATTAACTGACTATACTGTTAAATCTATATTAATTTTGGCATCATTACACATTGTTTCTTTACAGAAAATTAGCAAGAGTCTGTAGTCCTGAAAACCTGAACTGTAGAGAATAAAATTTTTTTCCCACCATTTTGTAAATCAGCTAATTAAAGGTGCAGAAATTATAGATTTGAGACTGGTGACATCTGCTAAATATGAGTTTTTCTTTATATTTTCTTCTCCAAGAATATTGGGGACAACTGTGCTATATCTCAGAGTCGTTTTGTTCTTCCTTCACATACCTTTGTGTTGCTTGTATTCAATTCACATCTAAACTTCACAAACACAATGTTTAGAGATTTACTTTCTTTCAAATAAAACCTGAGAATACAGAGAAACAGATAACAGCTTCAGGGAGGTCAGGAAATAATCTGTCAGTAAGTGTTGGCAAAAAACAAACTGCTTTTAAGACTGAAAGTGGATGCAGGTCATCAAAATGACACTCTACACGGTTTGACTAGTTCTCCACTGCCTATAATGGGAGTTTAAACACATGTCTGGAATGCAGACCACTATTTGGAGATATGCAAAGAGTCTGAATTTGTAGCTGGGAGAATTCTTCTAAAATGTCTGTCTGGTGTTCTCACCCATCTCTGGCAATGGCTGTAATGGGTGCTTAGGTATAGAAAGAGTTAAATACAATGAGCGTTCATGAGGATATTCTCCCTGTCAGCCAGTAATTAACAGCCACTGAAATTTCTACCAAAATTAACCTGCCCTCTTTCTTAAATACATCACTAGTAACTACTGCCTTGGTCCACCCTTGCCAAAAAAGTCAGATGAACAAATAATTCTTCTAGAATTGCAATTATCAGCACAGACACATCAACCTATGTAACCCTTCCAGATTCTTCCTGATATTAACGCACGCAAATAAATGGGGTTTTTAAACATTTGTGTCTTCATCGTGTATTTTTATAGCTTAACTTTCAACTAAAACAGGAACTGCCACACTGAAGGCAGCTTTTCACCTGTTTATCTCTCAGATGACTGTTTTGACTACAGACTATTTCCCTTGAATTTCTCCACTTTGATGCAACTAATTTGCCAATTTTCAATAAAGACATTAACTTCTCCACAGAAAGAGTATTCTCCTTACTCACACACAGTGCACACAGTGCATCCTTGTTTTATGATGTTTCTTCATTTTACAGCTGCATACTGAGGTAATTCAACCAGCTATTTAAAATTTAACAGCTAGAAAATTAGACACGATGATTTTTTTTTTTTTAGTGCAGCAGAATGATTCCTAGGAATGTTACATGAAAAACGAGTATATTTACCTGTTCTCAAAAACTCTGCAGCCAGAGCTGAATAACTTATGCATTTTCAGATTTATGTCAGATTCTTGGAGATACATGCAAGAACAGGGCTATAGCTTTTGAAATCCTTTGCATGTGTAATCTTACATTTGATGCAAATCAGCATTTGCAAAACAAAGATATCTGAAGCATGATTTGAAAACAGAAATATTTTGCTGCAGTGCATGCTTTCATTTTTTATTTTTTAATATGCATCAGTTCACTTTCTGGAAATCCACACTATGGGACAATACTAGTAAAAAAGAGCAGATTAAATGAAATATAACCTAAATTTTGGCACTCCTAAATAGCATGATTAATTGTAATTATTTTGCTTTAGATTTGGCAAAAAAAAAGTTAATATACACATTAAAAAAATGGGTTAGAAACAAACACATTTGTACCCCAAAAAAGATAGATAATAAAACATCTGAAGTATATATAATTATATGTTTATATATAGTTCTCTCCACTTAGTTTAGATTAAGTATTACATAATGTTCAACTGCAAGTACTGTACTAACTACTCATAGTAAGAACTTATTCAAATGCTCCACCTTTGATAAAATTTTATTGGAAAGCTGCTCATAAAAGTTTCTAATTTCTTGGATTATAATTTCAAATAACAGTCTAGATGATTTTTTAAACTGTTAAATTATAAATTGTCTTGTAAAATTAAACTGCTGCTTAATGCATAATAATATTTCATTTAAAACTTCCAGGAATATGGTGTGGTAGTATTTAAATAAAGAGGAAAAGTTATTACAATAGTTTCTTCACTGTTTTACAATTTTAAAATGAATTGCATTAGTCTTAAATAAGTGAACTATTTTGGCAGAATGCTTAAAGCAGAAAGTTAGTGGAATACAGCTGTTCAAAGATACCTAAGATGAGTAAGTGGTGAAGATGACCAACCTGACTGAAAAAAATTTCTGGAACTCAAGAAAAAAAAGAGAATTTATGGTGTTTGGTAGAAGGGTCAGGAAACTCAGGAGGACTACAAGGATGTTGTGAGGCTATGCAGGGAGAAAATTAAAAGGGCCAAATTTAAATTAGAACTTTTTCTGGATAGTGCCATAAAAGACAATAAAAATGTTTCTGTAACTACATTGTCAATCAAAGAGGGCCTAAGGAGAATTTTCATCCTTTAGAAGATGTGGAAAGAAACATAGTGACAAATGATGAGGAAGAGTTTGAGACGCTTAATTCTTTCTTTATTTAAGTCTTTGGAGTAAGACCGGCTGTTCTCCAGGTACCCATACCTCTTTCTGTCACTACACAGCCTTGCAAAATGTCCCTCTCCAGCTTTCTTGTCGGCCTGCTTTAAATATTACAAGACTTCTGCTTGGTCTTCCTGGAGCTGAACAATCTCAGATCTCTCAGCCTGTGTCATAGCAGAGGTGCTCGAGCCCTCTGATCATTTTGGTGAGCTCCTCTGAGCTTGCTCCATCAGGTCGATGTCATTCATGTGTTGGGGGGCCCAGAGCTGGACACAATGCTCTGGGTGATGTCTTATCAGAGTGGAATACAGGGGGGGAAAAAACAAAGATAAATTTATAACTTTGCAGCATTCTCTGTGGTACTTATTATATGAAGATGGAGCAACTGAAGGACTGGCACGATGTCCAAAAAACTCTGATAAGGGAATGTTAAATTTAATAGATGGAATAATTACTCTGATTCACTAAAAAATTCTGTTGTTTATTTCTGTTGTCCATTTGTCCCTGAATTGATGTCTGTGTAAAGGAATATCGGACAAATTGTTTCTGAAAATTTCAAATTAAATAAATCACTATAATACCAACCCTGGAGGGAAGGTTACAGATGCTGGAGGAAGCTTAATCTGAATCAATAGCCAGAGAGAAGGATTCACTCATTTATTTTTACACTTAAATGTAGCCTGCAGTTTCTCATATGGCCGGAAGAAACTGTGGGTGGTTGATAAGTATCAGGAAATTCTCTCAGCTTGAACTGCTTCTTGGTGTTTTGCAAAAGCAAAAGGATATAAGCACTGAAAAGAGTTTTGTGGTAATTCATTTGCCTGCCCTTTTCAGAGCTAATTAAACACAGAAACTTTCTATATCATCTATCAACTGGGTTTTATTTATTTATTGTAAAAAATAACCACATCACATATCAAAAGCAACAAACGATAAGACATAATTCAGCGTTCTATGTGCTAAATCTGAAATGCACATTAATGGAGCACCAGCGAGTTTGACAAAATGCCATGGCATAATTATTTCCTAATTAGCTAGTGTAGTCAACATGTAGGATTTACTGCTACTTACATGACTTTTCATTGTAGAACTCAAAAAAGGAAATGATAATGGCTTCATGCTGTAAAGACAATTTTTTTTGGTTTTGGTTCATCTGCCTAGACAGTTTCAAAATGACATTGTATGCTGAAGTACCTCATGTTTAGTGTCATTTTTTATTTAATTTTGAAATCTCTCTAGAGTATGAAATACAAAATGACAAAGACACTGAATTGAATAATAAGTGCATGTTAAAATTGTGTGTTTACAATGTGCTAGCCAAGATCCTAATGCCAAGTCTTTGTTGAAATCACATTGATCTATAATTACAATGAACTATTAAGCTTTTGTATTCACAGTGTCTTTGGAAATAAATCAATGCATCATACAGAATTACTATCAAATATGTGAAACAGAAGAGTATTTCTGTCTAGAAATATTGTAAATTTAGAGAGATTACCATGAATTCTTACAGATTTTTTTAGATTTAAATATTAGAAATGTTATTTCTTTTCCTTTTTACTTAATAAAAGCAAATTTTTGCATTAGACTTTGTTCAAAGAAAATAAATTCTGAAGGCTTTTTTGAATTCTGAAAGGAGTGACCTAATGAGATGTATTTTCCAGATTGAGGAACAAAACCTACAATTTAAACTCAACTGATTCATACGGGTCAATCTGAAGATAAAAGGCTGGCATTTTGAAAAGTGTCTGTGTTTCCAAACTGAGAGCACACAAGTATGTTGAGAGAATAATACACTCAAATTCTATTGTGACTTTTTTTATAGAGATCTGGAAAGCATTTTAATAACAAAGAAGTTTCATATTTCTCCTAACATGGAAGAAAGGAACATTGGAGATGATTTTACCACACTGTGATTCCTTTATTTTCTTGTAGTTTACAGATTGTGTTTAGTAACCCATTATTTATGAAAAATGAATTTTTGTATTCAAACAAATAAGGCCATGTAAAAACAGAGTGAAATTGTATGCACTGGATTTTTTTTAGATGGTAACATCCTGTCCTTAGATAAAGGGCCAACAGACTCTTAATACTCCTCACGTGACAAGAACTCTGCTTTAGAGATTTTCTAAACCCTGTTGTGCCCAGCCAAACAGTAGAGTGTAAGATCTGCATAATGACTCAGCACAACCATGTCAGCTCCTAAAAACCCCACACAGAAACTTGTGGATTTTCCGGTAAATACTTATATGACCCTATTTTATTTAGTTTAAAAATGTCCCACCACAATTTAATCATTAAATACCTATACAATTACAAAGTTAATGTAGACCAGACCCTATTATATGTTACATGAAGACTGTGGGTGAGGAAATGTAACTGTTTGCTCTCTGTCATTTAAATGTACCTCATCAAGCAATTGATGATTTAACTTATTTTATGTAACTTAAAGCTGTATTTTTAATCAAAATATATTAAATAGGATCTGGTGGGTTGAAGATCCAAAAGTGGTCATTTACATCTTTTTCATTTCATATAAACATGTACACATATATACATGTATTGTCTGCTTCTTTCACTCTCCACTTCCCAAACTTAAATTTTCAGAAAACCATGGCTGAGACCCTGTAAAATACTACAGAGATCCTGTAAAATAATGTATATTTACAAAAAAAAAAAAAAAAAGGGAAATTCCAATTAATAAGGTCACATACCTAGACAAAGATGAACACTTGTCTTTGCCATGGCACAGAAACATGGAGCCAGAAGGGGAGTGAAGAGCATGGAAACGATTGCAGTACCTTCTGTGAATTTTCAAGTTGGCTGCAGTCTCCTATTACAGAACTGACTCTTTTACAAGCATGTTTTGAATACAAGAATAGTGTGAGTCAGGTCAGGCATTCCTCATTCAGCAATAAGGAAACCAGGTCAAAGAGAAGACTTGGAACACGCATACAGAAGAAATGTCTCTGAGCGATCCATACGTCTGACTTCAGTGACCAATTGCATATATCAAGGTATTGAAGGGTGCATTACACTTATAAAAGGTGTTCACAGACTTTGGGGTCTTCCTCTGAAAGTTCAGTGGGTTTAAAGAGGAACTTCAGTCAGTAGATACAAGCTACCTACATATTCAATGGAAAAGATAGCACTTATCTCTTCTACAATGTTTTTGCTCAACACATTTTAAAGTCCTTAAAGTTGGTTGGGATTTTTCTTCCACCATATTTCTATACATATTTTTTCAGGGGTTCTACTCAAATCTGCGCATTCAGTTTACTGTAATTTAGAATTTTGAAAATTAATAGACAATTTTAGAAATCCTTCTTCCAAAAGAGAGGATTTTGCCTCACCTGCATGCAGATGTCCTGAGGTGAATTCATTTTCTCACAATGCAGCCTCTAGCAATTGACATAGTACTTACATATAGACTTATTGATTTACCATTTTGTATGAAATATTCCTTGCAAAAGAACAGAGTGGTTTTAAACTCTAGTATTCTTTATACACTGAGAGATGTACAGACTTCCAAACTGACAGTCACACTTTAATTTAAAGGAGTGAAACATTTGTCCACCAGAATTAGCTCCAAATAAAATCAGATATGATGCTAAAGATCAGCAGTTTGATGTAACCATCAAACTATAGGAACTATATGTGTTAGGAAGGCCCTTTGAAGACAAACTTTCCATAAGAGAGGTTTCATGGACTTATTTCTAAAGTTTAATTAAAGAAACACATTATTTGAAAGATCTTCAAGATGCAGCTATCTACAGTTTAAATGTCTAAATTAAGCCTGAGGCCTAGGTTGTCTGCATAGATGATGCAGAAACAACTAGAGGGCTGTCCCCATAGATTTTTGAATGCACAAAAAATCACTAAAAATGGAGGCAAAAGGAATTGCACACTGCTCTCTGGAGATGCTCTCTTCCCAGAATGATTACACAGTTTAAAAGTCTATCATTTAGATAACTGTTCTTAAGTAAAGTAAATCCCAGCTTCATTGTCTCAAAATTTTGAAATATCTCCTCTAACACATCCCGAAATGTCCACTAAAAGTATCACTCTGTTGATAGTCTTTGAAGTCAGTATTCCAGTGCACTGGTCCTATCACTTTTATTATAAAACTGCATTCTTGAAATGATATTGGTTTATTACAGTAAAACCCAATGAGTCGGTGCTAACTTGTTTTGAATGCTCTAAATTTTCTGTGGACTCAAACTTTTAAAATCTTGTTTTTAAATACCTCTGAGACAAACTGCAAAACCCTGACTTTGTGCTGAAGGGCTGGTCACTCCTTGGCATTCCAAACTCTGAAAACTGTAAATGACAGTTCTGCCATTGAATGTGTTTGCATTTTCCACAGCAGGATAATACATTTTCCTATTTATAAACTCAAAAAATTCTACAGTACTTACCATAACCTGCCTACACAAGTGAAAGCTTATTTCTTTGTGCTCACCATGGTGTAGCTCATTTCTTGAGGCACAGAGAAGAACATTGTAAATAACATTTTAACACCCACTTCCCAGTTCATATTGAACAAACAGAATGTATGGCTAGCCCATTTAAAGTAGAAAAAGGCCAATAAATACATAAGAACTGTTAGTCATGTCTGTAATCTGCCACATACAGCAACAAGAATCGCTATTGAAGAGGCAAAAAAAGCTGGTATTACAGGCCTTTCGTTAGCTTCACTAATTGTAAAAATTGGCCCTGCTCTTATTTCTCCTCTTTTCTATGTTTCCTGCTTCTACCTGCATTAAAATGACAGAAATATGATCAACACACTGATTTTGACTAGAGGAGACTTGGGCTGAAGGCATACAAGATGCAAGCTGTGCCTTTCACTGTTCTGTTGTGAACACATATGATTTTCTACAGAGCATGTTTCACAGCACCAATCACAGGTTACTCTAGAAGAAAAAATTATAAGTGAATTGGGAGAGGAAGAGAGATGAAGATCATAGGATCAGACAAAGCAACCACTTCTGCTGCTTAGCATTTAATAGAGAGAGGGGAAAAATTAAAGAATTTTTTCTTGTTTCCTGTTTGAATATCAATTATAATACTGAAGATATCTTTAGTTTCAACTAAAATTTTAAACTTTTGCAGTAAAAAAAAGAGGAACGCTATTACTTGAATTCACTTTTCTAATAGCAATTCTCCATGGACTTAAGAAATGGTAGTGTTTAAATGAAATTATGTTTCATATTTAGAAGCTGAGGTAATTGTTGAAAGCTTAACTTGCTTACTGGCCTTGAGCTTGGTCCAGTTTCCAGGCCACACTTTTTCTTGGCTGCTGACTTCTTGAAGGAACAACACATATTAATTACTTAACATTTATACCCCTCATGTCAAGCAATTATCAGGGTAAGTTTTAGTCCCTTTTATTTCCCTTGAACTGAAGAAAATAAAAGCTTAGGCAGTCCACCCATTGGTAAGTACTAAGAAAGAGGATCTTAAATACATCTAGTCCAGGAACACTATAAATTAACTGCAAAAAGGCAGTTGGAAAAGCTTAAAAGAAAAATGAAATAAAATCATGGTATTATGTAAGCTTTTCTATTCCAGAGAGAGCTGACTCTTTACAAAATAATTTACTTTTTGATATCAAAGCACTTCAATCTCAACTTACTTTTAATAGATGGCTTTACTGACTGTATTTGTGATGGCAGAAACCTTAGAGAACACATTGCACCAGTGCTGTAGCTCATGAAGAAACAGACGCAGTGGAGTGTATCATGACAGGCTGAAATGGAATTCCAGCCGTGTGAAGGTAAATTTTCCAGCTGTGCTAGCACAGATTGGAATAACTCACTCATGACTGCTGCAGAAGAAAGTGTCAGTCTATATCTCAAACTGTAGCTATCAACCACTTTGTACCCCTGCCTGCAGCAGACAGAGAAAAAATTCAAAAGTAGCAATGTGAGATTAATGCATTTCTGGGAAGTAATTTGCAGTATTATAATATTTTTTCAATCCTTATTTTTCTATTTAAATAATTTTTTCTCTGGATTTATGAATTTTCAGGTATTTTTAAAGTGGGTATGTTACTTATTGCCACAATGTTCTTTTTTTCCTTTAGAGTGTCTACTTTTTTACACATATTCAGTGTGTTAGTGAAGATTGTTCTACTATCACGAGTTATTAATAAAGATACTCCAGAACGACCCGGAGTATCACAAAATGGTCTTTTAAAAACTATCAGTCACAAAGTCAAGGATGCATTATATTTTCTTTGAAAAACAAAAAGTGAATTTTGAGCAAGTGAACTTGTCAAATCAACAACACTGATTTTAACTAAGCACACTTTTTTTTTCCTATTCAACAGTTCAGAAGTCACCCTGAGTCTCTCAGGTCTTATTTCTGTGATTAAAATTCATCAGACATTCAGCTCTTTGGCTTGTGCTTATAGGAAATAGGATTTCTAAATTAGTTTCCTATCTAATGCAGGGGTAGTTTGGGCTTGAAGATCAGACAAATACAAGTCTTTGAACAGGGATGCAGGAACCTAAAATGTGCAAAAATATCAACAGAAGATACATATTAACATCACTGAGTTTGGATAATGCTTCTCTCTCCTTCCTTTATTCCTGGCCTCATGATATGTTGCAATACAAGAATATGAGGCATTACCTTCAAAGGGAAAATCCAGCATAAAGATAAACAAGAGAACTGAAGATAGGAGGGATGAAGACTTCCAATATTCTAATGGTTCCTAAAACCTGTAAATAGGAAGATCCTTGTTAGAGTACATATCCCATTATTTTGTCGGGGCTATGAACTCCTTTTGAAGTAGTGATTGTCTGTTTTCCCAGCTCTGGCAGTACAAGTTATTCCTGACTAGACTTCTTAGACTAATTTCCCTTGGAGTATTTTAGCTTTAATGTCACTTCAGAAATGACCAGTTTAATTTTAATTGGTGTCTGGTCTCAACATTACTGGTTTCAGACATAAAAAATCATCAGACGAAGTAATCCTATATTAAAAAGGGGAGAAAATATCTGGAATATAGATATTTTCTCATTAAAAATTTGTTGCTTTCTATATGGCAATTTGGTAGTTTCTGTACCCATAGAAGTATATTGGTGAGAGTTTATAATTATCATCTATACTCTTGCTTGGTTGCATATTTATACCTATAAATCAAACCAGGACATATCAGCTGTGAAGGCAAAGGAAAATCTTCCTCTGCTCTTATGCAAAAAATCCACAAAGTGCAGATGTGACCCTCAGTGCCCCACAGCCACGTACACTTCTCTCCTTGTTACAGACACATCTGGGTGTTTTATTGACTCAGTGACAACTTAGAGTACCTTGGTGGTTCATACCTTTCAGGTTGCCTGAAATGAAAGGAAAATACCTCTTCAGGTGATACTGTGCCTTCTGTGCTCTCGTCCTTTTTCCAGCAGACATTTCACATACCACTGATCTCATAATTTCTGACTTTTGTCTGGTCTCATAGCGACTTTCTGTAGGAGTTTAAATCCTCTCAGAAAAACTGTGCAGCTGCTCAAAAATAGCACGCCTTCCTCAGCCAACAAAACCTTTCAAACACCTCGAAAAGGCCCTAGAACAAGTAACTCCTGAACCTCTAAAAACTGGAGTCCTTACCTATCTTTGAAATAGCATTTAAAGACATTGAACTGTGTCTATTTAAACAATATTTATTTCAGTGAAAATCTTCATTAGCTGTTTGGCAAATTCACTCAACTTCTGCCAGCTGCAGGACTGGATAGAAAATGAACTCTAATTGGAATTTGAGGTAGCAAATTTGACACTCTACAGAAAAAGAGCTATCTGAAAATTTGCAGCTGGGGTTTAGGTTTGTTTTGGTTTGCTTAATTTTGATACTTCTTTCAGCACAGATGTCAAAATCTTACGAAGCTTTGAAACAGATGAAAATGATTTATTCCAGACCCAACCAGCTTTTCACCAGCTGTAGAAAAGTCAAAATGGGTGGAAGAGGAGATACTCATTTTAGTATTCCTCTATTTAAATTTGACTCAAGCATCCATGAAAAATATTAGGCTCCATTCACAGACTATTTATAAAAAGCAGAAGGGAAATTAAACTAAACAGCCAGAAAGAAGGTTCATGCCTGCAGAACTCAAAGCAGTGATTTAAGAGTGATTTACAACACCTGGTGACAGCAAAAGTGAACAACTATGTCCTGTCTCTCTCTTTGTACTGCTATGCATTGTGCCACATGAAAACAAAAACTACAGAGAAGCAAACAATTCTCAAAAGCCTGGCTCCAGGTGCAGTTACACGGAATTGGTGTAACTACTGTACACCCAGGTCTAAGCAGCCAAGCAGTCTCAGACAAGGAAACATTAGGAAACCTAATGCTGGATTTCCTAATGAGATGCTGCCAACACACCCTCTAAAGCAAAAACCCCAACCATCTAACAACCAAAAAAACAAAGAAAACAAAAAAACCTACAAAAAAATCCAAACCAAGCCCCATAAAAAGCAAAAACCCATATGTGACTGTAGGAAAACTTGCATGCCCAGAAAATGAGCTGGATGTAAACACACACAAAAAATGTAGAATTTGTACAATAACAATAAGAAAATAAAATATTTATGAGTCCCAAATACCATGGATTTCTAGAGCTGAAACAATTTTATATACTCCTGGTAATCCTTGCTGGTATATTCTGTTTGTTTTTAATGCTCTGTCATGACCCTCCTGAAATGGCAGTAATGACACCAGAGTGGAATACACCAGAGTGGAAGATTCAGTGTATATATTCAACATGTGTGCTCACTCTAATGAGTAGTGCGGTGTCACAACAACTTTTTCTGGTTTGATTTTTGCTTTGGTTTATATTGACAAAATTTGACCCTTGGAATGCATTTGAGAGAATTCCCACAGGGATGACAAGATCCCTTACATGGAAATAACCCATTTGGAAAATAATAATACAAAGTATACAAATTAATCTGAAGGTCATTATTCTATATCAGGCTTGCTTTGTCCAGTTTGGTCCTCCTCACTAGAAAACATTGACATAGTGTGGTGTGAGTCCAGTAAAGGACCACCAAGATGATGAAGGCATTGCAGCACATAGCATATGAGGAGAGGCTGGGATAGCTGGGTTTATTCAGTCTAAAAAAGAGAAGATGAAAAGAGGCCTGGTTACTATCATGTCTGATGTGAAAACATTGAGACTTTTCTTGAAGGCTCATGGTGACAGGACTAAAGACTGTGGACACAATACCTTCTGGAGAAAATTTCAGACAATTGTTAAGAAAAACACTGAAACTATTGGAATATGTTCCCCAGTGAGGTTGTATAATCTGCATCCTTGGAGATATGTTCTAAACACAACACTGAGAAGTCATTCACCTGGTCCTTCTTTTAGCAGGTTAGTGGACTAACAGACTCTCATATATCCCTCCCAACCAAATTGTTTTATGACTCTTTGATTCAGGTAACAGTAACTCTCTTTTTAATGATGCTGCAATGCTATGAAATATTCACAGCTTTTTCTATTCATTTGACTGAAGAATGAATTTCAGTGAAATGGAGATAAGGTCAACTTCATAGCAATGTCCAATACAGAATTATTACTCCAATCACTCTGCTAAAGGAAAAGTACAAGGAGAGGTAAAGAGAAGTATAGTTCTAATTGATTGATTAGAGGTATTTTTCCAAACATGAAAATGATTTATTTCTCTTTTGATCTTTCTGGAACAAAATAATCTGCTCTGAATGCAGTATGCTAATCAACACATTCACAGGAAAAAATGGTACAGTTTTGTCCATAATGTATATATTTTTTCTAATCTAACCTAACATCACACTTGTCTCATTAAGCCAGTCATTTTGCAATCATGTCATAGCTCTGCACAGTTTTTCTCTCAGTGGACCAATTCTACATGTTCACATGTGTCATAACAATGCTTGTGTTGTTGTCTAATTAGCCAGATCAAGCAAGCTGAAGACAAATCAAGATGAAAACCCAGTTTGCAGCCAGTTATTTGCATGAACTGGATCACTGTATAGAAACATGAAGAAGATTTTGGGAGAAGTGAGACCCCTTCATGTCTTATTAAAGCAATGACAGAGGTGGTCCTGATGAGGATGTAAACATAGCATGACACTTAGGAGAAAACTTTTTACTGCTGGAATTGTACTTCTTGCTTCAGAAAGAGGAAGAGCTGGAGTTCTAATAATCCCTAAGCAACATGGTGGAGACTAATTTCTGATCATGATTCTGATTTTTATACATTGCTCACTTCTTCTTTTCCTCTTTTTTTTTTTCCTGATGTTTGAATCTTCTCCATGTATTTAGCTTGATTGCACAATCAGCATTCTGAAAAATCCCATTTTCTCTCTCCATTCCCTTTCATCTTTTTACTGTCCATAAATAGAGGCAAGCCAGGAAGGGGAGATAAGTATATATCTATAATTGTAACAGTATAAAAACAACCCTTGAAACATATTAATCACTGACTAATCTTCCATACTAATTTATCCCACTTGTCTGAAAGCAGCTTTTTCCTCCTCTGATCTTTCCTATTCTGAGACCAAGACTTCATGATCATATTCCTGACTAGCGGATGCAGTAAATGGATATTATCATTTGACTACAGCTTCCTGTTTCCCCTTATATGACAACTGTCTACTTTCTGCACAGTCAGGAAAACATAAACTCTCATTTGGGATAGAAAAAGAGATCAGAGTATTTTTCCTAAATGTATTAACTATGTCAAAGTGAATTTTTTTGCCCTGCTATTATATATTTTGAGAAGCATGAGAAAGAGACAAAGGAGACATAAGTGAGGTAGGAAGGAAAAGAGCAAGTATTGAACATGAATATTCTCACCTTTAATGCAACTAAGAATACAGAAGACCAAGTCTCAGGATCCCTATACCCAGTCTTGCTTTCTGCAATGAGTCTATCAGACAAATCGGATAGAAGTAAGGAAATAAGTACTTGACCATAAATGAGGAAATTTTTTGACATCAAAAAATAAATTCTGACTGTCTACCACTATCCTGAACCTATATTAAGCAAATTAGTAAAGGCTAGGTACTAAATAGTGTTAATATCTATATGCAGGTACCTGGCATGGCCAACCCTTAGTTTGTAAGTTACCTTCCTCTTTCTTTACTTTGAAATCAGGGAAGCATTTATCCTATATACTTTCTACTTGGTAGCTTCAGAAACAAAAGAAAAGATTGTATGACCCACTGTTCTCTACAATGGCCTATAAGTCAAATGGATTTGACCCTTCTTCAGTGCTTTTTGGTTTGTTGTTCATTTATCTTGGTTGTCAGGGCTCTGTATTTCTTGGTGATGATGTGAAATGTGAAAATGTATCCTCTTCTGTGGTTGCTTTTTATTTTTTAAAGGATAAAAATAGATTGAATCTCCAGACTCTTCCAGAAGAAAAGAAATGGAAAGGAACAAAATATCTGCTGAGCTTTATCAACAGGATGTGCTTTTCCCATTGCCTCCCCCAAAAATGCCTAGAAAATAGTGAAAAAACAATTTAAGCTAACAAAAAAGTAATGTGTTCAATTTTCTAGTATTGTGCATGAGTTCAGGATTTTTTACTTGAAGTTATTAAAATGCTAAAGGAAAATATATTGCTTTACCGTATGCATTTTAAAGGAAAATCCTGACTTTGGTAATTTTGGGTACTACTTTTCTATATTGACTTTTTTTAGCAACAAATTTATTCCACTTTGTGTTTTCCCTCTTAAAAGTAGTTCATTGAACAATTTCAGGTCCACCCCAGTAACTCAGGATATTGGTGCTGTTTTGTATATTTTTCTGTGGAGGAGAAATATTAAGTAATAGACATTAAAATTTCTCAGTGCTTCCTTTCTGGAGGCACAAGTCAGACTTACTGCTTCTGAAATAATGCTTAACAAAATACAGCATGTGATGTGTTAAATACAGCATGTGATGTGTTAAATATGTTTCAGTATGTATTAAAAAAAATAGTTGACAGATGCTGAAATTTCGTTCAGAAGAGTAGCATGAATTTTTACTCAGAAAAGAAAAATATCTTGGTAGTCAGCTGTACAGAGTTAATAGACCAAATTATAGCCTCATTTAAGCTATTATAAATCCATAGCCACTGCTAGTGAATTTAAATTTAGAATCAGCTTAATGACAGGAAAATTTGGGTAATACAGCAAGGGGAGATGCAGTTCACATGCTAATCAACCGAGCAGGGAGATTTTGATGAAAATTGGTTACATGAAAAGAATGATATCTCTGAAGGACTGGAACAGTGGCAGGACAGGGTACCAGCTCAAGATCCAAAGTATGTGCATACATCCAGCTATTGAGGGGATACCTATGAAGTGACAAGAAACACTGTTTGTATCTCTGGGTGTGAGTTGAGGAAATCACTTCTTACTCCCTTCTCCCCCAGTTTTATGATCACATTTCTGGGTCGCTACAATTTTTGAACCATCTAAATTTTCTTGAAATGAAGAAAACATCTCTCACTCAGTGAACTTACAGACTAAGTGTTGATCAACTTTGCACCTAGTCTTTATTCTAGCATACACTTTTAGCAGCTGATTTTATTCAGGTGCTTAAGTAGTTATCTAGACATATCTCACTGTAACATAAATGAGTTTCTCTGCTTCATGTCTCATAACATGAAATATATCAAATGCATGTTTCTTTGTTCTGTCACTGTTGATTTTACCACCTTCTTCACAGAAAAAAAGGAAGCGTGAAAATAAAGGTAGTCTTTGTAATAGGTGTATCAGATGCACATATTCATATCCACACCCAAACTAAAGAATGCAAGAGAGAAAGTCGAAAACTAAAAAAATCTCATTTAAACTGTAAAGGCACTGATATTCCCTCACACGGATATTATCAGGTTTCAATGTCTTCTGCCAGTTCAACAGGCACAATGCAAAAAAACATCAATCTCTTTTTTCCTGTCTTTTTTTCAGTCAGGTGAGTTCACAAGTTTCACAAGTTCAATTTCAGATGGAATGGGTGGGTGTACAAACACTTTGTAAACAACAAATTCTTGGCAAGGCTGTGTACTACCATTATCTCTTCTAGACACCAGACTGAGAGGAAAACCAGCTCCAGCTTCTCTTAGTGCCAGACACCTGTTCATTTTTCTTCCATTGCATCTGCTTCACCTTCTGCTGCTCTATCAATTGCTCTTGGGCTGTGGCATAATTCTCCTCAGCAGAAACCATTCCAGAGGGTCTGGAATTTCTCTGGGTTTGCATCAAATGTGCCTGTGTCACAAGAATGATCTTCAGCTAAAGTGTCATCATAAGAAGATGCCCAAGGAGAAAAGTCTTATTGGCTTTCTGGAAGCAACAATAACTGTATATCCTATCATAACAAATCTGAACCCTAAGCCAGACAGAGAGCTGAGAGTGCATTCTCTCTTAACAAAAGATTTTATGGAATATTTGGAATTCCATGTAGAGAAAAGCTTCTAATTGGACAGAAAGGAAAAGACCCATAGGACAACTGGAGTAAAGCTATTGTTCTGCCTTGTCACTTGGTTGTTGATGCAGGCAATGCATACACAGTAACGGCGGGAAATTCTGTAGTTCTGAATTGCTATATATTCCCTCAAATACAACAGTTCTAGTCCTAATTTATTGGTCTGGTGGCAGAATCCTAAATCTTATCTCAGTTAAGATGATTCCAAAAATCTCAGATTTTGAGCAGATGGTGACAACTTGATGAGTCTATGTTGGAGTAGGAGAAGAGGAAGTTAATATTCCAGTTTTGCTCTTTACAAATGTACAACATGCCATAATTATGCACTTGACTTATTAAGGAAGACATCCCAACAAGTTTGAATTTTTGTATGCTTTTAAGGTGGTTGTTTAAATTTTTTCAACAAAATTGACTCAAACATGAAATCAAGATCTCTGCTTCAGGTTTACTAATAGTTAATATTTCCCAAGCTACACAACACAGGTATAAAGATTATTTTGGTAATCAGTGGGGAGGGTTTAAATAATGTTAGTTAATTTCTACTGGTATCTGATGGGAAATTACTTTGTGACTTAAGTAGAAAGAACTCCTTCATATAAAAGAAAGACTAATCATATAATTCTTGAGACAACTACCATTCACAATATCTAAGAAGGTCTGCTATCTCATTAGGATACTGAAAAATGGGTAGAAACCTGGGGATAAATTTGTCTGTTCTCATTCAAACTGTGCTTTACATCATCCTAAAAGCAACCTAGTGTGTTCAGTATAATGCCTCATCAAAAAAGGCTCTACCTGTTGAATAAAGATATGAAAATTAAGTTTGTCTATTTGTTCTATTTTGCAAGAGAAAATGCTTTTATTTCCACAAAATCTTTCATATTCTGGTGAGTTTTAAAGTGTTTTAAAACAGTTGTTTACTAATGATTGCATCAGCTCTCTAGAGGAAAGAACTTTCATGTAATTTTGTACTTGATATAATGGAAGTTTTATTATGTTTATGTTTCTTTTTTTTTTTTTTCCAATGCAGTGAGATGCTCTTTTAAAAATGCTCTATTTTTAATTTTCCGTTCTCTAGGGTTTTGTGGCAGTACAGCTGTTGGACTGAAAACTTCTTTTTTTAAACTGGCTGTTGTTTGATTTTTTAATAAAAGACCCAAATCTTTCAGCTTAATTTTTCTCATTTGAATTTGCCTAAGTATATTCTAGCCCACCATAGAAAAATCTGCCACCATAAAACAAAAGACAGTACAAAACCAGGCAGAGTAAAAAAAAACCAATCCTTTGCAGAGCAAATGGACTCTATTTTGTGTCTCAAGAGCTACTCTTCCATCTGTAAGTGTTCAAGCAGGAGCCCCTGCAGTGCCAAGGAAAGACTCTGGGCATCGTATCCAAATACATGAGATTCAGTGTTTGCCTTCCCTCTATCCTTTGGCTTTTCTGCCACCTTTCTTAGCATCTTTACTCTTCAATGTTGGCAATGTGGAGGACAGAGAGTTTCCCAGTGGTTGTGAGGTGTCAAGTACTATCCCAGGATGGGCAGGACAGGGTGTGAATTCATTACATGAGCATAGAGTGAGAAATACAAATTGCACAATAGAGCAAAGCAAAGTGAAGCAAAACAGAAGAAAACCAAAATATCCGAAATTCTGTGCCTCATCTTTCTCATTTGTAAATTGTTTTTATTTCCCTTCTTGTATATGTAACCAAAAGGGAAGAAAAAAAAAGATCTTTCTGAAGATAAAATCTATAACATTCGTTCAGCATTAGCTGAATTATGAGTTATGACCATAATAACAGTAATTAAGCTCATAAAGATCCAGTGCTGGGCTGGCACGATGTTCATGAAATGAAAAAGGATTATGGCACGATGTTCATGAAATGAACAGGATATCTATTTGTGATGGTAGGTAAATAGGTAAATATTTAAAGATAGAGTGAAATAAAGATGCAAAACAGCCTTAATTCTGACATTTCTAGAGTTTCAGATTTTTGAAATTCTAAATTTCATAATTTTTAAACAAAATTTGTGATTTTCTGTACAATTCTTAGCAGTTCTAGAACCTCTGGAAGTAATTTCATTAATATTGCTTTATCTAATTGTTGTAACAACAAGACTGTAAAAAATCCTAGAGAATAAAACTGGGCCTTCATTACAGAAATCTTTTATTTTCAGAGGAATTTAAAAATTTGCAGTAAAATAAGAAAAAGTCTTGATAATACCTCTCAAAATTAAAAATTTAAATTAAGAAGAGCTTACATAGAGAGCTCCAATCTTGCTTATATTTAAAACTTGACAGACTGTCCTGGGTTGGCCATATGACCTGTTTGTATCCCCAATCGTCCTCTTGCTTATGCTGGACATTAAGTTCTGCAGCTTTAAGTTGGTCCAAGGAAGACAGTGAGAGTGAAGGTGGAGGAAAAAAAAAAACCACTCGCCGTTTGTCTGCAGGATACTCCTACGAAGCAAGGCTACATTCCAGCGGACAGCGTTATCTGTTTTTTTTTTTTACTCTCCCTGGTGTGGGTGCTGGAGGAGCTCACAGCGGAGGGTTTTTCCTCAGATTTTTTCCCGGCTTTTTGCAGGGAGAGACTTTGTTTCTTTTGCTGGGTATTTTTTTCCTTTTTTCCTCTTCCTGGGACTGGCTGGCATCGCGTGGGCCCAGGACACCAGGGAACCCCCGGGGGGCCCCCCCTCGCCAACTCCTACAGCCAGGCCCGGCAATCGGCCCCCTCCCACTGGAGAACTGAACCGGACTCAGATGGACTCTGAATCTACCATCTCTTCAGAGGAAGGAGAGGTTTCATTGTTTTCATATTATCCAAATTTTTCCTATACTTGTAAATATTCTATTTGTTAAATAAATAGTTTTTTCCACTTTTCTCTAAGGAAATTCTTCCCGGACCTGTAGGGGGAGGGGTGATTGGAATCGGCTCTTCCTAGAGGAGACCCCCCAGAGGTTTCCTCCTAAATATTTGCCCTAAACCAGGACACAGACCAAAGTGTGTCCATGTTAGTTCTGCTTGAAGTCAGAGCCTGAACCAGATGAAATATATTATTCTTTAAGACTGTGAGTTAGATTTTTCCCCAGCAAGAAGCTTGTATCCAGTCACTATTTATAAATATACTTAGGTAGTGAAGATCATCTTTATTAGCTACCAAAAATACACTTTTGGTGGACGTTTCCATAAATCTTAAAGATCAATTCATGTTACTAAACTTTCTATTTCACAAATAGTTCATAATTACAATATGATGATGATTTACATTGATTTTCTTCCCTTTCCATGAAACACTCCAGTCTGACTCCAGAGACTGGACTCTGAGGCCTGAGCCACTCTACGCTGGTAATAAAGAGAGAGGCTGAAAATAAACACAGAGCAAAGCACTTCATGTTGAAGACCCAATGTCTATGCTGTACAAATTTTAGGGGATTCTACTTCAGTCTTCTAGTCTGACCTTAGCAGATACACTGCTTTCAGTGCACCTTGAGATCAGACCTTCCCATTTCTTTTCATCCAAAAAGGAGCCCAGCTTATGCTCACAAAAATCCAATGAGCAGAGGCATCAGGACATTCATTTCGGAAGGACTTGCATGCTCTGACCTAACACGCTAACACAGATGTAACCAGAAGCTCTGCAAGCATCGTTAGTATGGAACTTTGCCCAAGTAGCAGCCCCTACAATCAGGGAGCTTTATTAGCGTAGGTTCTGGCTCAACACTATGCTAATCACATCCTCCTGGCTGCTGGCCAGCACAAAGTGCAGGCAGAGGTCATTTGCCTCTGCCTACAAAGTACCAATACACATTACCTAAATATGCGTTTGTCCTTCATAAGGCACCATTATTGCAATGTTTATTGCATTACTGAATGAAAATTTTGCAGGAGTTTAGTATTGCCTGGAGGATGCTGCTTCAATTTTATGGCAACTTTAAAAGGTTTAAATGTATTTGTTGTCCTGTATTAAAATTGAATTCATTTAAGCATCTGTTTCCAGTTTGAAAAGAGGAGATGAAAGATCTGAATGGTATAGGCTATCTATGTGAGTTAAATCTGGAATGTGGGTGTCAGAGGTCCCTGTTCTCCTCTGTGAAGAGCTACCTTGCTGATTAGGCAGAGACATTTCTTGAACTTGACCCTTCCACTCTTTAATCCCATAGTCTAAGCAGACAGTCATTTGTGGGATTTGTGTTTTCTCTCTATATCCAAAAATCTTACTAAGAAGTTATTGAAATGTTAAATAAAGGGGAAATTAATATAATATTTAATAAAATCAATTGGTATAAATTATCCAAATCAGTTTTAAAATAAGCCACCTTTAATAGGCAACCTACTGTTTTAACGCACTGTCCAAAACTATCTCAAAAAAAACTGCTCTGTCTTCATTAACAGATAACTTATATTGACAGTCAATGTTTTTGTAGCTCCCTTGAGTGGTTCTGTAAGTCAGATTGCACTGATAATTGCCTTAATAAAATCTATTTAAATATAAAGGGCTTGATTTCAGACGTGGCCTACATTTATTTGTGTTGTTCCTTATTCAGGCAAATATATGTACAGGCACTCTCAACACTAATGGGACTGCCCTCCTGGTTAAACAGATGCATAAACGCTTTGTTGGGTCAAGGCCTGTCATCTAGATACACAGGCAAAAGATCTTAAGCATGCTTAAATTCTGTATGTGAACAACAGAAGGAATGACTGCCTGACTTTTCAGAAAATAACTATAGTCATGTCTGGCAGCATACAAGGACTAAGCATGTACCTAGAGTCTGCACTTCAATACTAACATTACTTCTTACCTCTGCAACAGTTTGGTAGTTAAAAAAAAAAAAAATAAAGGAACTCTGACTGATCATCTGATATGCCAATAACACAAGAATTAACTGTTCCCACATAGAATGTTCACCTCTATGGCATCCTGAGAACTCATTGGATATAATGTGAGAAGACAAACAAAGGATTTTAAGTCTGTGACTGTTGAGCCTGATGAATAAATATGCTTTTAATCTTTCTTTCTGTTAGCAGCTGGGAAAAAAAAAAAAAAAGCACAGGCATAAAACACCAGTTATTAAATCCATCACCCAAATGAGAATATAATTTTTGTTTAGGAGCCTAGAGGGAGTCTTAACAGAAAATTGAAATATTTCTATCAGTTGATCTCTTTTTCTGGTGAAATGACCAAAGTCTTCTATTTGCCTTTACTTCTCCCCTCACAACCTCTCAAGGAGAAAACAGCCTTGCCATCAAAGCCTGCAGCCAACAGGTGGCAGAAAATAGGTTCAGTCCTCTGTCTAAAACCTTTGACATTACAGGATACAACAGGGAAACTGTGTGAAATCAAATGTTCCTGAAACAGTGTAAAGAAGAAAAAAGAGAGATCTCTCAAGACCCTTACTGAAGTTAGACATCACAGGCCCTAATGTCTTTCATTGTAGAGAGCCTGAGGTAAAGAAGCAATCATGGGAGGATGAATCTGGCCGGGAAGGAAGAATCAAGATTGCTACTAAGATGTTGAAACATGTATTTTCTTTTTGTGATTCAACATACTGCAGGAGCTTTATTGCGTTTTGGTGAGGCAATCATAAAGGAACACCCAATATATCCTCTCTAATCTGCTGTCGGTTGCCTGGGGAAAGAACCCACCATTATTTACAATCCACAAACTTCATGGACAGAATGAAGGCCTTGATTTTAAAAATCTCTTTCCTCCAAAAGTATTTTAAAGCCACATACACTTAACATAAACAGGATTGTTACAGAAAAAAAGCCTTCTGTTAATTGCAGTGGCTTTACTTTCATAGTTAAAAAGTGTAAATAGCTCATTTATGTTATTGCTTGCTTCACCTCCCCGCTGTTCACAGATTACTGCCTTTCCCCTTTTCCTACTCTCCTCTCCTCTTTTGGTGTACTCTTTCCTAGTCAAATAGAGCTAAATAACCTGTTCCATGCCAAGAGACCCCTTTGGTGAGCATATTGTTGGTCTGTAATTGTTCAGAAGTGGGGGATCGCCGAGTCCCTTTCAAGCAAGCTGCATGAAAATCTTCACAAATGAGCCTATGCCATTAGTAACAACGGCACTAAGGGAGCCATTGTAGTGACTGAATGAATATTATGGATCTCTCTCTGTAATTTAATTCTGGAACTGGGAATGTTATGCAGTGTGTGAAGAGCTGAAGTACTGCCCCAACACCCCCTCTTCTCTTGCTCACACTCATGCACAGGAGGAAATCAATGGGAGAAATATTCTTTCAGTACTGAATACATATGCATATTGACATTTATGATAACTTGTGCTCTGTGTGGGGTGAAGGACATGTCTTAGAGGAAATTAGAGCAGCCTGACACTGGTGCAGTCTCCCACCCTGCCATACAAGTCATGATTGACAAGGGCCCTTGTAAACAGAGAATTCAAGGAGGAGGCTTTTCAAATTACATATAAGATGGCTGAAATGGCATTTAAAATGCCAGTTTAAGCAAGAATCAGCTTTCTGAATTATTCCCTTCTTAATGCGTTGTTGCATCTTTGCTGCATTTCCAGGATATTCTTGGGAAACCCCATCCAATGGCTCATTTAAGAAAATATGTATTTAATATATATAACGGATTTGCATACATAAGAATAGTTATGTACAAAGTACTGAACAGCAAAACAAATTTACATTAATGTCGGGTTAAATCTTTACTGAATGCTTTTATATGTAAATGTAACTTGCCAAGTGCAGAACTACAATGCAAAAGAGAAAATGTCATTTCCCATAAATATAAAACTGACCTGGAGAACTTCTCAGTTTTGAAATGGAAGGTTTCCTAAACTAAGAAATGATAGCAGAAGAAAATAAAAACTATAAGAACAAATGGGATTAATTCCAGCAAAAATGTCAGACACTCTGTGTGAGAAAGCTAATTTCCCCTGGACTGACAACAATTTTTGTTTTTTGTATTTGCAGTCATAGCTAATAAACCAATTTTGATTTGCGGTAGAGATCAGTTACTTCATTCATAGGAACAAAAAGAATCCTGCATCCATATTTGCATAGCACATAATGAATCAGTATCAAATTTGGAGGGCATATGTTAAAGTTTTCATAGCAGTTACCCCTCAAAAGGTGATTTTTCTATTGTATGCATATAGATTTAGAATTCTAATGTGTCTGTCTCAGAGTACAGGTTTCTTTTCACTTGTTCCATTGGACAAGCACTTGTTAGGGGATGCGGATCAGAATTATAGCAATATGGAGACTAGCAATTTTATTGGGAATAAATTACTTATTTGTAGGTTTGGTTTTTTTTTTAGAAATGTATTGAATACCCCTTGATAAAATACCTGTTGGAAGATTTTTTTTTTCAAATTAGAAGTCCATTTAATGTTGAAAGACATGGTAGGTTCTTCAACACAATGAGTCTAAGAGGAGTCCAAAAAAAACTTATTTTGCTCATGCCTTTTTCCCTGAAAAATTAATGTCTGTCATGAATAATCCAAGACTGCACAGATTTAGGTACTTTAGTAATAAAGTTATTTGAAGGAAAGAAAACATGTAAGCTCAGTTTGCAAAATTTGGAGGTAGCCCAAAAGAACATCCTCAGAGCCACCATGGAGCTGGCTGGTCTTCACAACATTTGGTCTGGTCCCTCAAGCCCCGTGATGTGATCTGGACTGCAAGATCCCCCAGAGTTTCTTTCCTGACCTTCTCTCTCTTATTCTTGATGCAGCTGGCATGTTTTGCTGCACAGCTGCCTTTGCTCTGAATCCCCATAGCAAGCTGACACTCGCACAGTGCAAAGAAAACAGAGTAAAGTCACTGAGAAGCAATAGGCCTGACAGCTTCAGAAGGAACAGCCAAAGAGCATGATTGGAGAGGTTCTTGCCATCTACATCAGGCAAGCATTTTGGATGCAAAGGCAAGGGGCAGACAGAAGCTGTCAGCTTATACACACAGACATTTGAGATTAGTAACTCATTTACTTGCTGTTTTCAGTTTAAAAGCTCTTCATGTCAAGTTTTGACAGTACTTTTGAAAGCACTTTGCAAACGTATTTCAGCCTTCCTGTCCTTCTTACTAGAGTGAATGGAAAGATCTGATTCTTATAAAATAAAGACACAGGACAATGAGATCTACTTAAGATATGCAAGAAGTGACTTCTGACTAAGACAAAGTTAACACAACTCTCTCGTGGTTGGTTGGAAGGACTTTTTACTTCACTGTGTGTCTTTTGCCTAGGATCAAGGATGCTGTCTACTATTAAGTCTGATCACTTACAACAGACATGGCATAAACTATGCTATCACTATCATTTTTATTGTTCATATTCCAAGATTCAAAAATTCAGTCCTGTTTCATTATAAACAGATCTAATTTTTTTTCTTAATTAAAACACAATTAGCTTATTGCAACATTTGGAATAACATTACTAGAAGATAAGTATAATTATTTGTTTTATTATTATTGTTACTTTGTCTGTATTGTACACATTTTCCCAAAGAATTTCTACAGATCACTTTATAGATTATTATTTTAATCTTAATTTTGTGAACAGAGGCCCAGATTAAGATCAGATATTTCTAATGATAGACATGCTATGATCACATGTGAAAATGCAATCTTTTATCAAAGGGAATGGCGTACAGACATGGGTAAGTAAGGGAAAAAAGAGTAATATTCACCCCTTCTTCATGAGCATTTTTTCAGATAACTGTATTTTTTCAGCTCTTACCATAAATGTTAACTCTTTAATTTACTCATCTGGATAATATTTATTAGCTGATTTCTTTACCTCATGGGTATTTTTCCAGGATGAATCATCATTTTTCATAGTAACAGAAGAGCTTTTGTTTGTCATGGAAGTTATCCAGCTACAACTTTATAAGATAAATTCAATTCCAAGAATAATAACATTTGGTACACTGAGTTTGTTCTATAAAAAGCAGACTGAGAAGCGCAAACATATTTTCAATCAAGATTCTACATTTTCCCCCCCCACTTGTTTGGAAACAGGAGCCTGAAATTTTACATTTTGTTGCGGGTAAATGGGGAAAGTGCTAGAAAGTTAAAATGTGCACTTTCTTCTAACATTTATCTGTTGAAAGAAAAATTGGGACAGGTGTGTGTATTTACCAGCTCAGAAATTCTCTGAGGCAGGGGATGCTAAAAAGAGGAGAAAAATTTGGAAGTGATAGCCCTGAAAACTACTGCAACTGAAGTCATGTTTAACAACACAGGTGATACAAGAAACAAGAAGAATGAAGTCTAAAATATAAGGGTGATGACAAAATAGTGTTGAAGGTGTCACCCTAAATCTGAGAGGTGAGCATTTGGGCCAAGTGCTAAGTGAAAAGCAATTTGGAGCTATGAAAAGAAAACTGCTCCCTGTTAAACCTAACATAGTCTGGACTTAGAAAGATCTTTAAAAAAAAAAAAGTAGAAGCATTTTGAAGATCATGTTTTACTGTCCCAAAAATGGCTCACGTGTTAACTTCCCATATCAAGAAGACATAAAAGGACATGAAAGTGTCATAAAGTTATATTTGTACTCTGTTATTTCGGTTATTTCCCATTGCAATATAAGAGTAGGAATTCCAGTACAAATTGTCATGATTAGATTCTAGAACACTTCAAGTTACAGCATATCATTGCAATACTTTTCATGTCTTGAAAGGATTATCTTTATTCTCACTCTTCACTACATTGAGAAATAAGTTATCTTAAAAGTCCATAACTGTGTTCCATGTAGATCATTAAACAAAAGCATTGCCTGTTGGATAAATACTATACCGAATTTACATTTGAAGTTCTTGAGCCAAATCTGTGCAATCTCTATCTATTCCATCTAATTGCTAGTCAAGGTAGTAATTGCATGTTCTTTGGCCAAGCACTACTGATGTGCTTGGTATGCTTTTTAGTCACATTTTGGTAACTTACTCTTCCAATGATTTTCTTGCCTCTGCTTTCCTCTTAGGTGGGTGGTTTGGGAAAATTTTTGGACAGCCTGTTAAATTCTTTTTCCTGCATTCTTCCACTTGTGCATCAATTCGTTATCTTTCCTGGATGTCACTATTCTGTTTTTTTTGTTGTTGGTGGTGGTTTTTGAGTTTTTTTGTGGGGAGGGGTTTTGGTGGAGTTTTTTTCTTGCTTTTTGTGCATGAGGCACAGCCTGAGTGACCCCGAACAAGGGACACTGCACGAACACGCGCAGCACTGGTCTGCCAGACCACGGCACACTGTGTCATTCTCTTTACAGCCTTTTCTCTGAAACTTGTTTTCCTACTTTTAAATTCTTTTGCAGAAAAGATTTTATAATATTTTAATAATTTTATAATTGTAAAAGTATTTTATAAGAGCACATTTTTTTAGAGCAAAAGTTAACCTACTCTCCCATACTTGTCTGTGGCCAAATACAAAGGAATATGAGAACAAAGTGCACATTGTGCGCATTTATCTCTTCAGCTTCAACTCAATGAGTTCCACATCTTAACTAACTGATTAGGTGTTCGTTAAATCTACTAAGTCCTTTATTTCTTAAATTGTTCCCTTTCTAAATGTTTTCCACTTTCCTTCCTATATTAAAACCTGTTTCATATTCCCCTCAGCTGTCTGTTGTTCAAGCTAAAGATGATAGGTCAGTTAACCTCTCCACTCATGGAGGGAGATTAAATCAATCTCATCACTTAATTACCTTTGTTGACTTTCCTTTCACCTTTTGCAGTTCTACCACTTTTTTTTTTTTTTAATTGGGGGAACAATAGTTTCACTGTGTTGAGAATATTTGAATGCTTATGAGACAGTCACAGTTTTAATTTTGTTCTCTAATGTTTCCTTATTAATCCAAATTTTATATATACAAATAAGTAAATATACACATAATATTTTTAACTACTAGTGAGCAGTGAGAGGAATACAAGGTATATTTTTGGTGTGTAAATCAGTAAGGAACAGTTCACTGTACCTTCTAACTGTTCCAGGGGATACATCTAATTTTAGACTTCTCCAGGTCCCACGACCAAATAGTCTCTTGGTTCATTTTATTTTGTGCTATTTGTTTTAAAGGTCATTTTTGAAATATGTTACTAGAACCCATATAAAAGATACAGAAATCATTGGAACTGTGAATTATTTGGAATCAGGTAACTATATTTTAATTTTTTTAAAAATAAGTTTTTTATCACGACCACACTGAGTGAAGTTGAGGTTGACTTATTTCACCCTGCAGTACTCTAGTTCTGCAAGTTAGATTTAACATACAGGTAAGTAGGACTGCCACAGTGAATACAAATGATGATAGAAAAACTGCAGTATTGGAAAACTTAAGTAATGACTACATTATATTCTTTTATATAAGGAATAGCTACTGAATTACTGACAGAAATGGCTGCAACTCAAAAATATTGAAAAAGGTACTGTAATAAGGAACATATGATTGGCACTTGCGTTTTTAAAGTTAAATTCAGGTTGGTGCCTTTTTCTAGCCTCACTGCCACTGACTGATTTCAAATAAAGCAACAACCTAAAAATACAATTTTAAAATTTAATTTCCAAGCAATTTGTTGTTTGTTGCTTAAACTTCCACAATTCAGCTCTGCCAGATTTTTCTGAATCTTAGATGAGTTTCTTAATTCTCCTCTAATCTTGACTACATGTCACCAAGGTGTTGCTGCCTTTTTTATCTTGCTTTTCACTGAAGCAGCACAACCAGGAACTGTCACACCCACCAATTAATCTAGCCATATTGTGAAGTGTTAAACATGTTGGAACATAACTTCTTGTCTGGAAAGAATCTTGGTCCTTTCCTTTTTGTTTTTTCATCTCCTCTCTCATTTTTCTGATAACTTCTTTCCCTTTGGAAAAATTCCTGAGAAGGAACTCCAGAAAACATTATGAAGATGAGCAACATGTCATTTCTCTCTCAAAACCCACAGAACTCTCAAAAGATTTGCAGTGAAGTTTAAACCTATTTATGCCTGTGATTAGAAATTAGAGATTAATAATGATTGACATGAACATTCCACAAAAATTCTGTAATTATAATTGCACAAATGAACAAGGGAAAAATACGAAGGAGCTGTGATGCCATTCAGCCCTCTCCTTTTTTATAAAATTAACGAATTGTTTCCAGTTTCATTTTCTGGGGCTGATCAGAAAAGTATTCTGCTGGAAATGGCAAAAATGCAGGATTTGTAATAAAATATTTACATTTTAACAGTAACATATTCTCGATTCTGATTGTATGCATTTTTTTTCTTTGTTGTATAATTTGGGTCAAAGAGAGATGTCATTAACCATAAAAAGGCAAAAATGAATGAATAATAGCTACCTACTCAGTGCAATTCATTAAGTGTGCATAAGCAACCTTGGCAAGAGTGATATTGATACAGAACACAACAATTTATGAATAGAAAGGAATAATTTTTTTTTTCTAATATTGGATAATCTTCATATTCATTGTCCTCTGTAAGTTTTCCATGAGATGTTGATTCAGCTACAGCTGTTTGAATTCACACATTTGCTACACAGTCTCCAGACAGTAAACTTTAATGTGAATACAAATGATCCTTTACATTTCTAACTCCCAACCCTCCATAGCCTGCAAGGATAAGATGCCAGTGAGGATTAGCAATAATAAATGACATTTTTCCTTACAGATGAAAAAGGAAGGAGAAAGTAGACAAAGATACATTATTTTCTCTAAACTTCACTCTTCCTAAGTTGGTAAATATGATCACAGCCTGAGAATTGTATCTATGATCAAGCTGAACCTCTCAGACTGAGTGACTACAGGTGACTGAATCCCTGCAATCCTTTGGAGTAGAAATCAGTGTGAACCTCTTTGCCTGGGTTTCCTGACCTAGAGAGACAGATGACTTGCATAAGTTTAGACTCAACATGACAGCTGATGTGGGGATGATGTAGCAACCTGGGTAATTCCTGAAGGATGATCTCAATACAGTCAGCTGAAGACTGTCAATATAGTCTTCAATCTCCAAATTTTATTAGTAAAAATATCCATCCTGCATCAAGATAAAAACCCATCTAAGCCTTTCACATACAGGAAGAACCCTCTCCCCACAAAACCCTCAAAATTTAGTAATCCTGGGATAATATCTTTTGGCGACTGGAATTTTTGACATTTAAATGATTTTTCAAAATCACAAGCAAGGGGATATACTGGAACTCCAGATATATTGTTATAGAAGAAATGAAGGGATCCCATCCCACAATCAAACGGATTTTAAAAAAAAATCATGAAATGGCTCAAGATTATTTACGTTTTTCTATCTGGCAGCAACTGATGTGGAAACAGTAAACATAAATTATATGATCCCTCTTATCCTTTAGAAAACTATTGTGTATACAGATATGGAAACACTTGAGCAGTCTTTGAGAGAATGTCTTCATATTACAGTGAATGACAAGTTTGTCACTGATGACAACAGGCATTCAAACAGGTTCATGTAGAGGAGAGAGAGAGTGAGAATGACATGCACTTTAGGAAGCCTCAGCATTTCATCTTTAGTGGTTCATATGACATTATTTTTATGGAATAAATGAAAATAACCATCCCATTAAATGGACATACGGATGTATTTTATATGTACTATATAATAAATACCTCTAAAAATAATTGCAATCTTTTTTAATGCTTTTAAAAGACAGTCAGTCTTTGATTTTGCTTTGGCTTTTCAGCTCATTTTTATATACACTTATAAAAAGAATTGTTCTTTTTAAAATACAGCTTGAAATCATTGGAATATTTGAGTAGTAATAAAAACTTACTGCTGGGTTTATGAACACCTGTGCTACTTACTGCAGGCCACTGAAATTAATAATGTAATGGCTTATGGGTAATAAAATATTGATATTGTTAAGAGACAAATTGCTGCCAAAAGAAAAACGATTTGTCCTGTAAACATAGCTGGTGTAATAGCTTACATATTACGTAGGGCAAAAACCTATTCTGTGCAAAAACATTTTCACCTTATTATATTTTTTCCTTCAGGACAACTTTAAATGTATTTCCAACCATTCTTACATGTATTTTTTCAAAATAACACCACCAGTTTTATTATTTCTAGAGTGCCAGAGGGAGTTGCCGCTTATTTTGATTGTATGTATTTATTGAATCAGCTTGTTTTTTTGATTATGAGAATTATCTTCTTGATAGCATAGCACGATCTTTAACCAAAGTTACACAGGCAGCCTGCTTGGCCATGTTACATCTCTTCTCCCTTCTTTTTTTTTTTTCCATGTTCTTTGTTTACTTCACATTTCTTCACCTTTACTGAGACAGTCCCCAAATATGTCTTTTGTGGCTTAAGTTTATGCCATGTCTCCAGTCCAGACATACTGACATATACCATACCGACAGATACATATTTCAATGATTTTTTGTAATTCTTCCTTCCATTTCTGTTTTGCATTTTGAGTATGTCAGTCTCTGTAGTTCTGACATCTCCCCATATTTTCATGAGGTTCTTTTTTCATTATTTTCATAATACCAAGATATGATCTATGACTCAATTGTAAGCTAAAGAGCAAGACATCCTATTTAGAGTATGACAGCATGACAGAAGCACCTTTCTCTCTCTAACTGTATGAACACACAGGCCTGGAAATATTGGGGCTGACGCATCCAAATCATCTGGTTTTGAGGTCTGCAAAAACTCCCCTGATGATGTCCTGTTGTCCAATTTTAATTTGATTTTAATCTGATTTTAACCTGATTTATATTGATGCCACATGCATACTCCCATAATAAATAAACTCAAGAATAATGAGTGACAATAAAATCACAGAAAATCAGACCAAACAAACACAAAGTACGATATTTAGTCTATAAAATGGAGAATCTGCCAGAGCTTGTCAATATTGTGTTAAGAAATCCTGTAGCATAGTATGTCAGGAGCTCATTGAAATGAAGAGATCTCTGTGAGGGTTTGCCAATCCATCTGTGCACTCTACACTGCCCGATCAATAGGTAATGAATGCTTACAAAGTGACACTATCAGCAAGGGAAGTGTTTGCATTAATGAAGAAAAAGGGGGAGCTAGGGAAGGAAACCCTCATACTGTTACTGCATATCAGCTTAAAATTCTTAAAGGAGCTGAGACTGGACTGTTACTGTGTGGAGAATATTGCATGTGAAAGCCCGAAGGACAAGTGTGGGAAGAAGAAACTCAATAGCATGTGCATTCTGGAGCATTCAATGCTACCTCATTCGAAAGATTTTTGTTATTAACAGCTTTTATTATTTTTGAAATACCAACCTTTTTTAGCAGTATAGTACTGTCTGGGGACTTTATTCTAGTATAAGGTCTGATTAGGTTTGAGACTACACATAACACACAATAAAAAGGACAGATCCTGTATGGAAAACATAAAGCTTAGCAAACTGAACCCATTAAATGCTTCAACAGAGTAAGTGCTCAGGCAGTCATGTGGGGCTGTTACTAAGAAAGCAATATAACTGATTTTACTCACTTGTGGTTGTTATATATTTACTGCATCAAAGCAAAATGTCAAAGCTCCTTTACTGTAAAACTGTAGTGAATAACAGCACTACAGAGCTGAACAGCTGTTGTGGTGAGCTTGCTGTGGAGACAGAGAAAAATAGAGAAAAGCACTCTATCTCTGTATATAAGCTTATGAAAAAAGACAAATGAGAACCTTGAGCAGAGGCCCCATATGATTACCTACTGATTTGAATGGACATCTGGGTTTGCAGCTCACTCCCAGACTTCAGGTTTTACTTCATTCCTCAGCTCATCTGCACTTTTTTCCCCAATGGAAACTGAGTGTGATATTTCTACCTGTGCATGCTGTTGATTTAAAGTTGTATTCTAGCATTTCAACATCCACAGCAAAATGTTTCCTGCTCATAGTTGGAGATGACTTTCACCCAGAACAAGCTAATCCATAAAAATACTTTATGGAGGACTGGCTAGAAACCTTCAGTGACTTTTTTTCAGGCAGAACTGGCATATATTTACAGTGATTTATTTTAGTTCAGTCATGGATATTTGCCTTCCATCTCAGCAGAATGTCAGGTTTTTTTGTATGTTTTTTGTTTGTTAGTTTGGTTTTGGTTGTTTTTTGTTTGTTTGTTTGGTTTTTTTTGCTATTGCTTGTAATTATCAGGGATCATGTCAAGTCAAGAAGCTTGTATCACATAAATAATTTTAAACAAGAACATCAAACTTAGTAAAGTTCCTGGAAGTTAAGTTTATGCAGTTTTAATGCTCAATGCACTCCTATTCAAGGTGACTTTCTATTTTACACCTACAAAGAAAATGACCTTGGTTAAGAATCTCTGCAATTTTCTGGTCCTGGTCATTTGACATTTGTTTTTTTATGTGGTTAAAACTGAAGTCAGAAAAGCATTGACATCAGCTCCAAAACTCTATTTTTCTCTACAGGAAATCTTGTACAAGGTTCTCATGTTCAAACTGGGTAAAATCACTGTCATTTAAGTAATGGGCAGTGCACTTCTTTTAGTGGAAAATACTTTGGGTGCCTATTGCCTTGGGAAACAAGCAGAGAAGCCACAACGGAGAATCAGACACTACTGCTGTGAAGAAGAATATGTTTTATGCTTCTTTTTTTCCCTTCTCAAAGTTACTAGGGAGATGAAGTTTATAGGAAAAAATAGACATCAGTGTTTGTAAGAGTTATGAGATTTTACTGCAAGCCTCTGCATCTCAATTGTGAACAACAATAGTTAACTAGTTAAAAATCAAGTTCTCCATTAGTCCTTCAAAACAATGCTAGAAATATAAGCAGACAAAAAAAAAGAAAAAAGAAAAAGAAAAAAAAAAAGGAATTCTTAAAACAAAAAGTCTTCTTAAAAGATATGTGACAGCAAATATAGCAGATAAGTTTGTTAGTCAACTGATTAGCAAATATTAGCACTGTCTTTTTGTATTTCTAAGGTGTAAAACATGCATTAATTTCTTCTGGGACTCTGAAGAAACAGGAGGATCTGAAATCAGAGGATTTCTGAAACTGCTACATGAACCATATCTATAAAAGATCAAGAAATGCTAAAGGTAAAAAATTTTATAGGCTTCTGTATTCTCAGCCAGAACATAACTGCTTATCTGAATATAATTTAATGTGTACAGTTGCCTAATTTAAAGAGTGCAAGACATATTTTAGGAGTTGATTTTGATTTTATCTTTTTTGATATCAGGTAAAGAATATGTAGTTTTGCTTAAACTAGCCAAAGAGGAAAATTGTCCTTTGCCTTGTCCTCCACTGCATTGTGTATGGTGGCCGTGAGTTATTCAAATTATCTAGGCTACATATGCCTCAGGTAAACTCTTGGCTTTGTAAAATAGTCTACAGACAGTTTTACACTATTTAGTTTACAGAATTATACCATATTGTATATCTTGAATCAAGCACCATAGGTAGTAAAAAAAACACAAAAATGTGACTGATTTTCTGTATAGTCTTCAGTAATTTTGTAACTTTTTGTAGTTTGTAAGGCAAAGATAAATCCCTCTCACTCTGAGTGACATGAAAAATAAGAATTTCAATCTTTCTATAGACATTGTTTTAACAATAGTAATTAGTTGTAGTGGTACATATATGTATCTGTAAAAACTTTCAATGCACTCCTCAAATGTGAATTTGAATTAGTTTGTTGGCCTTGCATTCACTCTTTCTGACAACTGCAGATGTTTTATTATTTTCTAATTGTAACTGTATAAATTTGCAAACATAGAACCCACTCAATTTTTGACAGCTGCTTATTTGTAAATTTGTAAATGCACATATTTCTAGATTTGCTGTTCACTTTGTAAGAGCTTAAATAAATCTGAGCCATTTGTTCTTGTGAGCTCTGAAATCATGTGAGCAAAACAGACCAGCAGTTTCCACACAAAATTACCTGGGAGAATAGGACCTGGGAGTTGTCCTTATACATAAAGTTGTGAAAATATTCCTGTGGATTTCATGTGCTCTAATGAGCCTCATTTAAGACATTATAACTATGTATGACTTTTGGAGTGGGCTACTGACATCCTAAAGAAAAAATGTTTTTTCTTGTCTTTCATAACTCTTTTTTGGGTGTATTTAAGCTGTTGTGTATCTGTTAGTGATGGTGGTATGTTTTCCTACACTGATATACCCCAAATCACACATTTTTTTTATTACTCACCTTTACTCAAATCAGCAATTAGCAAAAAGTCTTTACCCTTCCATTCAGTATCTACCTGTTTTTGTCTGTGGCCCACAATTAAAAACCTTTTTAAATTTCATTTCTTTATCTCAAATACAATACATTTTGATACATCGTAAAATAAGTTATCTCTTTTTTTTTATTTATTTTTGAGATATTGTTTGATGTTATTAGGAGAATACTCAGACTGGGCTTTTATCTGTGTTTGTCATTGGATTATCCTTAGCTGAAACATATAATATTTTGACACCCAACATGGAGAATGTAGGAAACAATTAGGGAGGAAGAAGAAAACCTCCCAACAACCCCCAAACAAAATTCTTCTTTCATTTAATTTGTGACTTTTGCAGATTTAAAAAAATAAGTTGTTTGAGCCAGCTTGGGCCTTGTTCAGCATTCAGATGTGACTCTGTACCACTGATTTTAAAAAGCCATTTGGAATCAAATTCATGACCATGCTATACTCCAGAAATGTTTTTGCCTGAATGATATGCAGGTTTCACTTCACAAAGAGGGCCACACACAAAAGAGCAGTGATTAAAAACATTAAAGATATGGAAGTTTCTTGTGAGAGAATTGAATATTTCACATAAAGAAAGCCAGAACTTGATGAAATACTCAGTTCCTTTGTATCTTTACTCATTCATGTGGCATAAAATTAAGAACAAAAGGGACTTCTTGATTAATGGCCTCTGCTAATCATTCCAGTAGAATACACAGAGACATTTTTTATTTGATTCCACTACCAAATTAAGTTTGTGTAAATCATAAATGTCACTTGCACAAAAATCACACATAAATATTCAGAGTGATCTATATTTTATCGGTTATAACAGAATGCTTGGCAGCCAGCGTAGGATTAAACAAGCAATTAGTGAATAAGTTATTAAACATTTTATACAAATGTGATGCATGAAACCTGAATTAGAGGAGTTCAAAGAAACTTAACAGTGTCTTGATTATACAGGTGCCTGAGCTGGAGACAGATTTACCATGTATGAAATGAAAAGAATATTCATTAGAACCAGCATGCCACAGAATTTTCTTTCTTTACTTTTCTTTCAATCTCTCTGATAAAGACTTCTGAAAATTCCTTTGGTAAATCCCATAAAAGCAATTTTGAATCTTTTCATTAGATGTGAGCTTGCATTGGTTATCCTCATGCCTCCTCTCTTGTCTCTAAATTACCATTTTTCAATCCAGTTTATGACCATAAAGTTCATTGAAGACAACTTCCAGAGAAAATCTCTTAACACAGGGCATATACATTTTAATTGTACTTTTCAGTATTCACAAAAAGCTGCCTTCACATTAATTTATTGAGGCACAACTATAAACCATAGAGGAAGGTTTTTTTCATATTTTGGCTCCCATGGGCTAATGCTTTCTTCTTTAAATAGGATTATTGTTTACAGATCCCTAATTAAGCTTTGTGGAAATCTGTTATTACCTAGTGTGAATAAGCTTGATGCTCTGTCATTTGTCTGAGTAAACTCCAAAAAATCGTAATGAACAAATTCGTAAAAATTGAGTCTGGAAGTGTAAAATGATAACAAGACATTGCCTTGTAGAACCTCATCCCTGAGCTCTTAGCAGGTAAGATCAATAAAATAGTGTACAAAGGAAACAGGTCTTCAGCTGTGTGTGGAATGAGTATTCAGGTATTTAATCTGGAGGTGAAATACTGGTTTATAAACCTGAGGGGATTTGGGAGAGGTACTATATTTTACTTTTGTTTGTGTGCATATATATATATATATATATATATACAATACACATATATAAGAAGTTACACTGGATGGTTACATGAGACATCAGGGTCTTATGAGTGAAGGAACATATTAAGACTTACAAAAAGCCTGTGGATGGACGAACTACAATTGTTGGTGTTATGGTTCTGTTAAGAGCATCACACATGATTAAAACTTTTCTTCAATTCTCAGCTAATTTCTTTAAGATTAATATTCATATCAGACTAGGGCATTTCCTAGGGTTTATTTTTAACTTGAGTTTATGACCCAAAATAAAGTTTTGAGCTATTTGCCACTCCCAGGCATTCATTAATCTTCCAACAGTACCTCAATGTGTGTTGCTTAAATTAGCATTGGATTAAATATGGTAGTTACAGGATATTTCAGTATCAGAATTGAGCAAAACATTCTCCTTTCACTTTTATATATCTTGTACACTTATGGTTTTGTAAAACTGAAATCTAAAAGCTATGAGTGACATAGTCTGGATCTCATAGACTGATAAGTACTTCTTCACACTCACATTGCACCAGAACATTTACCCTGCTAGCCCAAAGGCGGCAGTGAGACAATTAGATTCTAAAACATAAAATCTACAACATTGGTACTTCAGACTTGCAGCTAATAAGAAATAGGATTTTGAGATTCCACATCGCTGGTCATGCCCATCCCTTTAGTAGATGATCAAGACAGCCTGTATATTTCTTATCAATTAAGGAAAATTCATTAGCAATATCATATCTGACTATACTCCACGCTTAAAATTAAGATGTAATCAGCGGTGCAAATGAACATGTGGGAGGATGCTGGCTTGTTTTCAGCTCTGAAACTGAATGAATTTGACTTCCACTGTTCACTTTGTTGGTCAGATAGTACTGGTTAAATTTGTTGGTGAACCTCACTCATCTCCAACATTTAGTTTTATATCTCCTATTTTTGAAAAAAATCAGTCATAAATTAAATGAATACTTTACTGCTTCCTCCCTTGGCTATTGAAATTATTTATCCAAAGTGAATATGGGAATACTTAATTTTCCATTTGTGTCTAATTGAGCCTACAGCAAAAGCAGCATTAAAGCGTATTGACTGAGAGGGGGAGAAAAAATTTTATTCACAAATCAGGTATAGAAAAATTTGTATAATTTTAATTCTTTCTGGATCATACTCAGCCTAGTACTGCAATTTGATAGCCTTAACCTGTGAATTCATTCTTTCTCCTGTTATTGAGTTGTTTATTTCATAATATCTCAGAATACTATGGGTGGGAAGAAGTAACATGCCACATACTCATCAGTAGAGGAAAGAAAAAAAAGGCTTTTACTGCTTTCTAAAGCAACCTATGAGATGAGACAAGATGAGATAAAGCACAAAAATCAATACAGGGGAATATTGAAGAGGTAGCAGTCCACGAAATACCAGATGATTTACCTATTATCAATGTATCGTAGGCAGCATTATAAATTGAATAATTAAAGTCAAGATTGAAGAGAATATAATGAAGTAACCTTTTAAATAAAGAGAATGTGACACCATGAAAAAAATAGTAAGGTGTTTAGAAAATTTAATAGAAAAACTACACTAATTGCATGAAATTTTGTTTATTTATTGTAGTGTTTGTTCAATTCTGATGTCAATATGAATTCAGATTATCTATGAAGGAAATCTCATCCATAACTGTGAGCCAAAAGGAAAGTTGCTTAGTCTCTTCTTACATATTAATCTTGTATATGGTTCATGGTTCATTATGTACCTTGTAAGAAGATAATTGATGTTGTTCCTGTCAACAGGCCATGAAAACTGTCTCAATAAAGATGTGGATAATAAAAAGTAATAATATCAGAGGCCTCATTAAAATAATAATTCGCTCATATTTTCTTCATTTATCAGATTAGGATGATGGAATTAAATGCCAGGTAATTGTCTTCTGCATCTACATATCTTGAAGATGAGAAAATGGCTTATTTGCTTATTTAGACCATAAAATTTTACCTCTGCCACAAACTTTTATTCATTTTAAAAAGGAAATTTTAGTGATCATTAAGCTAAAATTTATCTCAAAGAATATTGCCTTCTAGTTCAGACCAAAATTAGAATTAAGTGTCTATGAATATTAGAAGAAATGCAAACTTTTACATGGGCAATTCAAGGATCATTTCTTGTATTTGTTATTTCACTATAAATAGCTCTTCAAAGACTTTTTATTATAAAGGCCCAATCTACAGAAGACATTGCCTGATTTTCTATAGTGACCATATATATTTTTCTACAGAATGTTTTTTTTCAAGTGATTCTCTTACATTTGCAGACCAGACATATCAATAGTCATTCAAAGCAGTCATGCTGTGAAAAATTTAAATGCAAAAGCTTTTTACTAGAAGAATGCACAAATATTTAAAATTTTCTGTACAGATTTTTCTACCAAAATTACTAATGTGAACTAAAAAGAAGGAATACAAAAATGGGGTAGAGTCTCAAATAATTATGAATACCTAAAAGTCTTATTCTTTCCACTTGTAAACTTTCTATTTTGCTAGAACTATAGCTGACTGACTTATCTGTGAAAACAAATAAGAAAACCAATAGCACAACCAACGGACTGCATTAAGAATATTGTATTGCAGCAGTTCAGTGAACAAGTAGCTGCTTTTTTATTATCTGACACATCTAAATTATTAGTTTGAAACAATCTAAAAAATTAGTTTGGATTGAAGCAATATTTATTTAGAGCTCTGATGTATGTTGGAAGTTATATTGTCTGAAAAACACATCTTGGTCTAGCTAAATAATATGAAGTGTCATTATATGTGAATTTTGTGAAACATTTACCTCAGGTTTCAGTATGACCATTATATTCAAAGTTAAAGACTAAGAAGAAAGCATATTGGAAGAACATAGAACTTTATAACTTGTAAATTATTTCCATCATCTACACGTATTACAGAATTTTTATGACCAAATAATGGGTATTCCTGGACTGCAGCTGAAAGTAAGATTTTCTACCATTCCCAGTCAAGGTAGATTTGGTTCTTCAGGCAGCAGAAACCCTCCAGTAGAAGCACGTAGACACATTTTAGCAGAATAAAGAGCAAAACAAAAGCAAGCAAGACAGTAGATAGATAATACTGAAATATATATATATATATATATATTTTGCAGAAGAAATAATGTGCAGCTTTTCCTCACTTCATAAAATGATGAGCTTCATTGTTTTCCAACAATTTTTCCAGTACATTTTATGGATGTCACTTTCAGAAATCTTGGGGGGCTAATCTGGATAAAGTTATAACTAAGCTTTTCTGGCCCTCAGGCTCCTAAGTCTTGGCAGTCTACTGCTGTTATCAATGCAAAAACCTGCATTACTTCTGCATCCCATGAGGACTATTTAGTATTCAGTATTGTGCCTTTTTCTTCTGTCTTCAAAGGTTTTTCATTTCATTTTAGGTAGTTAGACTGCTGTAAGTGGCTGATATCACAACCCTGCTTGTCTCAGGTGGTTTTTTTAATGTAAAATAGAGCGTCACCCACCCGCAGCACTGCAGCTAATATCTGTTAATATTTCCATGTTAAGCTCCTACAGTCAGTATTTAACAACACAGCTAAAAAATCTCAGGGGTGAAAGCTGACACTGAAAATGAGTTAATAGGCAAGAAAAGTCTGATGTTTTTTCTGAAAATACTTTATATCCAGTGCCGCTCTGCAGGTTGCTACATATTAGTTTTCTGAATGCTTTTTTTCCTGGAGTACATCTGGGAAAAGTTACATACAATTTTCACTTGAGTTTTATATGTACTTCGGTCTCCTCTTTTATTTTTTTTCTCATTGTAAAGAACTTCTAAATTATATTAAATGTTGCTACACCTTATTTATGTGTTTTGTTTCCTAAGTGGAATGAAAAATGATTGGTCATACTAATGATAAATACATAACTTAGAATATTAGCTAGCTTTATATATCAACTAAAACTTAGAATTAGGTGTTTTACCTATATATTTCACAGATATACATGCAAAGATGGTGGTGTCAATTAAGAAATCAACATTTCTCAAAGCAGCTACATAACATTAACTTAGCAACATAAATTAATGTGTTTTATTAGAGGTAAATACTATGGGACAACATCTACGAAAGTCTGACTTTTCTCTGCTGGTACCTTGTGATATTGCACACAATCTGGGGAGGACAAGCAAAAATTTTAAAAATTGATCATAAAAAGAAAATCTAGTTTTTTTCCTTGTTTATCCAGCCTTAATTACTAGTTGAGAAATGAGAGTTGTAGGGAAGAATTAAAAAATGTATTCCACTCCTCTCTGTCCTGGGTTAGCCATATGACCTGTTTGTATCCCGAATCGTCCTCTTGCTTATGCTGGACCTTAAGTTCTGCAGCTTTAAGTTGTCCCAGAAAGAGTGAAGGTGGAGGAAAAAAAAAAAAACACTCGCTGTTTGTCTGCAGGATACTCCTACGAAGCAAGGCTACATTCCAGCGGACAGCGTTATCTGTTTTTTTTTTTACTCTCTCTGGTGTGGGTGCTGGAAGAGCTCACAGCGGAGGGTTTTTCCTCGGATTTTTCCCGGCTTTTTGCAGGGAGAGACTTTGTTTCTTTTGCTGGGTATTTTTCCCTTTTTTCCTCTTCCTGGGACTGGCTGGCATCGCGTGGGCCCAAGACACCAGGGAACCCCCGGGGGGCCCCCCCCGCACCGACTCCTACAGCCGGGCCCGGCAATCGGCCCCCTCCCACTGGAGAACTGAACCGGACTCAGACGGACTCTGAATCTACCAACTCTTCAGAGGAAGGAGAGGTTTCATTGTTTTCATATTATCCAAATTTTTCCTATACTTGTAAATATTCTATTTGTTAAATAAATAGTTTTTTCCACTTTTCTCTAAGGAAATTCTTCCCGGACCTGTAGGGGGAGGGGTGATTGGAATCGGCTCTTCCTAGAGGAGACCCCCCAGAGGTTTCCTCCTAAATATTTGCCCTAAACCAGGACACTCTCTTATTTCTGATTATGCATCTAGATTTGCATAGACTCTTGGAATTTGTGAGAATAAATAATGCTTTGTAATTTAATTCCATCTATGTCTTCCCATCTTCCTCTGTAAGGTGTTCTGAGGTTAGAATTTTTGCAGGTCATCCAAGAAATTAAGAACATGAATCAAAATGGGTATCCCAAGAGACTTCATTTTAGTGTTCAATAATTTCGCTTTCATCTTAGATTATTAAATCAAAACTGACTCTAAGTTTCACTAAGTGAGTGAAATAACCATTAAATTTCACCGTTTTCAATCTTAAGAAAATCTATCAATTAATTTGGTGTCTGCATTGTATTGTTTTTTAAGGACTAATAACAGAGAACTAAAAAGACAGGTGTACCCCGGAAATGTAAACTAAAGATAAAGACTTCACACTTCAATTCCTGCCAACTTCTCTGCATATTTTTCATATTCTTTGTTCTCAAGGGTCAAACAGTGAAGGTTTGACTGGACTCTAGTAAAGTCATCTTTGATAAACATTGGTTAGTGGTATCACCAGCACTTTCTCTCCCTGGGTGTATTTATTTAATGCTGAGTTCTTCAGTAATTACTCAAAATCATTTCAGCAGCTTTATCCAGTAGATGAAAAGGAAGTTTTTCTGAATGGATATTTGGTCTTAGTGTTGGGGTTTTCTTTAAGATACTACAGACTTATTTTCTCTTTTACCTAAGTCAATTCAATTCATACCAGGCAGTTACTCAAATCTTTGCAAATCTTCCTTCAGAAAAGAATTCACTCACAAAATGCTTTACAGAAACAACTAAGGTGTTCCAGAAATTTAGGTCCAGCTTTCAGGCAGGGGTAGCTTTTGTGTCCTTTTCATTGGATTGCAAAATTGTCGACATGTGGGGTGCTGTGTTTTACCAATTTAGCTGCAAGATAAATTCTAAAGGCACAGGCTGCTGGGCTACTCAAAGTTAGTTTCACTTCACATTAATCAAACCTTAGACCATAAAACAAAAGAGAAGTTGGTAAGGAGAGTTACTGATAGTTTACCAAAGTGCTGCAGAAGAAAATGTATTATTGAAAGCATATGATCATCGTTCTGGTATATTTATAAAGTGTCATTTCATCTTAATTGAGTATCATGGCACTGAATATCCAAATGCATCAACTGAATTCTCAAGTTTACAAGGTACTAATTATTTTAAGGTAAGTAGATTGGGATAGCGAACTATTAAGGACAAAATTTCATATTTTGTTTTTGATAATTTTAAGTGTTTATATATTGCGTCAATAGACAGCTGCAAAGATAAAGGATAAATTTTTTCCTTAATGTTGAATGCATTGCCCAACAGTAAGAATTTCAGAGCAGGTACTCAAATGAGAAGAAACTATTGCATAGTTGCTAGTGTTTCTTAACCATATTTATAAAAAAGGCTAAGAGTGAAAGAAAAAAAATAAAGCAGTGCCAAATCTTTAGTCGTTCAGCAAAATAGAGAAACTGAGTTTTCAGTTAAAGATAATATGTCCTGTTCTTAAAACCATAATATTTTGGAAACCTTTTCCTTGTTGGAGACTACCTAGTAGCTATTCCACTTCACTGAAAGAAACTACTTCTGAGTAGGGCTGTAAATATATTGGAAATTCTAATAAACACTTTATTCCTTTTTCATGTTATTTTTAGTTTAAGATTTTGCAGTTTTAACTATTTAATGATAAAAAATGAGATCTTGATCTAATTTCAAAACAATAAAGGAGCAAACATGAAGGATCTCCTTTAAATATATTGACTTAAAACATTTTTAGAGATATTTCTTTTTATTGATTTGGTGGAACCAGAGAATTTCACTAAAATTATTTTACTTTATTAGTTTCCTCCAATGAATTTTTTATAAAGAAATTATTAATCTAACTCTGGGGGGAGAGGGAAGAAGTATCTATACCCACAACCCCAATATAAATAGAATGATCACCCATGAAAAAGAGAATTATTTTATTCTCAATATGTAAAGGCAGTAAATTTTGACATTAATGAATTAGTATTTCCACCCATATGTTTCTCTCCAACAACATTCTGGTATGCTGGCATTCACAGCCTATTCTGTTTATGATGTGATCACAGGCTGAGCAAATATGCTTCCTTCAAAGTGTCACTGCCTGGATTCTTTCCAGGCTCAGTAGTTCCAGCAGAGAAGCAGACCCTATAGGGACCCTGAGCAGGGCTGCAGCTGAGTGCCAAGCCTTGGCCCAAAGGATAATGAAGAGTTCTTTTGATCCAGTTTCTGCATGAACTTAGAGGAAAATGGACATGTGATTGACTTAGTGGGTTTCCTGTCATCCACTCTGGGATTCACCTTCATGTCATTTCCCGAATCTTTGATGTGAATAACATAGAGTAGTTTCAATCTGTGGTTCTGCAAATGGATTTTGAAGCTTGATTTCTAATGGCAAAATGAAGCCACGTAGCATGAAATAATGGATCAATTCCATGTGCACATTTTTATTTTAAGAAAATGAAATGTTTCATTTGTACTAAGAACAATTTGGACTGCTTCTTCACATGCTTTTGGATACATTTGGGTTGAAATTTTTTTTAAGCTACTGATAAAAAGTTGTTTGAAACTAGGGTAATTCAAAGGATCACATCTAAAAGGGCAAGGTAGTGCTAACAACCCATCAGGAAGTCAAATACACAACAGCTCTGGAAGCAAATGCAAAGCTGCCAATGTTACTGGGGAGTGAGCCAAGATGCCAGATGCTACCAAAAAAAAATTCTCTGCTGTTTGGCATTTTTGTGTCTCATGAGTGCCATGGAAAGACAAAAGGATCCAGTGCATATTATTAAACAATATGGTAGACCTCAAATGCCCCTACTATTCTTGAGGACAACTTAATGCAACACAAAAATGGTGTTAAGAAGACCCCACAAGTATCATATCAGCTCAAATATGGAAAGCATGTGAAAATTTAAAGCAGTTTTCAAACTCCTCTTCTTTGTTGATTTTATTTGGGAATCAGAGAAGTTCAGATGTAGCTCAGGATCCTGAGGGGAGTATGAGCTAAGCTTAAAGCAGAGTTTCATTAAATTCATCCTCCAATACTAACTTTTGAATTGGCTTGCTTCTGCATCAGATAAATTTTAAACACAGAGAATTACATAGCAAAGGGTCCTGCAAATAAAAACAAGTCTAATACATTTTATTTACCTTTTATTCAGCACTGAGTAGCAAGACCTGGACTAGATATTCTTTTAACCAAAGATTCATAGGATTAACCTTGATTTGTGTTATTTATCTGGGTTTTTAAAAATTTTCTTCTCCCTTTATTTAAAGCTTGATTTTTATAACACTTTTATCTTTCTTAATAGTCAATTGCATTAGTAACTGTAGTAGATAAATTTCCTGTGCTTTTTCTCTAAATGCTTATTTCCTTAAAATTAATATTGATTCATGTGCTCTTAAAGTATTGATGCATTGTATATTAGAGGTGAATTTTGTTCAGAAGTATTAGCAGAATTTAACAGAGCGGTATTTTAAAAGTTCTTTAAATTTATTCCACTTGTATGGATAAAGAGTGGAATAGAAGAATATTACCTATAGACAATTATCAACAAGATCTGAGATTATTGACACTATGTTGGAAGTGTATCTGGGAGGTACACTGGGAGGTATGAATCAGTACAGATAAAAGTGAATTTCTGAGTCTACATTTTATTTTAAAATATGTTATGACACTATGTCTCCTAATGTGGGATTTTCTCTTGAGAGGGTTAATGGAATTTTCTAATGGTTTTGTGTAAAGATTATTATTATGATAGCTCATTTTCATTTGACTACATTATTTGAGGAGCATGAAGATAATTTTAATAGCCTTTTAGAAATTTCTGGATAGTATTCATTCTTTAAACACAGGGAAGTTCTTTGAATTTTAGATAGATGATGAACAGAATTGAGGACAACTGGAAAAAGGGAATGAGGGGGCAAATGGTGCCATTCCTTGTTATGTGACACAAAAAAAAACATTTTAAAAGACAAATTTTCTCTTAGCAAACTGTGCTACCTAGTCTACTACCAGATTCCTCTGAACACCAAGATTAGGGTGCAGACAAGATTTCCAGCTACCAAAATGTAAGACACCGAAAGAAGCAGTGATGTTTTAAAGGAAAAAGACCTCTTTTTCAGTAAGGAAAATCTCCCTCACCTACAAAAGAATTACTCAGTGAGCTTTGTTACAGTAAAATCAGATCTTAATGCTGCATTTTAAACTTATGCCAATTCTCTGATACATAGGAAAAACTTTCAAATGTTTAGTTGCTCTCAATGTATTGATTATTTTTCTTCAGAGAGCAGAGCCTTAAATATAAAAGTGACTAGTTATTTCATCATTATGAGCATCAACAGGGCTTTTTTGAATTCTTACAGTTTTAAAGCATTATATTCAGAGATCAGAAGAACAGTGGAAGGAGCCAAACCTTATCTCTTATTAGATAAGAAGGGAAATTCTAATGTGTCACTGTACTTTTCAATTTTTTTCTGTGTCTTTCATCTAAAATGGCTGGAATTAAATAATGATGAAATCAATTTCAGCAGGGAGGTATGAATCCAGAAAGTGAGTTTATAAGCAGCAGGAAAAACTGGTACAGAAAACTGTAACACATCCCACTGTGAGTAACAACTTGTGAAAAATATGTTCAGTTGCAGTTGAACATCAGCCAGTTACAATTTTACTCTCTTCATAGTATCAGCATCCTTCTCTTCCTCATTGAATTCTCTTTATTTTGAAAGAAATGGTATGATTTTGTATTCCTGAAATGCACATTTTGCAGTAATGTAAAGCCAACCTGCAAGCATACAATTTAGTTTAACTTACTGCTAAACTGGTGCTGGCACTGCTAAAATCTCTCGTTTAAATCAATGAGAAAAAGAGAGTGTGACTGCTGACCCATCCCATAAGGTATGGTAAGGAAAGGAGGTTAATATGTCAATAACGTGTCTACACTGGTTCATATAATGTCCCACCGTATCTCAAAATACTCCAGATCTGGGGCCAACAGAACTCATTTTTATTTCAATTTCTCCTAGAGTTTTGAGAGAACAGAAGATGGTACATTGGTTGAAATTTTAGTTTTTACATATGTTGGATGTGTTATGTATGACACCTTAGGTTCCTGTAAGACTGATTTTTTATTGTCTGAGAGATTGTCTTCTAACAAAAAGATGCAATTTCAAAAGGATAAGACTTTATGTTTCTTTCTAAAATTTCTGAATCAAATACTTCAGTCAAAAGCCTCCCTTAAGTGTCCACACAGAAGTCAGGACCTATGAACATCTACTGTGGCATCCATGTCAAAAGCTGCTACTTCTGTGAATTAGGAAGGGAAACGACAAAGAACAAGGGTGGTCTCTCTTTTCCTCATGATAAGCCACTGACACAACAATGAAAAATAACAACAATAAAAAAAAAACAAACCAACAAACAAAAAACCAAAATACCCCATTAAAAAACAACAAAACTCTCTTAAAGATACAGGATTGTCTTTCCTTTGGAAGAAAGGAAAAATTTGGCTTCTTATTTCTATCTTGTGAATAAGAGGGGAATATTCCCTCAGCTTTGATGAAGAACAAAGCCTTTCTAATAGGATGATATTTCAAAGTGCGCACAGCCATCTCCCGGTTTACCAGGATTTATAGATGACTGTACTTAATTCATACTTGGAAGCATAGCAAGAGGGGGGGGAAAAAAAAGCAAGACAAAAACCGTAGGAATGAAGAAAGTTCTTACAAATCCTAGAATGAGCATAGAAACAGTGCTTAACTCTGCTTTAAAGCAACTTTGAGCCTTACAGCTAGTTGAAATTAGTGGAATGGAGAGAGATGAAGCTAGGAAGGACAAGAAGATTGAGCAGGGTTTGGAAATTTAAGTACGTAGGTAATCAAATCAATATTTATCCAAGAGTCCAAAATCTAAGGAGACAGCTACTGTTTAAAATTTTGGTTTAACAGTGTCTTTGAAGAAGCACTGGTTTTCTGAACTGACTGTGTGTGTCTGTGTATATATATACATATATATATGTATATATGTGAGACCATAGCATTTTAATATTCTCTGAAATGGAAGTAAACACACAGGCATATTTGAAGTTTTGAAGTGATAGGAAAGTGTCTATGACCAACATGAGAAAACAGCTTCTTCATGCTTTTCTGTGTTCAAAATATATTCTAATGTGAAAATCCAATAATTTAATTGCAGTTACAAACTCACTGATGTGTGTTTATATTTCTTTTACACACAAGGATTTACTAAAAATCACCTTATGGAAAAGTAGTGCTATGTGCTAAAATCCAAACTCAATGGAGCACTACTCATAAAAGTTATTAAAATCAAAAGGTTCCTTTAAACTTTAAATTCAAACTCAGAGCAGCAGCTAATCCAAAAGGAAATTAAGTGAAATGCACCTCTGGGAAATGGTAAAACTGGCGCACGCTGGAAAAGAGTTAAATGCTGAATCAAACTAAGAACAATGAAATTCCTTGGGAAATGCACATTTTCACAACATGTACACATGCATGTGTACACATATCTGAACATTAAACACTCAAATTACTTAATTATCAACAAAAAATACAGTTCTAAAATTCATGTGAGCACCTTCTAATCTCTTTTTTTTTTATTGACCTGTCTAAATTAAAAGACAAATAGCTCTTTAAAACTTTTTGCTTATTGATATTTTCTCATTGTACAAAATATAAATGTCAAACCTTTTACAGACCAATCATGTATATAATACATAATTCTGATTTATGTTTTTTAACCTCAAGGTCAAGTGTTAGGAAAAGTCATCCTGCTTCTGACTACCTTTGTAGATCACACACTCAATCAAAGGCACTTATATGACATGATGATTAGCCCATAGTTTCTCCATAAAATCTGAGAGCAAATCAAACCTTCACAACGTTCAGTTTTGTTCTTGAAGAGTAACAAGCAATAGGTGGATTTTGTTTGATAGGAATAACCCAATACATGTAAGCACTATAAGATACTAGAAAGGACTGGGTAGACCTCCTGGCCATCCATGGAAAGCACCCATTGCGTTTTCAGTAGAAAGCTGGGCTGTGGAACTAGCAGGGTTTGGCTACCTGTGAGAATGACTACACCTTACTGGGGTGTGACTTTAGGCAGCTTCCAGCTACACACATCCCCCACCACACCTGATTCCTCACCTGAGACCTTGTTTGTTTTTTCTTCGGAAAAGCAGATGCTCTAAAGAATTCCCTCACAATACAAACCGTTTTCTCACTTCTTTCTTTAGTCCAACAACATTAATTTTTACTTATGGTGTTGTTATTCAATATGCATGGGCACCTCTCTAAATGCAAGCTTCAATCCAGAAATACAGAGTTGCAATTAGATATGTTTTTGCTCTTTCAAATACGGGTAGTTAATAAATTAATCTAGGGGGGTTGTGCATCAAGAAATTATAAATTCATTACCTTCATTATGATCTTTTTATATAAAGCTATTGTGCTAGAATTTTTGCCAGTTCGTAAGGGAAGTGGGGAAATTTAAAGATTGATACATTTCCTCTTTAAGGGAACTTGTCAAATACTAGTACTTGTAAAGTCCTGCAAAGTACATCTAATGCATCCAATAAAATCAGATATCTACAATGTGTTATCGAGTAATTAGTGCTTAAACCAGAAGTTCTATCCCTTATTAGTCATCTTTATGCTCAGATTGCATAAGCTAAATTGATTGCTTAAGGATCCACAAATACCATAATCACAAAGTTTATGGTTTTATGTAGAATATTAGGAAAAAATTGCCTCATTGTCTTCAATGTAAAACAAGATTACTTTTCCCTAAGCAATGCAGTAGAAGGTGCATAAAATCAAATATGTGAAACCATTGGTTCCCTAATGCCACTGTTCTCAGTAGAGATAATTGCTTCATTCAGTTCATAAATTCTCTTGCTTGTTTGCATTTGTTGCTCTCCCACAGAACCTCACTCCCCTGATCTAATGTTAGATGTTGGTTCAGCACTGCTATTTCTGTTTGAAATATAGTAAATTAACAGCAGTTAAAGATGGATCCTATATCATTATTACTGGCTTTTGCACAGAGATCGATCAAGATCCAACAGGATTTCAGTAATTTATTTGCTCTCTGATAATGTCTTAATACTCTCTCACCCCTTTAGAAAGCTTGTCTGATTTCTCATTATATTGTAAGTGAAATGCCCTATGTTTTCCTATGTATATATATTTATTACTTCTCAAGAGACAGAACATATTAATTCTGAGGGGAGCTCTGGATAAAAATTGGAAGAATCAGTCATTTTATCTTATTATTTGATTATATTATGGTTTTGTTTGGGCAGCCCCAACCATATTACTGATACAACAGTAGAATTTACAAGAATTTGAACAAGTTACATATATAGAATTAAGATTATCACCCCTTTATCAAACAAGTATTTAATCTTTACATGTTCCAGCTACAGGAGTAACTCTTACTTTGTAATCAGTCTATTATATATATATTTATTTATTGACATCAGAGTGATTAATATTAATTTATAGTTTGAACTAATTTTTTTTAGGTTTATTAGTAACACAAGATATCTATCATCTACTCAGAATTTTGGAGGCCACTTATGAACTCAATTATATTCCTTCTACACTGCTGCTGTAACTTTCATGCCCATATAAGAATTAGTGCATTAGAAAAAGGCTTATTTGCTTTCACTAAGCCTTATATTTGTGAACTTTTCAGAAGCTTGACAAAGGATCCCATTTGCCTTTTTGTGATCAAGCTGTCATCAAAATAATGTTTATTACTACTTTATTTTTTATTTATTGAATCAATTGAACTGTTTACAGCTTATGCTGACATCCATATATCAAAACCTCGTCTTGAACTTCAACAAAGAAACTCCTCAGTAATTTCATTTCCTCCTGGGGTTATATAGGTTTCAGTAAACTTCACATTTTTTTCACTGTTTTAGAACATATATATATATATCAATTTTTTGACCTTTGAGATTAGTCTACATTGGAAAAGCACTTTAAATTTCACCATCTCTATGTCACAAAGAACTGCTCAGACCAGTGATTCACAATGGAATAAAATGGTCATAGCAGTTCCTCTTTGATCTTTTGATCTTCCTGATTTCTTTCCTGGGATAAATAAAGAAATAAAGAAATAAAGAAATAAAGAAATAAATAGATAAATAAATAAAAGTAGAACATTTTAGGAACATGGCTAGAGTAAAATTTGAAATAAAAAGGTTTAGTTTTCACACCTCTCTTCTAAATAAATTTCATTTGGAGGTCTTTCTCAATGGTAAGAAGGAATCAAAATCAGTAAAAACTTCAGTAAGTTCAGCCAAGTTCTTCAGTCTAGTAAAAAAGTTATCTTTGTCACAATAAACAGCAATGTAGTATCTTATTATTTTATAGTACCTGGTAGTTTTCTTTAAATTATTGTGTCTTCTGATTTATTTTCTTTTCCCAAATTACTCATTTTATCTCACCAGAACAATTGCACAATTTCATATTTGTAGATTTTAGAGTTTCAGGGATCCTGTTATCTCTGTATCACTTTCCATAATTTCATTTGTATTAATTCAATATAGTTGTTCTTACTTTTCTTCATTTCCCATTTGATAAATGGTGATATTCAACCAAACTGCAGGGCTCATCATTCACAGGCATAGCTGTTGAGAAGGGCTTCATCAAAGTCAAGTATCTAGTCCAATGTATCAAAAGTTTCAGCATTCGTGATTTTTCTCATAAATTTTCTCTTTACTTCTCTATGACATAAACTAGCCTGCCCTGTGGAAGTACAAGAAGCAGTACTTTCCTAAACAGTGCAATTTGACCAAGCATAAAAGGAGCCATCCAGATTTCTTTGAAGAGGTGTACAGATCTCAGTGTGTCTCTAAACAAATTTTTCCTTGCATTACTCAAGAATCTACCCTAATTTGAAAAACAACAAATATTGAAATGTTGGAATTATTTCCAACAGAATACTTCAACATTTTTGTTGTTTAAATTGAAATATTTTTTGCTAATATTAATTTGAATCCCATGTTTCTCTAGATCAAGTTCAAACAAAATAAGAAAAAAAAAGCCAAATAGAAAAATGGAATGAGATATCCTAATTTGGATGAAACACAAACACCCTATTTCATTTAAGCTCTTGTGGTTTTCTTTTTACTTAGAATATCTTGGGGTTTGTTTTGGTCTGTTTTTCTCTGTGTGTGTGTGTGTGTGTGTGTGTGTGTGTGTGTGTGTGTTGGTTGGAACATGCTGTTTGGAGGGGTTTTTTTCCTAACTAAAGAAAATAATATTTTCTTTATTGCTTGGTTTTGTTTTATATTTACAGTCCTTATGGAACTAGAATCCTAAATATTTGAACATCTCTATATCAGTTTCTTTAACTTGCTTAAATTTGGATTGTTGCTATGTGGAATAAAACTAAAAGTTCTGACATAAAGTGCTTCTATTTTGCAGCTTAGAGGATGATCCTTCACTTGATGGGTATTCATCCAACATTCATCACAGACCATTTTTTTATTTTGATTAACTCCTATATGATCACAGACACTAAAAATTCTTCAGTTTTCTGTTTTTTATCATTCTTCCTTTGATTTTGATGTACATTTTAATTTCTTTTTTCTAATCTAGATTAATTTATAAACTTGCAAAACAAATATCCAAAATAGATTTTTTGGGAAAAATGAAAAAAAACATCCAAAATTTTTAATAATCTGAACTGTAATACAGACTGGTAATCTAACAGAATGTCTCTTCTGGAAAAGGTAAAAGAGATTTTATTAAACTCTTCTGAGAGTGGCAGTGGCATGCAGTCAAGAAATAAGAGTAGCTCCATTAGAGGAGGCTCCTTTTAAAAATGAGTGTAGTAATTGAATGAACTCCATGTTTTCTTCCTTTACAGCGCCACCTTCAGAGTAATTTTTCATCTCAGCAGCACCTTGTGATGATGTATTACTCAGATACATCATCAGCCTGAACAGGGTTTCAAATGATTTATAGACCTGGTTAATCATTAAAGTGAGGCACACTGATGTATTATTCAAAGATGGCACCATATGGGTAAGAGGCTTTGGAATGCATAGTCAACACAGCAACAGAACACAGCATAAAGCACAAACAAATTCATACCATGCAGAAGGCAACAGAGCTTGCAGAAGAAGCTTAATGCCAAATGAGCCCAAAAAATGACACAGAGTTCTCTGTACCATGACATCACAAGTCACCTCAAGCTGTGCCAGGGTAGGTTCAGGTTGGACATCTGAAGAGTCCAACTGTAAGAGTGGTTGAGCACTGGAAGTCTTCATCCCTGAAAGTGTCATAAAATGACTGGACATAGCACTTGGCATTACAGTTTATCTGACAAAGTTATGTTTGGTCAAAGGTTTTATACCTTAACTATTCTGCGAATCTGACCACTAGATCTGCACAGGAAATACTTCAAAATAAGTGAGATACTTATGAGAAGTCTCCCAAGTGGAATAATGGGCAATGGGATCACAATACCTATCCCTACTAAAATTTGTGTAGGAGAAGTGCATTTATCTCAATGATGCATCTTAAATACCCACCTTCAACACAAGGAAAGGGAACAGGCTTGTTTTTATGCCCAGGTGTAGGTAGGTAGAAGTGTGTGATGAGCACAATAATGAGCTGTGTTCTGTTGATTTTGAACATAGTTCTGGGCCATTCTTTTAAATGGAAACAGAATCAGTGCACTAAAAATTTTCTCACCCCTGCTTGTGGTTATGGAAGCTGGCCAAGGCCTTTCAGCACATAGCACAATATATGAGTTTGTGAAAAGAATATTGTCAGTAAGAATTTGACAGTAGTTGGAAAAACTAGAAGTAACTTTAATAAAAGATTTTATAGCTTTTTATTTCTTGCTATTGTAAATTACTTCCTACCCTACAATAGGCAGACAATACAGATCTAGTTCTCTTACAAAAAATGCTCTCAAGGAAAGAAAAATGAGGAAGCTTGGTATGACTAACACTGACATTTTAGTTACACTTGAATGTAGCAGTTTCTCTGTACATAGCAATGCCCTATCAGGTGTTTCATAGCTTCTCTTCTTCACTGCCTATCTATATTCTGTGGAAATATTTATTTCTGATGTGAGCAAGACTATTTCCTTCCAATCCTCCTATCTGGCCTTGCAATTTGCTTTCAAGTAGCTTGTTGCACCTTTAACAGTGATCCAGCACTGTGCAAAGGCAGTAGAAAAGCCAACCCTTTAGGCACGGGTATTTAAACTTCTCAATGAGGGTTTGTACAATATTTCTGCAACAAAGACAATAATTAAAAGCAAACAGGATCGAGTTCAAATGTTTTCAATGCCAAAAATCCCACTGGAATAAGGTCAAAAGTTGTTGGGAAAGAATCTTCTAGTCCCTCAAAATATAATCACAAAACCAACTTTCCTTGAGACATCCACCTATAGGGCTCCATATTTTTAACACAAACACAGCAAAAGAAAATCTTTAGGTTTTGAGGAGGTGCCTTTCTATTTTTGATTATATTAGGGAAATATGTTAATTTTCTTAGTTTAGTTTCTTCTTTGTCCTCTCTCTGATGGCATCTTTTAAAATCCATTGATTAGTGACTTTGTGTACCTCCATTTAAACAAATTTTCTTGTCCAAGTATGTGTATTCTGTGTAATGGAGGTCTAAATACACCTTCAACATATCAGAATCTTTGAGTATCTGCTTTATCATACATGAATATGAATATCTGTCTAGGAAATTTGGGGAAGAAATTAAGGAATCTTAATCAATATATTTGGTTGGTCAAATTCATGGCTGCAACCTGAGATTTTGCAGGGGGTTCTCAGATTGAAAGGAGGAACAAATAGAAAAAGGGTTGGATAATATGGGTTTCAAGCAGCTCATGTATCACCTTAGCAAACAGTGAATGCAAGAGTGTTCTAACATAATGTCCTGGGTTAGCCATATGACCTGTTTGTATCCCCAATCGTTCAAGATTTAACTCTGCCAGGTGTCTAATTTCAAGAAGCCAGATAATTTAGGATTTGTTGACATTCATGATTTCTTTCAGGAAAGACATTTTTACCCATGAGACCATGTTCTCTGAAGCTGCTGTAATTTCTGCTGGTACTTCTTATCTTACCCTCAAACTCCCAGCTAATTTAAAATTCAATCAATTTATCTTTATCCAAAGCCTTTTAAGCACCCCTTAGTATGACTAATGTATAGATACTGTAGGAAAATGTGGCTCATATTTAATTATACAGGACTAATTATTGTAAGGAAACAAAACAGCTTTCTATTGAACCTTTTACTCATTACATGTAGGACATATGAAAACACAGAAACCTTATAAGAAATAATTGAAGTGAATCTATTTTATATCCTGAACAACTCTATTAAGAGTTCTGTTTTGATGTAGAAATAAAAGTGAAATAAAGACATAACATGAAAACAATCCATAATGTTCCTCTTTTGTTTGAGTTTGGATCAAATAATTTGATTCTTCTAGTCACAGCACAGCAGGAATGACCCGCTTTTCTTGAAATCTAACAGTTTTATTTACTTTGCAAGAGCAGCACCTTTCAGGACCATTACATTGATGTTGTGTCATTATATAACTAACAATGTCTTAAACTATATTGGTCCCTGACCAATAATTGTTTTTTTTCTGCAGTTGCTCACATTCTGAGTTATAAAACCTGGCTTTTATAAACACTGAGACTCTTTAAAGAAATCTGTAGGCATATAGATATGTGTTTAAATATAAGCAGAACTTTAATCTCAACATCTATCATGTTCATATATCTTTCATAGACCTAATGGAAATATAAGTATTTTATTTCTACATCAGAAGATTCCCTGAAAATACTCAGAGATAAAGGAAGTGACCTCATATTACTTATATAAACTTTTAAAGGGGATTCTGAAAATAACACTGTATTTTTAATTGGTTTATTTACTCAAATTTTTTATAGCAATAATAGACTATGCTGGTGCATAAGACCTCTGATCTACTGAAGATTAAGAAGCAAGAAGACAAGAATAAGGAAAAGCAGTTGGCACAAATTTGAAAGAAAAGCCAAGTTAAAATTGTGAAGTACAAGGAAGAAAAGGAGTTGCATTTAGCAAATGACAAAAGGGTCATGAAAAGAATGACTTTATAAGATGTCTAATTGTTGGAGGAAAACTGCAGGAAGAACTTATCCTTTCCCGAACCAGGAGAACAAAAATGTCTGATGCTTTCCTGCTTAACAGTTCCCTGAAATGGAAGGATATCATTCATTAATAGAAATATCAGAGATCAGGAATCTTAGCCTGGAATAAATGGCTGTATGTTTGATCATTTCAGAATTCTCATATTCTAAGAGACTTGAGCTAAGATGTTTAGAAGGCTCTCCAGGCATTTAACAACTATTTCATAGAATCATAGAATTTCTCAAGTGGAAAGGAGCCCATAAGGATCATCAAATCCAACTCTCAGCACCTTGCAGGACTAGCTAATGTGGAATGACCAGGAAGAAGTTTTATTGACTAAATTGGACTAATTTTTATTCGTGGTAAAAATCATGCAGCTGTTGTTAAATTTTATGATTTCAGTAAGAGCTGGTTTACTTAGAAGGCACTTTTTAGGGCATTCTTGCAGCTACATGGACAAGCCTAGATAAACATTTACTTAGATGGGGAAGAAACATGTTAGGAAACAGTACTCACAGAATAAAAGATGTGTTGGAAGATGCCTCTGAAAAGGTCACTCAGTAGGTTTCTGCAAGGATATGGGTATGCTTGATATTATTCAATGGTTGCATCTATAGTGTGTGCACATTGTGTCATTATTTCCACTGTGAAAAGAGCATTAAGCTGAGAGGAACAAATATTGTGTTAGAGTACAAGACTGGATTAAGAGTTTTACAAAAAATAAGACAAACCTGAACAAAACAAGAAATTCTGTTAGCAAAATATAACCTGGTTAAACAGATTGCAAGATGCAGGGATTATAAGAAATCACAGGAAGGGCACGAGTCAAACCATCACACAGTTCTGTGAAAGGGTAGGCATTACACTGGGATGTATAAAGCTTTTGTAACCCTCTAAAAACACAGTTTTCACATTTGAGTTTAGAAGTCCAGGGTCCCAAGCCCCTAGACTGAAAGCAAGGACTGGTGTCATTTGCCAGAATAGAGAATAATTTATGATGAACATAAATTCAGATATACAGCTGATTTGGAGATAACTGTCTCATGAGTACTGTCTATCAAGGACAAGCTGCAGCCATGATCTTCTGAACTCTAGCAACAGCCTACTCTGTAAGACACAGAAAACAATCTTTGAACTGCAAGGGCTCAGCTGGAGAACTTACATTCAAATTTTGGCAGTTAGTCTTGTCATCATTTGAAAAGAAACAAAAGAATTAGTGGAGGAACAGAAATATCCCGAATGTCAGAAAGAATCATGTAAAAGGAAAATGTTAAGGGCTTGGAGTTTCAAGAAAGAACAACACTGACAGGAGACAAGAGTCTTAAAATAAGGGATTTTTGCAAAGACATTGTCTACTATGCATAGAACAAAACTTAATGGGTTTAAATGTTATCAAGGGAGATTTAAGTTATACATTAAAAAAAAAGTCCTAATGGGGAGAACAGAAAAGCAGTAAAATAGGTTGCCTAGGGCGATTTTGGAATCTCTACCATTACCCAAATAATTATTGGGAATAATTTAAATATGGTTGATCCTACCCTGCGGCAAGTTAACAGATGAAATGCTCTCTCCAGGTCCCATCTCATATTTTCTATGAGTCTGTGCGTCTCTCTGCACCCCACAATATGTACATTGCACATTTTATGTCTGTCTTACCATCGTTCTTGAATTTCCATCATGCTCCCAGCTTTATTTATCCTTTTAATATTGCAAGGCTTATAAAAAAATTTCTATCTGTTAGTAAAAAAAATGTTTCAAGTAAGACAAAAAAGAAAAAAATAATACAGTCTGTCAAAAAGGACAAATCACAAGTTCTTCCATAGGTTATCTCTACAAAACCTTGGATTCGATCCAGGAATTAATTGCATTTCATTTTCAGGTTAGATAGTTAGATATTAAATCATATTATTACTTATTATAGTTTGTAAAGTGCAAAGCAAGAGACAATTGCAATACATAGAATTTTTTCTTATTAACAAATTAACAAATTAAATATATCAAAACCTACTGGGAAGAAGTGATTTTGTGTAGTTCTCTGTTGATTGTTATTGTGCAGGGGGCATTATATTTATGCAACTTTATGAAGACCAATTCTACCCAAATTCTCAGTCAAGAGCTTTAGTGAACTCTACTCCTTGTATTTCCTGAATTTATTGCATTTTTAGTGTGGTATTTCCTAATGTGCGAATAAATCCAGGCATGATATTTTCTATTGTCCATGTGTGAAACCAAAGTACTGACAAAATATTTCTTTAAATCCCACTTTTAAAACTAACATTTAAAAAAATATTATTTTTGTCACCATAAATAATTCATGCATGCCTCACGTTAGTAAAGAGGTTCACAGGAACCATCATCTTGGTTTTCTACTTGCTGAAAGTTCTTCCCCTCTCCTTTTAAAAATGAAATCTATTAAAATATATTCATCAAAATTTCCTTTAACAGATGAGAAAATAACTCCTGCTTGAAAACAGTTTCTCTAGAGAAGACAGAAGATATCCTACATAATAAGAAAAACATTTGTCTTATAAGACAAAATAGAAAGTAGTATGCATTTAAATTGCATATTCCCTTTGTTTTAAAATACTCTTTCCTACAGACTTTTCTTTGAAAAACATTTTTCCTATAGTATGGCTGGATTAACACATATATAAATAATAATTTTTAAAAATTGCCTATATTTTTGGATTTTTTTTTGATGTAATAAGATTAAATTTGGCAAAAACTTCAGCAATATCACTATGTGTAAGAAGTTTGTAATATTTTTTGTGATTTTTACTGGCTAATGATTCTCCATCTCAAATGTTCACACCAAGAGAAAAAGGTTTGAGGGGTGAATTTGATAAACATTTTTTTAGAAGATGTTTTGAAATTTTACAGAAGCTTAGGAAGAAGTCTGACATAATTTGATTAATGAGGGAGAACCAAGATGGAGACAGAAAAATATCCCATTATTTTAAATTTGAATTTAAATTTCTAATTTTGATACGAAGATTTTATTTTAAACTTGAAAATTTTTTTAATACGAGAAGGCAGAAAGACTGCTATTAGTATCCAGCAAAAATTTGACAAACAGTATACAAGGGAATATAAATAAGATATAATTATACTGCATACTGTTTGCCTGAATATTACTTTTACTTGCTGCTTCAATCATGCTTTTGAGACAGACATGACAATTTTTAAGAAGAAAAGGTGAAATGATAAAAACCTGTATTAAAACCTCAAAGGTTTTAGAACCACATTATGTCATACCACATTTGTTTCTGGTCTTTTCCAGATATTAATATGAGATACTGTATGCAGATTGGTAGATGAAATAATAAAAAGAATTGACTACTTCACTGAAATTTGAGAGAACATACACTTTAGAGGGAAATCTGCCTTTTAGGGTTGTTTATGGATATTGATGGAGAAATTTTATAAATTACGGCAATTCATTTATTGTAAAAGTTGTGGTGAGCTAAACTTAAGGATTACTGGGATTACAAACATGACATATAATGCAAATCAGAAGGTATTTTAAATTCTGTAATAATTTGTGGTAAATACTACTATATTATTTGAAAATATTAATACTAAAATTAGGAATGTTTTAATGTACTTTGACATATTTTCTGCCAGATTATTATTTAAATTTTGCTTCTTTCCATAAAGTCAGAAATATTTTTATTCTATTATGAATTCTAAATTCTAGCCATGAGTAACTTATTCTAGCAGAGACCTATCTAATTTGTCTGAAAAGTCCCATGAATATCCTTGATGTTAGTCAAAGCATAATAATAATAAATAACTGAACAAACCCAGGACCTGATGTAAAGGATGCTGTAAATTGGATAGAAAATGATTGCATGGGCAAATGCCCACCTCAAAGGACAAAAATAAAGGGACAGTTTCATGGTCCTGAAATTGGCATGAAATAGTAACACTGAAGAGGCAGACATTGCAAGAGAGATTTTTAGATTGAATTTTTGGGAAGTTGGGAAGTACTTCCAGACCTGCACTGACCAGGTGTTCTTTATTTTTCACCTGTGTAGTTCCAAGGAACTCTGTTACTCTACTCAGTGTATATCTGAAGGGATTCCTATTCCCTTACACTGAACATAAAAACTTTTTTCTATTCATAAGACAGTTTTATGCATAAATAAAGCTGAACTTTTCTTTAATCCTTTGTCTCAGACGCCTAGATATGACTCTATGAATCAGCAGTGTTCTTCTGCACACCTTTCCTATTAGAGATTAGGCTCCAATGACCCATTCCACTTTGACGTGTAATCACCATAGTAAGCATCAGGGGGGTTCTTTGCAAAAGAAAATTATTCTCTCTGGTCTACTTTGGTAGTTCAACCATAAAAGTTCCATGGTTTTAAAAGAATGATTCTGTGGTCAAGACAGAGACGTGGTCCAAAGACTTGCCACTTTGGGCAACATTTTATTTTATTGTTTTTTGGTATTAGATATCATAATAGTTTTCCTAATATGGGGTACAGACATCACTGTCACCTCCAAAACTGCTTCTTTGGGGTCCTTGGAGAGGAAGGAATAATTTGTGTGCATATTTGTATGTATGCATATTTTTTTCATCATTTCTGGACCTATGTGTACATGTATCAAGATATGCAATCATATTCAACTCTAAAAATCCATCAGTATGCTCTTTCCTTGAAATAAACTTTACTCAACAGAGGCATTTTGTTTCTCTAACGGAGTGGTTACTCCCACAGTTTACCTAATGTTGTTTCTGAAAATACATTCTCCATCTTTCCTCACTGAATACTGTTTCTCTCTGACATGATTCCTTCACTCAAGAATAGATTGCTTTTTCAGTAATGTGCCACAAGGATCTCATTACCACTGAAGAGTGAGAGCTTTCATTTTATGAGCCCATATTATAGCACTGTTTTCCCATGCTCACTTAAATTTTCTGATAAATTAATGTCTCTGCCAGAGAAAAGTTACTTACCTGATTTTTTGTTAAGTGATTGTTGCCTCACTGAAGAGTTCACACTGTTTTTCCTCACAAACAGTATTCTCATAAAGTCCGTGTTGCATTTAATTGCAGAATTACTTCTAGGTGTCTATGGAAACTTAAGCTCTGTTTAGAAAACCACGACTGTTTTAGATACCCTGTAAGGAGTTCTCTCTAAGGAGTTTCAAAAGAGCATCTGTATAAGGCCTTTTATCCCTTTAGCCTTGGTAATGTTCAAATACCACTTTTCAGCAAGATAGCCATTTGGAAAAGCTTCTTTTGAAATTACTTAGAAAAAACCACTATGCACAGGGAAATGTGCATTTAATCAGCTTGTAGTATTTCTTCTTTTGGCTCGAGAATAACTAGCAAGGAGAAACTTGATTACAAAGACAGCCTATGATTCATTTAAGGTACTAAACAGCCCTAAGGAATATGTCACTTGTAGCACAAATCCTGGACTCTCTGTGATCACGTCTTTCATAATTCTTATGTCTGCCACCAAGGAAAGGCTAGTAACAGAGAACTTGAAGAAATATTCTGTCCTGCTCTTGGGTTAACCATTTTGAGTTTATTTATGGGTAGAGCTTTTCCTTTCTTTTATAGTAATCCTTTCATTCATAATGCTAACCTGCTAAACACACCCCAAAAACTTATACACTACTGTTCCAAAGGTTTAACAGAATTACTAAGGTAAAATTGAATCTCAGAGGTAGGAATTCAGGCTGCAGCATCGTTTGACTGGAATATGTTATCTTTTTGTGCTTCTGGTAAGAAGGAATAAAAATATATTGGTAGCCAATCATACTCTAAAAATACAAGATTAAAGGTTATTATCTAGTTTCTTTCAAAATTAGTCCAAAAGTTAATATACCAAAGCAGTGAACTGAAAATCAGGAAAGCATTACAGATTCACTTTGTGTAAACTCTAGCAACATTCTGTGTCTGCAGATTAATGAATGTTTGACCAAGATGAGTTACAGTGACTTTCTTACAGAAATCAAAATGACAGATTTCTGCCAAATTAATTAATTAGGGTTGGTGAAAGAATAGCTAATGAATTTGGTATTGAGGATTCCTTATATTCATAGTAAATCCATAGGGAAATATCCAAGTAAAGTCTTGTAAAGATTTTACTCAAAATGCCAATCAAATGAGAAAGACTTAGCAGAGTAAGCAGACTAAATGCATTGTAAGGTCCTTGAGAGGCAGTGCTGGATATAACAAAAGGAAGAGGAGAGTCTTTGGAATTATTTGCTACATAAACAACAGATTAGGATAACTTTTCTTTATGAAAAGTGAAAAGGGAAAGAAAGTGAGCAGCTGATCCATTTTGATGACAAGATATGAAGAAGTATCAAATCAACTGTAAGCCTAGGCTTTAGCAAAGATTAAATATAAGTAAAAGATCTGTGACCTGGCTCTCAAAGGTCAGAGTTTAACACTGGAAATCCGGCGAGATTATGCATTAAGAAGTTCAATAGCTTTGTTTGTTCAGGCTGGCTGACAGAGATGGAGGTGAGCAATTCCATTTCATTCTTCAGTACTGCTGTCAGGACTAGAAATCAGGCCTTCCCTTGGAAATAAGACTATAATAAACCATTTAGGCCAACCATTCACATCTGTCAGTCTATGATAAGGAATTTCCTGAATAAACAAAGTAAGAAGTAGTTTTGATAGGCTCACTCAAGAAAAGACAGAACACACTAAACTCACACTTATTGCCTAAGCCAAAGGGAAAATATCTTCCCCCGAAATTAAAAACAAACAAACAAAAACCTTATAAAATTTGCATTAATGGTGACATGACCTTGTCCAGCCAAACAACAATAGAAAAGCCTGAAAACAAGTCATTAAGCCTTCCATTCCTGTCTGTGCATCAGCCTTACAAGATCATGATTAGATCTTCCTTCTGCGAAAATTGCATATATATCAGTACTGACCAAACCAATTCAAGGTTCATTGGAAACAAGGGTGATGGAAACCTTTACACTCAAAAACTAGTTATTATATAGAATTAAAAAAAATATATATATACATCACGGTAAATTTACCTTTTTTCAAACTTAGAATCCAAGTATTTTGTTTAAAGAAAAATGAAAACAACATACAGCAAAACATGTCAATGTTTCTCAAAATTAGACCATGATTTTTCAATATACAGATATAAGATTTTTTACCAATCCAAAAATGTTTTTAAATCTCATCTTCAGGAATATTTTTAAGTATTTGCTTTCTTTAATATTTTCCTTTGGAATATCAGACTTGTAGTAGCCACTTCATCATAAATCGAAAATACTCCCCAATAAAACTAGAGAGATTGTTTTTTCCCATTGCTTTTGGCAGAATTAGAATATCATTGTTCTGTTTATTCTAATCTTTCTCTTACTCTTTGGCTAAAATTTATTCAATATTTACTTGTAACCAGTTGCTATTGCACCTGCATCATTATCAAAATATACGTCTGGGGAAAAAAACCCAACAGGGTTTAATAACAAAAATTTGTATTCAGCATTCTAAAATATATTTAGAATAAAGATAAAACATTCTAGAAATACAGGTCAATTAGGAAAGGTAAAAGGACCATATGAAGACCTGAAAGAAAATCTTAAGGAATTGAAGGTGCTCCTAATGTTTCGTTACGTGGCATTGAACAGTGAAATTCAAACTGCCACCGTCTGCTTTTCACAAGCAAGGTGGTTTGTTTTTTGAATCTCAATTTATTCTTTATTTTATTAAAGCAAATAATTGCAGCTTCCACCATAACTTTCTATGAATCCACAAGCAAGTCTCATAACATTTGTTGTTTTCCGCCTGAGAAGCTCAGACTATGATGTGAGACCCAAGAACACAGCTCATCCATTGCAGGAGTCTCAAATGACCATGCTGATGGCTGTGGCATTTCTTGGGCTGGAATTCATTACATTGTCTCAACAGTTCAATAAATCAAAAGAAACATGTATACCCCAAAGGGTAGAGAGGTTCTTTTGAATACTGTTCCAACTATACTCTCTGCATTAGAGCCAAAGGTCAAGTTTTCCTCCCCCTCCCCCAGACTCAAATGGTAAAACTTGTGGTGCCATTTGGAATGAGGTATAAAAAGCTGCAATCGTTGAGAATGCAGCAAGACATCGTACAAACAGACTTAGAGGGCATGGGGAAAAGTACTTTGAGGTATGTTAGCTCTGGAAAAGCTGCAGCTGAAAATAGAGGCACCTTTGTGACTCACTGTATAAAGCACAAAGCCCACCATTGGACTATACAATTGATCCAAGATGCATGGAAGTCCACAGAAAACATTTCCTGGAAACCATTTCACAAGTTTGATATCTTGAATGATGTTTCGTCTATAAGGAAACAGAGCTGTTAAGACACCAAAAATGCCAGATGCATTTAGATTTTTCAGGACTAAGGTATTCTTGGACTCTCTGCTTTTCAAATCTCCAGAAATTCTGTAATGCAAAACATAAATAATGGAAATTAAGCAGAGAAAGTACACCTTCTCAAATAGTTGAATGAAGTTTGTAGAATAGAATATATTTTGATTGTCTTCATTTCAAGAGCTGAAAATTTGAGTCTCTTTTTGTCATGAAATCTAAAACACCTAATACCAGTTGAACATGCTGGAATATTCCCTCAGCTTGGCACAGACAAGCACATGTAAAATGCAGAGAATACTTGGGATGTTGGGTCATGGAAATTGCAAAAGATTTTGCAGACTCCGCCCAGAAAGAGCTCTCAGAGGCTTTAGATGCCTAAATATAGCAGTCATCTATATTAATAAACAGCCTGAAATTTTTAAGACCTAGTAGTTCTTGAGATTTAGGTAGATTTTTAAGGTTACTGGATTGCTCATTCTTTACAGCTTTGTCAAGTATATTTAATAAAAAATGGTAGAATTTCTTAACTATAGACTTATGTGTCTTATACTGACATAATCTCTCTAGTCCTGTACTTGGAAACAATTGACCTATCACAGAGCTTTAAAAAAGAAGAGGAAAAAATAAGCCTGAGGCAAACACCTGCTGCAACAAATTTCAACACACAGTAACAAAATTTGACAAAGATATAAACATACTAATACAAGATTTTTAATGAGAAGTGTCAGTCAATTTTAATTTTATCTCTTGCTATCAGCTCCACCTATAATTAACAGTATTCTACTCTGTTGTTCAGCTACATAATCTTTTACCACATTTATCTAGAATGACTCATATAGCAAGCATCATAAATCAATATTCTCAGAGGGTTGATGAATGAGGGAAAATGTATTTCCCAAAATTGAAAGACCTAATTTTTACTTGATCAGCAGTCTCTACTCTCATTTGACCCTTACGACTGGTCTGAAATTTACCACTTGCCAACTCGTTCATGACTAGGTTATCTGATGTACAGTATTTTTTCTTGTATGTCATTAAAAATTGTAACACTTAAGGAAATCACCTTTCTTTTGCAAAGGATTAAGGAATTGTAAAGGATCTAAGCCACTGCAATATTACTATATTTAACATTCTTCTCCATATTTTGTTCAAGGCTGAATCTAGAACTGAAATGTGTGATTTAAAAAAGAAAAAACAAACCATAAAAAAATCATTGGAATGTACTAACATACTGTGTTTTGAAACTCACAATTAGAGGCTTCTGTGCATATTGTCTGTTTCTCCATCATTGCTTACAGACAAAATTATGTTGATTTTCTCTGTACACATTGTCTGGAAACTCTAATTATGCTTTACCATATTACCTTTGGGGAAAGCATAAATCATCTGCATTATATTCTGCGTTGGAATTATGCTGCTAACTTGGTTATTTAAGAGGACTCAGGACAGCCCTTACTTCAGTGTCTCTTAAAACATAACTAAAGTATAATAAATTTTAAGTTCCTAGGAATTTTTGTGACATCACCTCAAATTGTAATGATGTGATTATTCATCATATGCTAGAGTCATAATTGCATTCTAATTATGCAAGGAGAAGTATTTATACTAAAACAGGCAATTAGGTGTAATTACACTAATGATGTAAATATGCAGGAATTAACTGCGTGTGATTTGAAAAGGAACTAGGGAAATGTGTACAAATAAAACACATTTGATATTTTAAAAAAGTAGACCTCTTTGTTAAATGTTAAATCTTATTTATGTACTGGGAACATTAAGCAAGGAGATGCTCCAAGGTCTCTTTTCCCCCAGAACTCCTACAAAATATTGCTATTCTCCATCCCTTAAGGAAAGTGAGAGATTTCTAGATCTTTTAGGAGATGGACAATCTCCCATGAATGCTCTCCAAAAGAAGTGTATGTGGCTATCTATGTGGTTAGTTATTGCATAGTGTAATTATACTCATGTATTTCATATTTTCCTGCCAAAAAATTAGATTTGTTGCATAGAGGTACCTGGAATGTAAACTCTTACTTTGTCAATATTTGCTTTCTGGCCTGACCACGGTCTTATTCAGACATCCCTGTGTTATGCCATTCCTTCCATGTTTATTACAGGGCATGACCTAAATCAAAACTATGCTTTAAGAAAATCCTGACCTTACCTGCCTCACCCTGCAGTTACCACTTGCTCTGTAGTAAACTTTGCAGAATTTGCTTAGATTTTCCTGAAAAAATTATATGTGTTTTCAGCACAGGTTTATTTGTGTGAATCACAGATTAACCCAAATGTGCTTATGTGAAATGCTCAATAAGAAAGCAAATTAATTACTTCTTAATCATTCATTTAAAAAGTCCATAAAAAGTAAATTATTTCTGGACAACTTTTTTAGTGTTTCACAGCTATGGGTAAATTGTACATTTAGTGCACACATTGAAAAGTATATAGCAGCTATATAAGTGTCTGAAAACATAGTCTATATGTATGTACACATGTGTTTCATACACATGACCATTCAGAGAGTCCCTACTAAGCAAGTCAGCCCTTTCAGTCTTTAGATTAACTATTAAAGCTGTTGGTTTCAGGTAGAGAAGCCCTGCAAAGAGTTCTCAACAAACTATAGAACAGAGCAATCACCAACCATCCAAAATTCAACGCAGAAAATGCCAGATTCTGCACCTGGGATGAGGCAACCCTGGATGGAGACTGAGGGGAGACCTCATTGCAGCTACAACTTCCTCAAAGGGGAAGAGGAGGGTCAGACACTGATCTCTTCTCTGTGGTGACCAGAGACAGGACCCAAGGGAATGGCCTGAAGTTGTATCCAGGGAGGTTTAAGATGGGCACCAGGAAAAATTTCCTCACCCAGATGATGGCTGGACCCTGGAACAGGTTCCCCAGGGAACTGGTAACAGCACCAGCCTGACAGAGCTCTGAGCAGATCCAGCAGGTGGTATCAATGATCCCTGTGTGGGTCCCTTCCAACTCAGAATATTCTGTGATTCTGTCAGTTGACTCACCAGAATGAATGGATTGTCCAGAAATACTGCTTGCAAATATTCTTCAGGGGGACCATAATTTCTGTTTTTCTTTTGTGCTTTTTGTCAGCTACAGGCCAATGAAATACTATTAGATGTTTTAAAATATTAGAAAGAAAAATAACCTCAAGCTTTTCCATTTTTACTTAATTCCAGTCACACAATAAGTTTATGAATTTGTGACATGATCATCAATTCAAAAGCACTTCTAAATCTCAACATGAATCTTTATCAGTCATTACTCTAGAAAAGGGCAATTACATCTGTCTCTGAAAAGTGTAACACTAAGAGAAATGATCTCTCAGCACAATTTTCAGATCATGACCCGGGCTGTCCTGACACAAAATTGAAAACTTATGCTTCTTCCAGCCCTGATCTCCTTTGCTTTCTGTTTCTCAAACCTGAGAAACAAAAGATGAACTGTGGTAGATGGATGGCTAACCCTCTTCTGCACCTTTGTATTTCTCTTTTAAGTCTGCACTGCATCATTCTGCTTTACATCTTGTAGCTGTAATACAACCTTTATTTGTGGTAGATACTTTAGTAAATCTCAAGGAAGAACAGGGAGCCTGCTGTCAAAGCTCTTCTGTAGTACTTAAAATACAAGACTTTTTAAAGTGGTAAATTGATATGCACATAATATAATAACATCTGTTGCAAAAAGCACCTGAATTTGGACTCAGCAAGAGTTGTTGAATATTGGAAGTCCAGTTTCTCAAGGAAGTTGTCTACTCATTGCCCATCTGTGAGCCCTTTCCTCTGTACCCACCTCTGAATACAATAATGAATTTCAGTGATTTGTAAAAATGGATAAGAAATTACAAAATTGTCTCAGAAGATCTTTCAGCTGGGCTGATGCAGGACTCAAAACTCATCTCCCTATGGAAATACAGGCAGAAAACTTCTCTATAAGTAGTTATTCTCTGGACAAATACCTTCATGCTGCCCTTAACAGTGAAAGAGAAGGGGAAGGCTGAGTGGCAAGAGGCTCAAATCTAAGGAAAGCCAGGATTCTCCAGTGCCTGTAGTGTTTCACTGCTGCTCGTGACTTGTGTTATTGACCTTACTGTTATCTGTTACCCTTTCCAAAGGATTTTACAGTTTCCCTTGTCAGATATGTAAATTTACCTCTCCAGGATAAGGTTTCAATTCCAGGGCAACAATTTTTCTCTATGCATAAAAATGTTGTAGCTAAGTCCACAGCTGAAACATTATAGACTGAAGAAATTTGTTTAATAGTGAAACGTTAAGACAAATAAGGGAATATGCATCATGACAGGTAAAATGAATTCCCAAACCACGTAAAAGTTTAAACTGATACAGAGGTGAGTTTTTATTTGTTTTGGATGGGTTTTTTTTAATATATAATGGCTTTTGGTTTTTTTTTCCTCTAAAAATTGTGATTAGAAAAAATGTTCTTATCTACTTCTGCTTTACTAACTACCTGCCACAAAATTATGTTTCTAAGAAGTCACTCCCAGGGAGAGGAAAAGAGTAAATATTTTCTAAAGAGTTCCTCTTATTCAAATCTCTTTAATTCAGGAATAATACCTAGCAGTAGAAAAATGAAAAGCAATTTTGATAACAGAAACTAAAGACAAAGAAAATTACCGCATAAATGTAAGTGGATTTAAATTTGAAATAATGCTTCTTAGTTCAAATCTAAAAGTGTTCTACCTCAAAGGTTTTCTTTTTCAAGGTATTATACAGTCAGATTATGGGGAGGCAAGGATTATTTGATGGGCAATCAAGGACACATGGAAAAAGGAATCTAAAAAGTGCTTTATTTTGCCATAGGTGCTTTTTCTTCATGAAGTCACCAGTGATGAAGATTTCATTTTTAAAAAATATGATGATTTAGATATTAGAGTTACTGTTACATTTTTTTAAACAACAGGATGCAGCCAACACAAGCTGGCAAATAAAATCCACACTATTTTCCTCTTTAAATGCCATTAATTTTCATTAGAGCAAAAAGCCACTTAGAGCAACATTAGTTATGTTTTAATTTTTGATTGGCACACGTGTCTCAGCCTTGCTTATACAGGTACAAAACTGACACTAAACTAAAGACAGTGAAGGGTGACACTCCTGATATGCGAAGTCAGATGACATCACAAATGGATCTCGACAGTTCTGGTTGAAGTTGTTTTACTAGCATGTTCTGCTTATTTTCTAGACTTTTCCAAGTCAATGCCCCAAAAGGATTTCATTAGAAGGAAAACAATGAAAAGCAGTTGCTTCATTGAGGCTTTGCAGCAGCTAGGTCTAATGAATCCTGTAGAATTCTTTACTATTTGCAATGCTGGCAATCTTTCAACCTTAAGGAATTCACTACTATGATGTTGGCAGGAGATAAGATATGGAAACAAAAGGGCAAGAACATCTTCATCAGGACATTTGAACAAAAGCTGTTTGGGAGCAGAGTGTGATTCTATAGCTGATTAGTTAGAATGGCTTCCTGGGAGGTTGGATGCTTAGTTTTGTGGTTTTAATGCTTGAGCAGACTATAGATTAGCTACAGTGAATGCAAACTTATTTGCTACTGTAATTTCATTACTTCTGTCAAAACCTAATAAATCAATTTGGGAAAAAAGCCTACGTTGAAATCACATCAATCCCAGGAACATTTTGTGTACACTTGAGAAAAAGAAGAAAGAAAAGCAGCAACATTTCTTACAGAAATTCACTTTCTAAAGGAAGAGAGCACCCACATCTGTGATTCACAAGCAGAGATGGAGTTTCACCTTCTAAGCTATCACTTAGAATGTTTTTGTGGAGTGCAGTTGAAGCATTATCATCCCTCTGCATTTCTTATGGGGTATCTTTTGAGGTTTCTTTCTGTCCTCTCAGTGTATCATATTCTTGGTGGCTTATTTCCTAGTCATGAAGGGACCTCAAAATCTAAATTTGCATCCTACAAGGTGCTAAGGAGATGAAGAGCTGAAACACAGCATTTTGTCACTTATTTCTTTCTTTTATGAGCCGAGACCAGCTGTTTAAATGTGATTGATATTCTCTTTTTTCACCAGAAACATACCAGCTACAGGGCAACCCTCTCTTTCAACATCTGTTCAGCATATTACTCATATATTAAGATTTTCCTGCTCACTCAGCATGTTAAAGCTCATTACAATACACTAAATATTCTTCTGGAATGAGCAGGAAGGGTTCATAGGCTTCAAGCTGCTGGTTCCAGCTACACATTATCCTAAATCCAAAACTCAGATTTGACCACAGTGACTTCACAGTGGTTTGTCTCAATTGTAGTTATTCACCCCAGTCCTAGTACCAAGATAAAATGATAAATTGAAAAGGTCCTTTAAATCATATCACTGTAAAAGCGGCTTAAGCTCAATGAGGAAAAACTCCATGCAAAGCATCATTATCCTGTTGAGATACTCAACATTCAAACTGGGAGAATGGTCATTTTAGACAACCTTTATATCAGTATGAAAACAGCAATTCAACGGATTTTTCACAAATTATTAGTTTGATTTCCTTCTGTATTTTACATAAACTATTGGTCCGGCTTGATCAAATCATGACAAAAAAAAAAAAAAGTAAGAATGGTCTGAAAAGTAACTTCTTGCAATGTAGGTTGGAAAATCTACTTGGAAAGAACTGGCTGGTCAACTACCATAGACAGACAGTTAACATGAGTCACTCAAGATGAAATAAAGTACATAAAATCTCTTTCCTATATGTCTAAGCCAGGTATTGCGGAAAAGTTTTACCACAGTTTATTATGCCACAGAAGTTTTTCATGTGAAAAGCAGACTTGAAATGGGAGGAGTTTTATTCTCATATTTCTTTTATATGTAGAATGGTTTTATTTATTCAGTCTCACCTGTACTGCTATTATGGATCTGGATTCAATATTGTCTACTTGCAGGCATACTTGAAATGAAAGTGTATTAAAATATACTAGTTGTAGACTACTATTTTTGGAATTTTGTAATGCTTTTGTCTTTGTGGAAGCTGATAAAGGGTTGTTTTGGGTTTGAGTTAAAAACAGTATTGGTAGCACAGGGACGTTTTAGTTGTGGCTGAGCAGCACTGACAAAGCATCAAGACCTTTCTGCTTCTCACCCCACCCCAGCAGCGAGGGGGCTGGGGGATACAGCTGTCCCCAGCTGACCCAGGGTATATTCTATACAATATGACCTCATGCTCAGCAATAAAACCAGGGTATGAAGGGAGGAGATATTTGGAGTTATGTTGTTTATCTTCCCAAATAAGAGTTACATGTGATGGAGCTTTTCTTCCCTGGGGATGGCTGAACACCTGGCTGCTCATAGGAAGTGGTGAATTAATTCCTTGCTTCACTTAGCTTTTCTTGTGTCTGCAGCTTTTGTTTTACCTGTTAAACTGTCTGCATCTCAACACACAAGTTTTCACATTTTAACCTTCCCAGACCTCTCTCTACCCTCATGGGCAAGAGTGAGTGAAAGGCTGTGTGGGGCTGAGCTTTCCACACAAGTTAAACCACAACAAGAACATATTTCTGTAACAATATGCACTACTTTCATTTGTTATTCTTCTAACTACAGAGAAATCATAGCATTAGTCATGTGATATTTTTAATTTATCTTTCTTTTAGATTTCTTCCTAGGTGAGTGTGTGTTCATTTTGTTTTCAGACTTTTAAACAATCATAAATTAGAATCCATAGTATGTTTCATCTGGTGAAATACAGTGCACTAAATTGTACAAAGAAATAGGGGTTATTATGTGCAATCTATATTGTAAGTCTGAAGCATACCTTGAACCTTAACACTTTTAAATATAATTTACGCTTTAGTTCAATATATGCATTCTGCTACATTTTGTACTGAAACTGTTCTTAGGAAAGAAACATTGTCCTTTCGAAGTTCCTAGGAATTTTTGTTATATGTCTACCTTGCATCTCTTTCTCTCCATAATTGTTTTGGCCATTTTTTAATTGTCTGTAGTCATCTTTTGCTCTTGATCATGTCCAACAGTATTTAATAATATAGCTAATTAAAAGGGAGGGTCTACTGAGTACAATCTTTTCTTCCTATTTTTGTCATGATTTCTATAACTGATTCTCCATATATGCATTTTGCTTCATAAAATATATTATTTAGAAAACAAAAAAAAATTATGTTAAGAAGCCTAAATTGAATATACTAAAACCAAGTCTAAAGTATCCATTGTGAAACCCTGTGTCACATGTAAGTTAGGAGCCACTTGTCCTCCATTACAATTACAAGGAGCTCTGTGTACTCAAAAACGTTAGCAGAAAGTGCCAAACCTGACATATACAACTGAAATGACAGAATATGTCAGCCATAATTCCTTCTACATAACCTTTAAATATCAACCTCACAGAATACTGTCTGAAAATTAAAAAGTATTTCTCCTGTGGTTTTCAGGTGATAAATAGGCAATTTTACTAGAAACAGTGACAAAAAGACACAAACTTGGGAAATCTTTCTAGAGCATACAAGACAGTAGGATTGAACAGATATGCTGGAATCTATGTAAAGTGATTTTTCTTTTATTCTAAGATCCTGAGTGACATTCTGTAAAGGGGGGAATCTGAAAATCACAGAATACCAGGAAGCTAAAATGGATTTTTTTTTTTTTAATCAGCTCACAGAATTTCTCCACCAAGATATAGCTTCAAATAATGAGGTTACCAGGTATTAAAATCATACAGGCCAAGAATGCTAGCTGTGGTCAAATGACTTTCACATCAGCATTAGACTACATATGCAAAGATTTTGGCCATTGTGTTCTCAGCTGGCAGATACCAATAACATCTGGGCCATTAACATCAGAATTAGTAATCTAGAGAATTGTTCCTTCTGTCACTTCCAGTTAATACTGGACTCCAATTAGGACTCTTTAAAGCCCACCTGCAAAAATGTCTATGCAATTCAAATATCCAAATGTCGCAGTTTGTGAAAGGTTATATGAACAGAAAATAAGAATATGGCTACTTGAAATATTCTGTACATTCTGGGTGTAGGAAGCGTTCCATTTGCTAAACATTTAGCAAATGACTATGGTAAACACTTCTTTAGAGAGAGATCTCAAAAAAAAATATCACATGGAAGTTTCTTGAGTGCAAGTCTGCAGAGAAAGCCAGAAGTTCTTAAAACTAAACAACAAAAAAAAGTCACCCCTTTATTGGATGATTTTCCTCTCCACAAACCACTTCTGGGTCATTTAGCACATAGAAAATGCAGAAGCCACAGAGAAGGGCTTATTTATATATGGTTTTCCTTTTACTTAGGTATCAACAACATAAAAATCTTAAAACTCATAGGTGAGTAAATCAAAACTGCGTTATCTACAGAACTATCTTTCTCAAATGAAGTGATAATTGCCACTTTTCTTATCCTCTTGCCATGTGTTTTGTTTTAAAATAAATTTGAACATACTGGGACCACTTTTGTGAATGTTATGACAAGGCCAAGAGATTTCATTTCTCTCAGAAATCATTAGCAATTAAAATAGCAATGTGATACAAAATTTGTAGCTCTGGCCCATCAGTGGTACTACTGTACTGCTCTTCCCAGAATGCATTTCCTAAATAGTAGAGTTTACATTACAGCTGAGCTGGACCTGATCATTTGTTCTTTGAGAAGATTCATATAAGCACACATCTGTAGATACATAAAACCCCATAATAAGCTGAGGAGTGAATGAAAAGATTTTCTTCCACAAGGTTTTGGGTCTGTACATGTCCTAACTCTGGGATTTTGAAGCCTTATTCTTCCAAATCAATCAGTCCATCTCCTCTTATAAAAAAATGCTCCATTCAGCTTTGTCTCACAGTTGATGTGCACTGATTTTTCTCTATCTCTCTCGTTGACCAATAGGGTCACTGAGACTTGTGAATGAGGGAGAAAAATCATTGGACTTTTCATGATCTTTCATTAACTTTTGAGTGTCCTGATACTGACCCTGATTTCAGTGTTTGCCTATGCCTATCAGGCAATTAATGAGCTCAAGAGAAACTCAGTCCAGAAAAGGATAAACTTTATAATATTTTTCTCTTCCGTGTTTTTGCTTAAGAGACATTTTTTATCATCTCTTTCTCTTCCACTTCAACCCAATTTGATAGGTTCCCAGTTGCATAAGGCTCAGACCTCTACATGAAAACGGCAAAATAGTTTAGTTTCAACTCAAGAGTGAAGCTTCATAATATCTCTTTCTCTGAAATAACAAGATACTTACATTTTGACCTTAAAACTTGAGTGAAGCAGAACAGCATGCTGAGAATACAAATTTCTGTAATTTGATTTCAGAACAGTACATTTCATTTCATTTGCAGGTATACAGAAGAGAGAACACTGCAGTCAATTATGGTCAGATGTTTTGGAATTTGCTTTGACTGGTAAAATACATTGAGAGATGATTCCTACGTGCATGACAGACACGTACAATACCATATTGCCAGATGTGGTAGAAAAGGAAAAGAAAAAAAAGCTTCAGTGGCAAAATTGAGAACTTATATGTAGAGAGAAAACTACAGTATTCAGTGAGGAGTCCTGATTTGGACATTCTGGCAGCTGCTATACAATGGATAAGGAAACTCCTGTTGTTCAGTAAATCAAATTCCTGTTATCTGAAGGCAGGGTCAGCTGTCAGCCAACAAGGGGAATATTTTTCTCTGTTGTAAACTCTTTACATGTCTAATCAGGGAAAACAACTTGTTCAACTTGTCAACCAAATAATTTTGGACTTTAAACTGGTAGGCAAACTTGTGTTTCTTTTATTTTGTAAATTCAGGTATCTGAGGTAGTTTTTGTTATTTTACTGATGGCTGAAACATATTATTACAAACCACAACAACATAACATTTAAAAGAAATTTCCAGCTGGGATAAATGGAGTTTTACCAAATCCTTTGTTACTATGTTGATTTGCCAGCTGCTTACCTGGATTTTTATACAAATACCATAAAAGCAAGGCAAAAAACTTCATATGAGAAGGTCAAATACTTAAAAACAATGACTAGCTTCTCAGTATCTTGCTTCAATACTTTGGCACATAGGAGAATCAGGGCCCTATCTTTCTTGACAAAATTTTTTTGAAGGCACAAAATGCAGTAACTCTTAACACAAATTGACAGGTGCTTTAATCAGATAAATTATAGCATGATTTGTATTAATGCTAATTACAGTGGATAAAGAGGATATTGTGCCAATAGAACAAGATGTAGAGTTTAGGAAATTCACATGCTTTTCCATCTTTGCCACTGACATTTTTGTGAACCCTTGGGCAAGTCATAGGCACTTGGTATACCACACATTGTACTTGGTAAACTTATTTATCAAAATTTCTCTCTTTCATGTTGCTGCTTCAAAGGAGCAGTGTGAGACTAATCCATCAGCAGCTCTTGGAAACCACTAATGTAAAGGAACCATAGAACTAATAGGATTATGATGCTTTATAGGCATGTTGCAGTTACATACCACTGTCTGCGAGAAATAATGTGCATCTATCAGTTAATCCATCTCCAAAAAGTTCCTGTGACTGAGGATATTTCAGTGGTGTCACTGTTTCTTTCTCTAGAAAGATAAAAAGTGAATTACCTGTACTTAAAAACATGGGGGGGGAAAATGTATAAATGGGAGGAGAAAGTACATAACAGGTGAAAATGTTTGAATATCTATAGGTACATATCTGTCACATTGAAAACTATCAAATATGGTGTATCTTTGCACCAACTGTTTGCATTCTCCAGCTTTTATAAGCTGAGGTCTCACTTTTGTGCAAGTACCAGGATGGGAAATTGAAGGCTTCCTGAGTTCCTCCCCACTTAGTCACATCCTAGCAAGTGACATATTTTTACCTTTTTTATTAAACCTCTACTTGATTCCCTTAATCACTTTATCCTTTTGTTCTAAATGGAAAGAAAGATGGGTGAAAACCCTCCATTATAGTGGTAATTAACTTTTAAAAGCCTTTGTTGTTGAATTCCCTTGCAGGCGAGGAGAGTATCTGTGTTGTTAAAGACAAACAATTATAATTTTGGGCTATAGAGAGCTCATAGCGAAAACTGTACCTTCTCTATAAGGGTCCATGTATGTCAAGTATGATATTACCACTTCATCACAAGATGCCTGGTGCGCATGAGTAAAATTACCAATGTCCCTTGAAAATGAATCTCACATCTTAACAAACCAACACCTGAAAATGTCATGAATGTGCAGCTTAAAATTTAAACTGTTAGCTTCAAATACTTTAATTATCTTGGGGCTTTTTATCGTGCTTATTTCTTATAGAATAATCATTTATATTTATTGAATATTGAATTACTATAAATAACATTACAATTAGATGGAACTATGAGGAACATTAAATTACCCCATTTCATATTTTATTTCATAAGGATTTCAGTGCAGAAGGCCTTTGAGCTGAGTATCTTGGTGGGTTATTGTAATTTTCTATGACTTTTCTACTTTATTTCTTTTTCTGGTGTGTCTTTTTGGAAGTGTCATCCATGATGGAGAGTAATGATGACATTGATAATAATTACTATATAGCAGAGGATTCTTTCTGGCTCTAAAGTGGATTCTCCTTCTTGGGGTCAAGACACTGAACCTCTATTGCATATTTGTAAGATGGACATAACGGTATATATTTTTTACACCAATTGATATATTTGAAACTTTTTCCAAAGAAAGATGGCACTTTCTTCAAGATAAAAATCTTGTTTGGAAAAACTCCACAGGAACAGCTTGCTCAGAGTGTTTTAATAGTATCTATACTTTCAGATATTCAAAATGCAACTGGGCACAGTCCTGAGCAAGCTGCTCAGTTTGACCCTCCTCTGATCCGAGTGTTTGAGCTAGAGATCCCTTCAAGATGCAATTATTCTGAAATTCTCTGAAATGCAAACTTCAGGTTCTTATAGGAAAAAGGTAAAATAACATCTAACAAGCCACTGGTTTTCAAACAGAAAGCAAGAAAAGCTTCTGAAACATTTTCTCAATTAAAATCAAATATTTTCATTATCAGAAAACTTTTCAAAAGAGGAGAAACTTCCCCTCACTGGCAACATTTCTTCAGCTTTTAACACGTCTTTTCTTTTCCTAATTAATCTTGGCCTCAAGGCCAAAGGCATTCGCTTACAGTGAGAGCAATAAATATAGTGTGGTTATGTATTTCATATTCGGTTCCTTTCCTCTGTTTCTCCAATTAGGTCTTCAAATAATTACCATATATGACTGCACTTTAAACACTTTTTGCAGCTGAGGATATACAGTATCCTGAAAACTTAATTAGATATGAAAACAAATTGCATGAAAAGTTGCAGAGGTCAGAGAATTTTGCGTGGTCTACAATATAATGGGAACACACAGGAGGTCTAACCATATTTTATAATAATTCATCTTGAAGTTAACTGGAGTGTGATAGAAAATTTTAGCGGCAAGTACAAATGAAACATAATTTATTTTCCATCTAAATTTTAAAGGAAGTTGTGTACCTGTCATAGTTGCTGAACTAGATCCATTTCTGTCATTAGAGATGTGCATGTTCTCTTTTAATTTCAGCAAAACACCTACTTCTGATTGGTGTATTAAAGCATAAAGCAACTAGAAACAGCAGTTAGTAGAAACAGAGCTTGAGAGGAAAGATATAATCTTTTAAAAAGAAAAAAACACAAAAACCAAGGAGCAGAGATCATAAACTGGCATACATGGCCAATAAATATGTTCATTTGTACATATTCAAGATCAAATATTAAACAACTAGCAAGAGACACATCAAGTGTCAAAGAAGCAGTGTCAGGTACCATAAAAAGGTATAAGGAAGGAAATATGAACCTGAACATCACCAACACACAAATAATAAAACCAGAGTTCAGGGTCTTGGTGGGCTTAGTACAGCTGAATGTTCAATACAGAATTTGACTGTATTAGAATATAAGGCTGTTATAAATTCTAGTCATGTTCTTAATTTCACTATATTACACACAATTAGCAACAAATCTGTGCACTACTGTTTTCACTTGCTTTTCATCTTTGTTCTGTTCTGTAAGTAAAGGTACAATGTACTGCCATTTGTTCATGCTGAGAGGCATTTTTGCAAATAAATTGGGAAACATAACAAAGAAAAAATAATTTTAATGGAAAGGAAAAGGTGCAAATAAGGTAGATATGATGGTGTCTGTCTTATCTACTCTTCGAGGAGTCTGAGACAAGGGTATCTTATTCTGGAAGTAGTTTTTGACAGAATCATTAGTATTTATTAATAAAAATCTATCTTATTAAAAGTCAGGGTTTTTTCAGTAGATCATGTGGAAAAACATAGTCCCTAAAACTCCTCCTTTCCTTAAATTTGCCTTACTTATCAACATCAGATAAATGAACTGTGGTACTTGGAACAAGTGATGTTCAGTTATGCCTGAAGGAATGAATTGATCCTTCCAAACTCTATTGTTTTAGTCAATACAAATGAGGAACACTCCAGCTCCAACACTTCGGAAAAGTTCTGTCTTAATCCAAATTCAAACTAATTAGATTAATGTAATTAAGTATTACAGGAAGTTTTCCCTTATATTCTCAGCCACGTTTACTTCAACAAGACACAGGAGATGCAGTCTTTAGTAAAAGTTTGTCCTATTTTTTTTTTACTGCAGTGTTTGCAAAGGAACAAAAATGTCCATCAGGATCTATTTTCAAAGGAAATTCCTCCACTTCATTCATGTGAAGGTACGAAACTCACAGTGCTTTCTACCTACATAGCTAATATTACTCCTTCTCTTTGTACACGTGCACCCTGCCAATTAAAAGAGCATACCTTCCTTCTATTTTATATCACTGCCCTTAATTAGAGGTTTAGATGCTTTCAAGAGAGATCAGACAACAGCCCATCTGTTTAGGCAGAGGTTTATTTAACACTGCATATGCACGATCTGGATAACTACAGTCATATGATTACCAAACAGCTATTGCCTTAGTCAAATAGCTTTTATGTCCTTAAGTGACTTCAGATGACTGGATTCCTTTTAGGTAGCCTTTTATTTACCTCAGTTCTGGAAAATCCAAGACTTTATTCGTAACTGCTATTACATATGCTAATGTCAGCTAACTAATTATTGGCCAATCTTGCTTGCTAATTTGGTTAAATATATGATCACACTGTAAGAATTTTACCACTAAAATAAAACTTTTTGAAAAAGGAAAGCCTTTTCTACCCCTTTATTTCACTTACCAATATGAGGAGCAGCAGTTATATCACTTTATTATTTTACATATGTGTTGTTTTTGTGACAAGCTTTCAGTACTTTACTTCCAATTACTGGGATACACAGAAATTGTGTATCATCTGTGATTCATACAATGCCTTTGAATTAAAGTTTACAATTGAGAAAAAATACTACACTTAGGAAAAAAAAAAAGAGAGAGAGAGATAAGACTGAGAACAGTTATTAATTTATTAAGTGGTGTACACCAGCTGAGATACTGTGCACATCATACATTGACAGAGAATATAGAAGCAAGAAGGTAGATGATCCCAGGTTAATTTCTCGATTCCACTTTTTAGTAATTTTTTCTGCCTTCAGAAAACCCAAGCCATAACACAGCAACATATTTTCCAAGATTGTTTCAGAAATCAACTCCTAAAAAGATAATACTTATGCCAAAAATTGTTCATGTATGAGAGGATGTTATCTAAAAGCAGATCTTTAAGTATTTCTATGCATTGACTATCAGCATAATTCAGTGCCTTCACTTTTTACATTTTGTTAATGTGAATATTTAATAATATTCTTACTAAAATAGGTTCATTTAAAACTGCAATCTTATCATACATTTAGCATGTCAAGATATGGAAGGTAAAAGTGGACAAATAGACTTAGGTGTAAAAGACAGCATAATTTTCAGATATGGATAACTCCAGTGTCTTGAATTTTGAATAAACTTGGCGACCAAAGCTGAATGCCTGGATTCATGTCTGCTTTTTTGTTAATGCAAACAAACTCCTTCTGTCTTTGGAAAATAATTTTGTGTGGGCAAAATTGTGTAAACACAGATTTCTGCTCCTCAGATTTTGGTTTAATTAACTTTTTCTCTTACTCTTCACTGATAGTTACCCTCAGTTCCCTCTATGAAAACAAGGAATGTCTGCAAAAGAGTTCGAGATCACAGCAATGATTATGATTGTGTTTGTGGTTTAACAATCATCTAACAACAAAAATAACAACAAAAATATACAAGTGCATTTATGTGGATTATTCATATTTCTCAATTTTCTGGTATCTTTGCATTTATGTTTGTTTTGTTCCTTGTGATTGTTATCACAGTTTTCCTCCCATGTATAGGGAGGAAATCAGGGGACTCCTGCCAGGTGTTGTAGAATTATTTTGTGCTATAAGTGGATATATGACAACATGGAGTCATCTAAGATTCCAGTATACTAATGAGCAATACTTCATTCTGGTTCACCACACGGTCCAACCACCTACTGTATTAATAAGAATGGTTCCAGAATACATAGTCTGGACTAGAACAAAATAGTGCTGCCCAGAGATGTGCACATGAAAACAAAACCCTGTGGTCAGCAGGGTTGACTCATGACACGTGTCAAAGACTTATTTGCTAAAGGATCAATAGAACACCCCACTGATGAACAGAGACAAATCATAAAATCATATCAAAAGTGAATTACAAATTTTTGTTTTCAGCCTTTGTGAAATAAGTTCTCTGCACAGTTAATTTTGTGAGTTTAGAAACCCTTAAACTGTGATTAAAACTACAACATACTTGCTTGAATAGGAACAAATTTGAAATGTCTCATTTGGTCACTCTTCCATTTTTATTATTTTTCCTGAAATGATGACCTATTGAAGTAGAGAAGACAGATTTCCACCTGCATTCTTCAATGAAGTTAGAGCAAGAAAGTTCTCCAGATCCCAGGCTCCAGTCAGGGAGACCACTCCAAGCCCTTTCACTGCAGATTGCAGTGATTTAAGCATCTCCATCAGGAAGATAACTGCTAACTCCTGCTACCCTGTCAAACACCCTCCAAAGCTTCCAGCTAAGATGTATGACTGCAAGAATAGAAGTGCAACTATAGCACTACAATAAGAGACAGGAATAAAAATTAATTCTGTATTAAAAGACATAGGAAGGTAAGGCAAACCAAAATATTTACAACAAGACCTATGTGCATTATATTTTTTGTTGTAAAATAAAGAGTTTATATGCTACAGTCAAATACTATGAATGTTGTCTATGAAAATACAGATAAAATTAATGGTTCAAAAAGATTGTCAGCATATAATGACACTGCAGACCTCAAAATGGAAAGCTTTAAATAAGTGTTCTCCCTAAAAGGTACAGCAGTCTGCAGTGTAGACAGGGCTTTGGATTTTTATACACTCTGAATATACAATATACATGTGTTGAGGTGTCCCTCTTGTCATTGATGCTGTAGATACCATTTTCCTTTTCACAAAGATGTTCATTTGCTGAAATATCTGTGCTCTAGTATCAAATGCATTAACCCCATATTACAAATGAAGGTACTTGCTCAGGCTGATGCATAAAAACATTGTTTAGAGACAAATTCATTATTAATCTGCTTTTGCTTTGCATTTCAGTTGCCTGGCTACTTTTCAAGATGATTCTACAATGAAGAATCTATACCTTTCCTCCTGTTGCAGAGGTAGTTCCCTACTGCTCCCTCTATATTTCTTCCCTCCTGAAGACAGTGATTACATTCTCTTTCAATTACCTTAGTACCAGCTTAAAAAGACATTGCTATTTCATCTCCCTTGGAACAAGTTACAATGAAAAGCAGAAAAAAGAAACCTACACTGACAAGAAGACCAGGTGTTTCTGTCAACCGACTTCCATGACACATTTCCACTTCCAACAAAGGAAAAACCTCGTCATTTAAACATATGCTTTTCCCCCCTATTGATTTTTAGAATGAGTGGAGATAAGGAATTGGTTTGAAAGCTGTCTTGTTAGAAAATAACCTGCAGATTATTAAAGAAGACACCAAAAGAAGAGAAAGAGGGGATACTGTGAAGAAAGGAAAGGAGCAGGGAGACAAAACGCTGGTGTATCTTATACATCTTTTCTATTTGAAATGTTTATACTAACTCTAATGTAGTGTGTATATATACTGTAGTGTAGTGTGTGTATGTGTAAATATATATAGGTATATATATATAATATGTATATAAGCATATATATATGCTTATCATATTTAGAGTTTCTGGAGACAAGTTTTCTCACATGAAAGGAACATATTTTAATTAATGTAGCTCCACTTCAACCTGATGTAGACAATTCAGAATCTCAGAAGATACTTTACCCTATATTTGATTTTCACTTGGTGTGCAGTATTTATGTTTTGGTGTGAGTTGGGTTTTTTTCCCTCTAGAAATAAACTAAACCATGCACCCGAGAGCCTTATCCAAACATTTCTTGAATTCTCAACAGCCTTGGTGCTGTGATCACTTCCCTGGTCTCCAGCATCTCATTCTCCAGTCTGTATGTTTATCCAGAGTTGCCCCATCCCAGATGCAAATCTGGCTGGCACTTTCCCTTGTTGATCTTCATATGCTTGCCCAGCCCTCTGATTTGTCTAGGTCTCTCTGAAGGGGTATCCTGTCTTTGAGGGGTCAACAGCTCCTTTCAGTCTTGTATCATCTGTTCATTTGTTTATTTTTCCTTCCAGTTCTGTGTCCAAGGCAGTTGTGAAGATCTTGAAGAGCAAAGCCAAGGATGGAGCCCTGCAGAACCCCCGCAGTGACAGTGATGCCACCCCATTCACTGCAACCATTTGTGCCCAACCTGTGAGCCACTTTCTCACCCATGTTTATCCAGCTGTGTGCTTGACATTTTTCTAGAAGGATGCTGTGTGAGACAGAACTGAAAGCTTTACTGAAATCCAGAAAGATTACATCAACTGACTTCCCTTCATCATCTCAGTGGGTTACCCTGACATTAGAAGGAAATCTAGTTTGATAAGCAGGGCTTTCTTCTCAGGAAGCCATGTTGACTGTGACAATTGACTGTGTTGTCTTTTAGGTGCTTTTCAATACCTCCCAGAATAATCTTCTCTATAATTTAACCAGGCAATGAAGTGAGATTAATAAAATAGTGAAAATTTTGCTAGCAGTGGGGACCTGTACCATTGAGAAACTAGAGCAGGAGCTGCTGTCACCAGTTCAGTTACAGTGCTAAGTAATTAGAATAAAGATACAGGATGACATATATTTTAGAAAAAATGTAATTGTGATTTTTTAGGGAGATAGTTTCCAAAATGTTTCAGAGGCAAGCAGGCAAACACTTGTTTAAAATAGCTGGGGAAAAAAACGGCCAACCATTTATCCTTGTTTCTTGATATAGCTTTAATACATGAGTGCATTTATCAAATCTATTTATTTCAGGGTCAATTTTTTCAAACCTGGTACAGCAATGTTTGAAAATGAGCTACAGTTAGTAGACAAGAGCTTAAACTTTTGCAACAAAATGCGGTTCAAACATATCACTGTCACTTCCCATACCTCCTATCCAGAAAGTTGATTGAAGAGGATATTAAAGCAGGGAACAATGGGACTGATCTGGACTTAAATCTAGGTTTATATCTGTTAAATTACAGAAGAATACCCAAAAAACATCTATGAAGACTTTTTTACTGAAAGAGAGCAGATCCGTCTGAAAGCCAGATAAAAAATGTCATCATGGAAAGCTTGACTCTACAAGAAACAAATGATTGCAAAACAAACATTTCAGTGTGGGTGGGTTCAATGTGGGTGCCATGGTGACAGTGCTGCTGTTATTTTGGTTAAACAATAATAAATTGTGTATAGTTGACTGATGACCAAAGACAACTCATTTGTGACTAAGATTCCTCGTAGCATCAGAACAGTTTCTGTTCTTGTACTAAACTGCTTGAACTCAGTTGGGCATGGTCCTGAGAACTACAGATGGCCTTTTGGGGTCCTGCATGGGAGATCACCAGGAAATTTTAAGTATCAAAGGCAAAAGCCATGGATTCAGGACTGAAGTCTAGATGACAAAAGCAGATGAGAAAGGGAACTACATTTGGTCTGGCTTTTTGCTACCCATGGAGAAAATTGAAGAACAATCCTACCTCATACAATGCATCAGAATGTCAACTGAGGTGTTTGCTCTACATCTGAGGGTAGGGGTGAACCTTGCCATATTTTGATCTTACCCAAAGCTCCAAATCACTGTCTTTATAACAAAACTATGAAAGATGAGACGTAGGAAACACCATTCAACAACACACAGGCAGCCCACTGGGCTTTCAGAATCTCAGCAAATCTCTGCCTCCTTTGTAAAATGCCATGGAAAATTATATGCACTAGTTTCATCTACAGAAAGGAGCCTCTCTAGCCTTAAAACATGTAATGAAAATTGTTTGTACAATAATCAATCCTTGACAGATTCCTGCATTGGTAGCCTGACACAAGAATAATTTTGATTTGCAAGCACAAAGACTGAAAGTGCAAACAATTTACATAAAAGCCCTACTATTAAGTTCAAAAATTTAAGAGATGTTCCTTGCACAAAATATATTCAAACAAATATATACTTGCACATTACATATAAATTTGTTTATATACATAGCCACATTGGGCTTGCATTTTCCCGTGGTAGTAATCTCCTCATTACAATAATTTCTGGAGCTTTCAAAATTGTATCACATAAAATGTCAAAGCCCTAGTGTTTATATTTTTGTAATTTGTTGCCTTAGACCACTGTCCTCAGATTATTTTTATTTTCTTTTGTTTATAAATCTCCAAGGTGAAATGCTGATTGGTGGTGCTGGGGGTGGTTTGGGAGTCATCATTAATATAAAAATCATTAGAAAGCCCAATTATGGTCTATTACTCACTTTTAGTACATATATTTTCTCATTTTTGATCACAGAGGGTTTGTAAAAAGAGAATAAAAGACCTTTGAATAGGTTCCTTGGTGGTATATTGTAAACTTCAATTATTTGTTCCCAGAAACATTTTTTTTAACAGAGAAGTGAAATCTTTTTTTAAATGAAGAATGATTCAGAAACCCCTGCTAGAAAAGTATTAAACATTCTTTCATTAATAACAGCAATCTGTATTCCCAGAGAGGGCTGTCACTTTAAAATGTAGATCTAAAATGTATTTTTTTTGCCTACAGTCCATCATTAAGCTGAAGTAATTTTATACCTGCAATGTTGTAGCCATGACTTCTTCCTGAGAGGGAGGAGGACATCATGCTGTTAATGAACAGCTGTCACTCATGAACCTGCCTGCAAAGCAATTGGCCAAAACCATCAGTCTGTAATAGTCAAAATTTCCTTCCCCTGCAATTTTCTGTAGATTTTCTTTTCTTGGCTTCCAAACTGCAGTAACTCACCACATCTAGCTCATGGTGTAACCATGGCATGAATAGAAAACCAGGCAATTCTCTTTCAGAGGCCAGAAAACTAATACTGTTTTTCATCTCAACATTTCCTGTAACACACACAGAGACTGGTAGATTCTCTTTCATTCTTAATGGCTTTTGACAGTACTGATCTCAGAGGGAAGAACTTGATAACAGTTTTCCTCTCTCCAAAAATGCTAGTTTTCTCAGGCAGGCAAAAGTTCAGAGAGAAGCTGGCAAAGTCCTTCAACTTTGCAATCTTATTTTCTAAAGTACAGTCACCCAACCTACCTGAAAAATTTTAACTTCTCCCTCAGAATACAGTCCTGGTTTTGAGTTTCAGATGGTTTTTGTCCCTTTGAAAAAGAGGATGATGGTACTTTTCACCAGCAACAGCAGACTGTAAAAGAGAGCAAGATAAGAGGAGGTCTGTCAGCTGGTCTGTTGACACTTTCCTATACATGTCTGCAATAAAGTTATTCTGATTTGAAAGCTAATCTAGATCATTGCTAAATTTCTTCTATAAAGAGCTTGGGTTTGTTAAAAGGAGCACACTACTGCTAATAAGAACAACACACACACACACACACACACACAGAGGAATTAACTTTGGTAAATACCTTATGAAAATCCTTATGCCTTATTCCATTTTCTTTCTACCACATGTGCATCTCAATTTCTAGCTTCAGTGAAGATAGAGTGAGGGGAGAGAGAGAATAAGAATGGAAAGTGGGGGCAGGGGCAGCTTTAGTTTAAAATGCAGACAAATCTGCCTTTTCTGCTTGATGGCCTGTAACATTTCCATGTAGTGTACTTTGCATGGCAGAATAGCTACTAGTAATAGAATTTCTCACAGTGGAGGTTAATTACTTTTCAGCTACAGCAAAATAAATTTCCTGTCAAGCCCAGTGACAGGAATACACCACTGCCACCATTTTTACCTGCAGTTTTAATTCACTGTTAATATTTGACACTAGCTTGCATTCAGGGGGCTGATTATCTGAACAGTAGGATTTCCCAAAGGAATAGCACAGATTGGCAGTAATGTGGTATCAAGATACATGGAAAAGAGTACACTTTGCCTCTCCCAAGAGCACTTCAAAGAAGATTACCTGACTTGTCTCTCACTTTAAAAAATGAAAGAGAGCCTTGAATTTGGTGAAATAAAAATGGCATGGCAAGATGCACCTTAAAATCCAGGACAGAAGAGTGAGGTGACATATCTGGTCTAACCTTATACTAAGCAAACCTACATAGCATACCACTTCCTGTCTCTTTTTAGATGTGATTTTTATTTTTTTTCTGGGCTTATAGAGTCCATTCTTTGAGTCTGACAATTTTACTGTAAGTGCTGAGCTCAATGGATGAGACACCTTATACTGTAATAAATGATAAAAGTAATTTCTCCAAATTGCTTTCATAGTCTTCAAATTAGTTTTCACATTTCTTTGTCTTGAAATAAGCCTCTTCTGCTACACAGACAATAATGCCATTTATCAAGTGCTGGTGATAGGCATTGTGTCACTCTTATCATTAATCAATAAAAAAATCCTGTGTGAAGTCATGTTAGTAATCCTTAGGGACATAAAATTTTACCTAGGATTTTCCAGCCTCCACTCAGACTGATTAGATCACAAGGGATATTGCTTGAATCATTTAGCTTCCCTAGTCAAAACCTTATTTTCCAACATTTTAATGATTTTCATGATTCTGAGAAAACCAATTTGCCTGGTTGGGTGCCTGACCTGAAAAAGAGGGGTGGTTATACCTGAGGTTTATTATTTAACTGCTCAGGAGACATATGGGAAAGGGCTCTGAGGAGATCCTACAGCAGTCTTCCAGAACCTAAGAGGACCCTGCAGGAAAGGATCGTACTTTTAAACAGGGCCTTAAAGGATAGGGCTAGAGATAGTTGTAGACTAGACATAAGGAGCAACATTTTTTACTTTAAGGGCAGGACAGGCTCACTGCTAATTGCAGCTGGGGATGAGCTAGATGACCTGAAAAGGTCCCTTAAACCCACAAAATTCTGACTATGAAGTCCAATTAGAATAGCATGAGCTTTAAAAATGGACTTTAAAAAGGTCGGGGCCTTGATCAGAAGGTCTGTTGAATGAAGTGACTTGAGTCGGAGCTGGGCAGTGCACACCGTGTTTAACACCTGGGTCCCTGATGATGAAGTCTGAATTTATAGGAAAAAATGGAGATGAAGTCTGGTTCCCTGCTCCATTTTAGGAACATACAATATTACAAAAAAATCACAAAACTTGAGTTACAGCTTCTCCTGTAGAATTTTTTTTTTTTTTTAGCTGCGGAGATTGGTTATAAATAGGGAGGCATTATATTTAATTGATTTTATTGTTGTTTAAGGAATCGAAATGGAATTTCTAGTTTTTCAAACGGCAGGAGACATCAGAGTTTTCCAGATCTTTAAAAACCCTCAAATTCTGTGTGGCAATGTAGTTACAATAATTGAGTCTACTCAAATAGCTTTTTTTTCAGAGCATTAGGTTTAATTCTGACCCTTAAAGCAGAGATGAAATTGTGGCTTAGAAATGAAGGTAGCTCAGAAGGGTACTATTCAGCACGATTTGAATTTCTGGCTCAGTTTCTGAATTAAATGAAACTGCTTTATGTTACTTGACTCATTCATTTCTGTGAAAATCCATATTAGTGAAGTGCCAGCTCCTTTATGGCAGCGCATGTTTTTTTTAAGGTGTCTGTAGATTTGTAACAATAACAAACCAGACACTTCTCTTCTAGAAAAAGTTCGCATAGTGTGGCTTCAACCTTTCACAAAAAAAAAAAAAAGCCCTAGGCAGCACAGGGGAGTTCATATTTATTCCACCAAATGTTCACTCTGGTGTCATTCAGCATTTTAAAATAATGTCCTCATATATTTGGAGTTTTACTTAAATACCCATCAACACTCATAAAAATATAAAGAAGGATTTTTAATCTGTGTTTTATTCTCATTGGTTCTCATTGGTGCCAATCACTTCTGTTAGCATTCATATAGAAACAGAAATTCAGTGTTAATATTCCAGTGCCTATATGTCTTGGAACCTTATTTCTTGCCTCTGAAATCTTTGTGAAGCTTTAAACAGAAAGCTATAACATCACACAGAAAACAAACAATATGACCAGATAAGCTCTAGAGAAATCAAACCTTAACTGTGGAAATACACTGAATTCCATGTGAAATAAATGAGAAGGTATGTAAGCTGCCTACAGATTTAGGTACGTGTTTTTCTTACTTGATATTTTCATTTTTCCTCCTTACATTTCCTTCACAGAAACTGTTCAGTGTAGGAAAGTGCTATAGAAAGATGTCATCTCAACTTGTATTGTGGCAACTTAAATCTTATCATACTTGGAAGATCAGGCACAGCTTCCCTAGGGATCCTGCTGCTGTTGAAAGTAATTGTCTATGACTAAAGAAATCTGTTATGGAATCAGAGAAATGCATCATGTGGTCATCTAAAGAGAAGAGTGATTTACATTTGTTACTTTCATATTTAGCTATTTCTATATATTTTAAATTCAGAATATAGCAAATATATGTAATATTTGTAATGGAATGAGTAGCAGGTACTAAATCCCTTGTTTACCACAACCCTGAGTATGTAAAATCAACAAATGCATAGCACTTTGTTTTAGAGAAGAGGAAATAACAGACAAAGAATTAGCTTTGGCACCTGTTTTGAAATTGTTGGACTATAAAGGTAAGAAAAAATGATATTTGTGGCTTAGAAAGTGTCTTCCAAAGACAGCGGTTCCTCTGTATTTTTTAAACTCTCCTTTTTTCCATACCACACTTTCTGATTTCTCACATCTTACATAACATGCTACAGAATTATTAATAAGAAACACCATGTTCTATTTTGGCTGTCTTAAAAACATTAGCAAGAGATGCCATTTATCATCGTATTTCTTATTAAAGCTTGGAAGAAAGAGCACACAGCAGTGCATCTTGGAAGTCATAGCTGTGAAGAAAAGCACTTTCTGCTATTTTCTCACTGATTGTAGCTAATGTTAAAATAATTACTGGTAAAGGCTCTCCCTGCTGTTTGATTGCCAAGTTCCACAGTTGCAAGGACTTCAGGTTCTTCCCTATTTGAAACTTTAGTTGGTTTTGTTCAGGCTATTTTATATGTCTCTTTGCATGTTTTCAAAATCCCTTAACACCTCAAGCTCCTTTCATCAGAGACTTAGCAAAATTGAAATCTTAATGAAGATGCATTGGGAAGGAGCATGTGTATTTCAGTGTTTTTTTCTTTCTTTAAATAAAAAATGAAAAGGGAAGTTGGTTAGTGTTGATTGAAAGTAAAGTAGAAATGTGCTGGCTGTGGACTTTATTCATTGTCCTGGTTTACCACAATAATCCTTGTTACTGGGAGCACTTTGGGAGCGACACTATTCCAGCAAGAAAGGCCAGCCAAAATACTCTTCTAGAAAAACACATATTCACTGGCTTCTGTCTCTGATAATGAGTGCCTTGAGGGTTTTTTTCTGTGCAGCTGATTGTACTGGGGTTCTTGCTCTTAAAATTTGGATTCTTGTTATTGAAATGGTATCTTTTAAAATTGATTTTCTTTGACATTCATTATATGTGTTTTACAAGTTAGCAACCAGGAAAAGGGCAAAAAACTTATCTAAATTAAATAATTAAGCAAAAATACAATGATAATGTGTGAATCATTAAGCAAAGTCAAAAAAAGATGTCTGTAATTTCAAGCATCATGCAAAGACAGTATTAAGCAACAGATATGTTTAATAAAGATGTGTGATGTAAACAATTCTCCCTCCCAGTTCCTCCCAAAACTGTGGTCTGTGTTGGGTATGGTTGCCCAGTTAACTGCTGCTTGTTGAACTTTTCCTTAATCAGAACATTTCTGGGGCCATATTGCTTCTTACAGGAATTCCTGTTAAAATATGAACAATTTTTAAAAACCCCTCACCTTTCCTCCCTCTCTAAATCTGCAGGTATTGGTAAATATTAATTACCAATTGTATGCATCTGAGCAACATTACCACTGTTTATTCCGAGAGGAAAACATGACATTTTGCTATGATTGGCTTGTACTGTCACATACAACTCCTTAGCACTTTGCAGTGTATTGTGTGGACAGCCATGTACTTTGGAGTAGCTGTTATTTTTAGGAGAAATGCCACCACCTATAGAACATAATCAGGACTACTGATAAAATGCAAAGTAGAAATACAAAGGTGGTTGATTATTTTCCATTAGGTTCAAACATTTCATTCTATCTTCTGTCTTTTTTCATCATCTCCAGAGTGATATCCTGGAATGGAGTTCCTGACATGCAATAGAAAGCTGTGTTGAACACATTAATATGCTCCTCAGTTCAAGCAGTCCATGTTGTCTCAGAAGTAAATAAAAAGTCTCCCGACCTTTTCATTTTCTTCTGAGACAACAGGCTTGAGAGGAAATATTTTGCCAGCTGTTTTACTTTTAAATTACAATGCCATGATTGGTTTCATTTCTGGGTCACCCATAGCAACCATTACTTGAAACTACAAGAACAGTCCATGCTGCATTTAAAACTCCCTCGGGTTAAAGTCCAAGTGCTATAATTTATCTGATTTACTCTTTGGGGTTTTTTTATTTTTTATTTTACAGGAATCAAATTCACTGCCTTGAAAAATCCTGTTATTTCACTCCAGTGTCTCTCTCTTTTCAGTACATAATTATGTGGGTGCTTGGCACTAAAGAATCAGTTTCTGTATGTAATAAGAGATTAATCACTGCACCAAGGTAATTTGTGTCATGTACATGCAATCAGTGGCCAGAACAGTTCCTTCAGTGCAAATGAGACTCAGGCCAATGTGGAGATCAACACAACTGGATTCACTTTGGTCCAATGTAGTGTATTTCATTTTATTCCAGTTTTAATAGTGTCCATGAAGTAGTCCGGCTATCCAGACTATTGTTTGTAAGGGAATCCATCTGAATCTTATTTAGGAGCCTGTACAACTGACTCTCAAGTTTCTTGCATCTTCCTATGTATGTGTAATAGGTTAACTAATGTTGAAATTAGTGTAATGAACTGTCCTAGAAATAGATGTCTGCTTGACTTCTGTAACTATATTTGAATCCTGTCATCTCCCCTAGACCAACTGTCTCTCCTTTAAAGTAGATCTGCTCCTGATGCTTAAGGCCAGTGACATGGCAGAACTTCATGGCTTAATTCTCCTCTCCAAGACATGATGGTTTTTACATATTATATGAGGGGATCAGGTCATGTCTGCACTATTTCTCAAACTATATCCGGGCACTGAGAGCTATCGAGATCCTGTACTGTTGCTCAAACCTGCACATTGATCTTATCTAATTTGTTAGTGTAGACACAGTCAACCAAGTACCACCTACTGCTCTCTGTAAAGCAAAGGAAGATGAGAGGTAGGATGAAAAACAGACAGAAAGGCAGAGTAAATTTGGTCCTAAACTACATTTAGTGCTTCATTGTCTAACAAAGAGGAAATACACTGTCAGAGACAACCATTATATCACTGGACCCTTAATACATTTTTTTTGGAAACAGAGAAAATGGTTAGATTTCTTTCACAAAATGACCCTCAACAGAGGATCACAGGAATGATATGACAACTAAGGGAGAAAAATTAGTTATTAAAAAAAAACCAAAACAACTTACTGATGTCAAATGAGATGACATGAGAGCATGTGCTAAATGCTGGTTTTACTTTTTGCTGTCTTCATGAGATATTTAAATACTTAAAGCTTACATGTGACCCTACTGGTCCCAGATTAACCTCCAGTAACGTTAAATCCGGCTAACCACTCATGCTGAATTTTTCGAATACTCTAGTGAGCTCACTCCCCTCTAAAAGTGGTTTAATTTTAAATGTCAAGGCCAAGGTCTGTCAGATATAATTTGTTCTTTTACTGAAATTTGGATGCGTGTTTTAGTTAAATTGAGTGTCCATTTCAAGCAAAGTCCCAATTATGGGATTGAAAATTAATTCAGTTCTTGCTGAAGAAGTAAAACATTTAACAATAACATCAAAAAGGAATTGATCAGCAGACCTCAACATAATTTTTCCCCATCCCACCAGCTGCCACAGCCGAGCTGTCCTGTATAAACCACTTGACAAAGTCTGTCGCTGCAGTTACTGCACTATTTATAGCTGCACTGTTTATGCCTCTACAGTTATAGCCGCATCAGCACTTTAATTATAAACCTTATTATCCAAAGAAATACTACTAAGCAACAAAAAATCACCCTCAGCTGCAAGTTGGGATGTGAAGTGTTCTCAAGTGTAATTTGCACTTAGGTTGTGATAGGCCAGATTCAGTGCCTACTGAATACTGAAGCAAGGGAAAATGTTAAAACACTATCATAGATGTATAATTTTCAACACTGTTCAATGTGAGCAAAGAGTTTTGCTTAAAAAAATCATCACCTTTTTTCCCTTATGATTTAGAATTTAATTTTGTAATTATATTTTTGTAGCAAAAATATTGATTTAGTATTACTGGCATAGTTGAAATGCAACTATATTGAAAATGTTAAGTTAATCTACAGTAATGGAAATAAAGAAATTTCTCTATAAAGATGTACCATACCTTTCACTACAATACACACACCCTCATATTCTCCATTGCTCAGAACTCTGGTCTCAGGACTGAATATTTCAGTACTTGTTTTTCTGGTTTGTTTGGGTTTTTTTCCTACTTTTTACCTTGTGGGGACATTTACAGACAAAAACAACTTAAATTTGATTTTCTATCTATATCTAAAACATTGAGGAACTGATCTATTCAAGAGAAGACAAGATTTTTCCTTATTTCATTCTCTTCAATGTTCCACGAAGCATTACAAAACCTTCTCAAAAGCTTAAACACAAAGAGACACAAATGTAAATTAATAAACTTAAACACATAAATAGACATATATCTTTTAAATGATCTGCCATGTCTTTACAGCAGAGCTATTGGCATTATTTATTTTTTAAAAAAATCTTTGGCTAATTTTATCATTTTCCTTCAATATAATCTTACTTAATTTCCCCCTTCTCTGGACATCAAATAACAATAAATGGTTGATTTTTTCCTGCAATCGTTTCATGATTTGTCTATAGGTGTGTGTTTTGTTCACCTTGTCCTACATAGATAGAATTTTTGTCCACTGAAATACTACTGAAAGCATGTGCTTTATATAAAATATAATTTGGGTTAATATTTATCCTATTTTGGTAGGGAACTTGGATTTTGTGTGTACTGCTGGAACTCTTTTTTTCTTTGATGAGCCTCATACTGTGAGATATAATCAGGTACAACTCAAGCAATGAATGAAGCAGATCTCTATACAATTTTTGAACAGCATGGTTCTGTTCAATTATATGAGACAAGCTCAGTTGTGTATGACCTACATGTGAAAGTAGACTATGTTTACTTTAGTGGCAAGAGTTGTCCCTTGCCAGTTCTCATATTCCCCCCTAATGTAGTCTCTCTATGTGGAAGTAAATCAACAAGAGGAATTTGTGAGTTTCCTAAGACAGTATCTCTCAAAAAATATGACCTCACTGCCAGGGATTCAAAGGCAGTAGAGAGTACCTGATGCTCTTCAGAAGTGATCTTGCTCACTTTAACCAAAGATAGAATTTTTTACTTATTTTTCTGGATAGTGGAGTGTACTGGAACCTCACCTGAAATACCATGAAATATGTGAAAATAAGCATATCCATTATATGCCAATTTTAATGGTCACCTTGCAGCTTTATTTTCATTTCAATCAGTGTCCCCATGATATTTTAACATAGAGAATTTTAGCATAAGTGAATTGGAGCTTCATTACCAAGAATTCTGAAAAGCTTCTAGAGAACACTTGGGAGTCCTTTCCTGAAACAGAATTTTATTCAATTGTATGCAGATGAGTCTCTGGAAAGATTCACATCAAGATTTCATATGGTCCATATTTATTGAGATGACTGGAAAAGATTTTTCCCTTTCCTTTGCTGACTTTAACATAACAAAAAAAATTGTCCAGTAAAAGGCATGCTAAACAAACTAAGCCTAAAACACTGTTTGGGTCATTGTCCAGCTACCAAAAAACATTATACTGACACAGATTCCTTCAGGCACCGAATTTTCTTTCCTTTATGGTATGTATCTATGATTGTTCCCAAAGTTCAGCTGTGAGTTTCAGATTTTAAGTCTCTTTGTCTTACACTATTATATACCTTAAGTCCCATTCATACCTCTATATAATGACTTTTCTATCATACTCCATATGAAGAAATGTCTCCAATGTACCTGACAGGACACTTGGAAGAAAAATAGTGACTTAGAAAGGTTAAAAGAAAGTGAGAGAGTGTTATGCAAAACAGCTATTCACAAAGGATGAAGTAGTTGAATTTGAAACACTGAAGAGAATTGAATCATTATGGTGATGAATTGTCTTTGCTATCTACAAATAATAGACTGATCTTCTTGCCTAAAATAGTGAGTTTACTATATTTAATCAGCAATAGTGAAGAACACTTATCACTATGTCAATCCAAATTAGATTTCAGAAAATGTCTCTATAAAAAAGAAAAAAAAACTTTGCACAAGAGGATGAAATGACAAATTTTATTTGGTGCTATATCTTCGAAAAACAGAAACCTAAGTTTTTAAGTACTCCATCCTCAATACATGGATAGAATAGTCATGGCTTGATTCAGCTACTAGATAAAATGGTAGAGCATTTTTGAAGACAGAGTAGTCCACATTAACAATAAAATAATGAATAAAAATCTTACTAGTAACTTCCTTAAATATCAAGCAGAAAAATTCTAAAGAGGAACAAAGGAAAGAAAATAGAGGGCTTGTCCTCATTTAGGAACACTTCCAAACAGTCCCTTCCTCCAGCTCCCCTTGGCTCTCTGGTGAAAGGGATACTGAGACATGACACGAAGAACTCTCATTATCTCAAAAGAGTTCTGAGTATTAGAAGTGGCACTTTGAAAGAGTATGACCTCTTTTCAGCCCACATCTTGTACTTAACAAATAGAATATCCTTTAAAACATGCACTTCTACAGGGTGCTCCAGCTGACCAGGGGACTTCAGTACCTTCTTTTAGAAGGAGTAGTTACGAAAAATAGGCAAAGAAAGACTAATCATTCAGGTCAGGAAAATTGATAGAGCAGCCTGATGATTGCACAGTGCCACTAACACCATCCAGGTTTCTTGCCATTGTGCACAGCCATCCCCACAGAAATACACTGAGTTCTGGTGAAGCTCCCCAGACTCCCCAGCTTGCACACACACACAGCTGCCTACCCAGGAAATCCCAAGGAGCTGAAGTACTTGGGAGTAAATTGGCAAGAAGACCCTTGTTCTTAAGTTGTTTCCGGTGAAACACTGGTTCAAAATATTTCAACAGTGAGCCATTCACTTTATGTCGGGAAAAATGAAAAACTAATTGTCTTGAGCCTGCAATAAGATAACAGCTATCTATTTGCTTGGAGTGTGAGTAGTGATTGCCAGCAAGTCTTTTGGTTACTTAAAAACCAAACCGTGCTTTTGGACTTTGCCACTGCACAGGTGTGAAGACCTCCTTTTGGGGGAACTGAAGAGCTCACATTGCAGAGCTTTTGCACTAAGATGCAAAAGATCAGGCCCAGGAGCCCTGCAGCAGAAGCTGTATCATTGTAAATGCAGAAAACCACTGCCCTGGCCACCCAAAATAGCCATGTGATGCGTAAACGCTGTAAGATGCTCAGTGTTCAATTTTATTTTGACAAGCTCCATAAAGCTCTCAGATTTTAGCTTTACTAGGAAGAAGGTGGAAGTAACTTTATTACACACTTTATTAACTAGTCATTAAAATCTATTGGTTTTAATGCTTTTAATTAAAAGCTGCTGGGTTTCTCCTGAAGGAAAACAAGCAATTCCTGAAAACACAATGAATCAGATCTCCGTGTATTATAACTGGAAATTCCACATCTTTCATGTAACAGTGAAATAGGTCTTTTATGGTAGTTTTCTCCCATGTCACACTTACATTGCAGAAAATTATATTCCCAAATTAATGTAGTCACGGATAGTTCAGGTTATATTACTGAAAATGTTAAAATATGTATTACAGGAATGTAGCAAAACAGTAATAAAAATGAACCATTTAATTATTCTTTAATTATATTTTGAATAATTTTATTTAGGCATATGATTCAGAGTTTCACATTAACTACATTCCAATACTTAAAATCCTTGCAAAATTAAATGTTTTGTAGAAAGAGTGTGGTAATGTTTTATCAAAAATGACTATGGCTATGATTCCCATCGTACTTTTTCCTATATTCAAAATAACTTTTTACTTTAAAAAAAGAAACCTGAAAAGCTTAGAAATAGATTTTATTTTTTGCTTTCTAATAATTCCCAAGTCAGAAAGGTCTTCAGCACCTAAGGTAACCTAAATGTAATTGACATATGCTGTGAGCTTTGACAAGTAAAATGATGAGATCTTAACTAACAGATACATTGTCTCTGTAGAGCACTTTATAGGGTTTGGCTATCTTCCAAAGAAAAATCATGTAGCTTAGTTAACCCATGATACTGACATCTGCCTCTCCCAGAAAGCCAAGGGAATCTTGTAAAGGTCACAGTGCTAACTGGCAGGGTAACTGATTAAGATAAGCCTGTTACACACTGTATTGAGCACCACAATACACTGGGAAAAAGGAAGAAAAGCAGAGTAATTTCCCTTTCTGCTGTGTGCACACAGATATGCTGCTTTCAGTAAGGGCTAAATCTGAGTCTTAGCAAAAGGTGAGCTCATATTGGCAAAACGAATTTTTTATATAAGCCGCACTGACTTTTTTCTAACATAATGTCTAGCAATGAAATGCAAAGTAGCATGACATTTACATCACTCAATACTTTAAAAAATGTTGATTAAAATTTAATGCTTCAGATTTCTCATCAATTAAAAATAAAGTCAGATAAAGCTCATGGAAAACTAAACATGCATGTGAGGAGTGGGCAAAGCAGGACAGGGAGACCCCACTCTCTACTCTTCCAATTCTTCTTCCTCACCTTCCCTCACAAATAACTTTCCCCATGCTGTTCTATTATAGTTTAATTTCTGTGGCAGCACTTGTCTTACACTGCTAGAGGTACGGATAGCTTCAGGTCAGGCAAACATAAACAGGGTATGTCAGCCACTGCCTTATGTGTGGCAAGAAACCCAGAGGGAGATGATGAGTTGCAGTGAGGGTTTCATCCTGCCCATGCTAAAATGAAATGGATGACTTGCTATGCCCTGCTACTGCACAGCTTGGAATACTCTATTGCTAAGCCTTGCACAGGTAATGAACCTGACAATTCCTTTTGGCCAGTGACTTTTAGTCAGAGAAACACAGCAAGTCTTCCATCTCATCATACACGCAATCACCTCCAGGTACTTTTCAAGGCAGCAAGAACGATGTAATCTTGGACCTCACATCTGTCTGTAACCAACAGGTAACATCAAGAGGCATGAAGAATGGCAGATATACAATACTCTGTAGTATTTCTTACTATTCTTCCCTAGTCTTTCTGTATCCTATTCTCAATGAACAAAAAGTTCAAATCCTTGAACCAATATATTTTGATCTTCAAATATTTTTTGAGTTCCTATGCTGTAAGGCAAGTATAAGACAAACTGCGTTTGTGCAAAAGGTCTCTGAAGATGCATGTGCATTTTTTTCTACTAACACTGAAAAATTCTTATGAATTGTTTATATTACTATGGTAGTAGAAAGCAGTGTGACACTTTCTGAGAAGAGAAGAAACAGCCCTTTCCCTGAGGACAGAACTGCCTGAAAAGAAACTGTTACTACACGCAGTAGAATCTCTTTTACAAAGAAAGAAGCAATTTGGTACACTTCAATTTTTGGAAGAAGAAGAAAAATGTTGGTTTAATAAAACCTGTATTAAATACCCTAATATTATTTTCATCAGTATGAGGCCTTTTCATATTAACTGCTTCAACCAAGCAAATGTTGCTTCATGACACGTATATTTTTCACTAGTTATTTTAATTATTTAATACACTGGAAATATGAGCTGAAGCTGATAGTCCCATGTGCCAAACTGTTTGTTTTTATAAGAGAATTTTATAAGAGGATAAAACAAAGATATGGGTTTCTAAAAGTTAGTTTCCATGACTCACCAGATACAGTGCAATTTGTAGTAGTCTGGGCTGCTTGACACTGTTAGTAGGTGTGGTGGTTCAACAGGAAAAAAAACCTATTTTGTCACGAGGAAATCACAGACAATTTACAGGTTTGGGGTTTTTTAATGTTGAACATCAACATTTTGCCATTACTTAGGGATGGAAGAAGTAAGCAGGGTTGAAATAACAACAAAAAGAAACAAAAACCCGCCACTTTTTGGAGATGTCAATGGCAGAAGAGGTGTGATAACCCACCTACAACTTGATCCACAGATGTAACCAGAATGTGATTAGAAGAAATCTACAGCCAGAATTATTTAAAATACAATAGTCAGGAGAACAGCATCATTTTACCAGCTGTTTGCCTGAGCCATTATGTGTCAGGACTGCTAGAATCCATAAGTCCATGGTAAGTTGGGGAAGAGCAAAGACTGCAGTTTCCTGCTATCCATTGAATCCTCTCAGTACCAACAAGCTCTAAGAAACAGGCTTATGGCCCTTGTCTTTAGGTCACTGGCTTCAGTTCCAGTCCTTACACTTCATTATGCTGACATACTTTTTTAACATGCAAAATGAAAGCTGGTCTCTCCAAACAAGTGAGTCTAGCTGGTCTCAGAGCAACAGTGGGAGGAGTCCAGAAATCACTAAAAATGTCACCTAATTTCCAAGAAATCCTATAACTTATTGTTTGGAATTTGCTGCTATCTAAAGTGTAAGTTTATTATTTTTTAAAGTAACCAGTGCGGATATTTATATAACACAGCACTTTACTGATTTGAATTGGCCTGAAGGCAAAAGGATAGACCTGTAATCTGAAAGCTATTAAGTCATAAAATTTCACTGATTTGCTGTTTTGGTCCTACTTATTCACTTTCAATTCTTGGGGGCAACCTTGATTTTATTATATTTTTAGACATACTCTATGAAAATGAAAGAAAAGAAAAGCACATATATATGAAAACAAGGATCAACTGTAAGGTTTCCAATTGTTCAGAATAGAAGATTAATACAGAGAGCAATAAAAAATCATATTGTTTGAGTGAAGCCAGAAATCTAACATAATCACATAATATGCCTTTTAAGAGTGTAATACTAATGCTGAATGTATGGACTAATGATGTATGTTCTCTGCAACTCTACTATTTACTGAAAAAGGTATAATTGAGTATTTTTCAGTAGGGCTAAATTCTCTATGTACAAAAACGCTCCATTGATTTCAGAAGCATAGGAATTAGTAGAACAATATTGGTCAGCTATCAAAGGACAATCCAGCTAAATGGAAAGAGAAACTAAAAGTGAAATTTTAAGTCAAGAAAATTGTACATTCAGTAATCAAGGAAAATAAGCTAGAGATGTACTTTTTATTATTCAATTTGGGCAAATAACTCTTTTTGATAACTAGAAATTTGAATGTTCCTGTTTGGGGTTTTAGATTTTCATCTTAATTTACAGTTCTGGGTTTCCAGACTTTTATACATAAAATGTGGGGGAATTAGTCTCTAGTTTATGAAGCATTTCTATAAGAAAATTGGTAAATTCACAGAAAATTAGTAGTCTGCTAGTGTTACTCAGCCTTCAGCAGTTAGAAAATACTTGTCCAAAGCTACACTAATGAAAGACAGAAAAGACCATTAATAGATTTTGATCTATCCAGGAAGAACTTTTTTACCTACTAGAATTTTGAGGAGACAAAATTAATAATATAAAAACCCAAACCAACCAACCAAACAAGATAAAATAAAAGAATACTCTCAGTTTTGGAATGTCAAAGTGTAAGGTAAAATCTTAAAGCTTTCCTCAGGAATCTCAGAGCTGCAGGGGAAGCCTCTAGATGTCCCTACTGGGAAAAGAGGAGTCTTGTACAGAAAAAAACAGTTAATTCTTACTGAAGTTTAAGATTATTGAGCGGAAGATGCTCCTGGTTGTCTTCAAAAGATAGCTTGCCCCTCAAATAAAATTACTTCAGAAATTTGCTGTCTCAAACAAGAGCACTTCCATTTCAGAAAACAGAACTTTTTCTACAAACTCTAGACAGTCCATAATGTACATTTCTGAGAAGTCACATATTATTTCTGAAGTCACATTTGAGACCCCATTTTCAAAGATCTCTTTACATATCTTCTTAAGCAATCAAGGTCTATTAAATAACACCAGTTAGAAAGCTTGAATTTTATGGAAATTCCTGTCTCATAGCAGCAAGCAACACACTATGCCAAATGGATGCAGGCTTCCAACAGAAGAGCGGAATATGCTGTTTTATATCTTCATATAACAGAATAAGCATTATTATTTTTTCTTATTTAGATTTTCTCCAAGGACTCCCAAACAATTCCTTCATATCAGTGAGATGTTGAATATTTTTTCTCATGCATCTGCCAGAAAGATCAAGCCAAGTATACTACTGTCACCCATCTAATGCAGCAGGGCTTAAACAATGTGATGATCAACAGTTCCCTCCACCTTACTTTTAACAGAGTGCACAGTCATGCTCCCTTTAATCTGTACTGAAGTCCATTAATGAGTGTTCTAGAGCTTTTGTTTTGTTTTCTATAAAGCCCTAACAGAGTTTTACAACTCTTATGCAACAAAGGTCAACAGCATCACCCCCTCTTGCTGTGAAGTGGAATTAATTTAACTGAAAATTTCTCTAATCCAAAACAGTTTCTTTTTTCTGAATACCACATCTCTTCACATCTGAACTTGATAGCTATGGCAAGGTGTTCCCAAAGGAAAATTGTCTCTGAAAGCGAGAAGGAATATTACTATTCTTATGCTATTGGAATTCTGGTTCATTTTGGAAGGTCTTCTGACTGGAGAAAAGGATGAGCATGACCTTTTCCTTTTTAGATTTATTTTTTGTGCAAACTCTTCTCCAGTGTAAGTTACTACAAAAATATTTTTCTTTCCCTGAAAATACTGACCAGTTTCAATTATCAGAATTAACAAAAGAAAATAAACCAGAGAAGCTAAATGTGATAGGAATATTGTTCTGAGTGTCCAGCTTTTTTTTTTTTTTTTTTTTTCTCCAAAAGTATCAGGGAAATTTTCTGAAATAGTCTAATTTCTTTATGCATCACTTTGTTAAAAGAAACTAAGGGGAAATATTTTAATGTGGTAAATCCAATGTTACTGCTAGAGTCTCTGAGAAGTCTTGTTTGACACAATTCATGATAGATGAATTATTTGATCCTTCCTGTATGAATAATATTGGAGGTAATGGTATGAAACTGTCAAAACTTAAAGGAGAAGTGTTGTCAGGTGGTGAAACAGCTTTTCTTACACACAAGGCTACTCCGTCTTCTCTCCTTCTACAGGTCTCTCTCCTTCAGATAACTGTACAGCAAAACTGTACCACTGATGCACTGCACCTGTGTTTGACACAAATGAGAGAAAACAGTTCTGTGCACAAGATTTGGATGTAATTTCCTGATGCAAATTCAAACTCCAGTTAATGCCAACTTTTAAATTAAAATTGAGATCCAGTATATTACTTTATATCTACATGCAAAAATGTCTGGTTTGGACTTCTTTTTCTCAGTGCTTTTGCACTTCACCTAAAAATCTCCTTCTAGTTCAGTTCTTAAGGAGAATATTACTCACTTAACAAAAACAATAGCAAAATAATTGCTTCTGAAGGAACCCTAGCAGAATAATAGCATGAGTCTGTGGCCTCTACTAAAGCGGTGACAACAAATAATTGCAACAAACCAGTTTTTCTTTTGTATCTCTTGGAATAATTTAATTCTGCTACGCATTACTTTAGAATTTAACAGAGGGACTTAACTTTGGCATCAATTCCATTGAAACCAAAAACCAGTTATAGTCAACATATATTCCACATATATATCTATGTAGGTATATATATATATGCATATATCTAGAAACAGATGTTCATATATGCATATATATATTCATATATAGATACATATGTACATAGAATATATTTATACATTCATTTATAGAGATACTTATACATCTAGATATATTCAAATCTCTACACAAATATTCTACAAATATTAGTCTTTAAGAAGAGTAACATCACTTTGCAAATGTATGAGAAATTCAAAAGGTAGGAATGAGTACTTTTAATTTGTCCCAATGTCTTAGAACTCGTGTGCACATTTGTAATAAGATCAGCTTGCTTTCCAACCGGAGATAATTTACAAACTCATCTACAAGGCTTCAGAACTGATATCTAAACATGTCAAAAAGTCTTGAGAAATCACTTTCTCCATGTAAGCATTACAGGTGCTGTATGCTTCTGAACATAATTTACGTTATATAGAACAAAGCATGTTCAGCCAGCTGTTTTTACAAAGAATAGACAAAGACTTTATTACTAATTACCATTTCTAATGGCATAAAACACTGCAGCAGGTGTCACGTTTTTATATCACTTTGCTAGATGACTGTGTGATCTACAGTATGGTCCCACACTTTGAATATAAAGTAAGCTACACGTTTTCCTTTCCTATTCAGGACAAAGAGCATGTTTAGGTTTTGTCTTGCCTTTCCACGATGGAACTTTGCTATATGTGCACTTTCATTTCACAATTGCTGCACATTGACCCACCAAAAGGGCTTCTGTCACCATTCTCAGGAATACGTGTTACAGTTCATAAGCAGATTGACAGCAACTTTAGGACAGACTCAGGTTTAATTTGCACACTGATGCAAACCCAGGTAGAGACATTCATAACTTACTGTAGTAAACTGCAGAGGTTACAGCAAAAAAAAAGCAAACATCTGGAGGAAATAAAATTTACTTAGTGGTGACATGACTAGTATGAACTCCTGTAGATGTAAACTCCTGTACCTATATGATATATTGTTCTTTTTATTAAGAATCAAACAGTATAAACTTGTTCACTCTGCCACAACATGCCTGTGTTCATTCAGGTTTATGTACATAAATGTTGCTGGAATAGCAGCGAAAATAGCCATATTAAAAGACCACATGCTGAGGAATAAGTTATTTTCTTCTAAAAAAACGAATAAATCATTGGGGGTTTTAAAACATCTTTTGTGTTTTCTTTTATAGATGATTCCCAAAACATATTTCAATACAGTCTTGAAATACAGAACTTATAGTTCAGTGCAGGTTAGCAGACTAGAGACTAGAATTCACTCTTGGTTTTCTAGCCAAGCTTTCAGAATGAATACTTTAATTTCAACAGCTCCTAAGAGGGAAAATAAATAATTTGGGGTGCCCCAAGACTAGCCGCTCCAAGACAAATTCGTGATTGTATTCAAAAACTGTTTGCAAATATTCTGTTGCAACATTCAACCAAATTCTTCTAATCATATCACTTTGCTATCCAGACCACAGCATGAATTAGAAAATTAACTGAATTTTCACTCTATTCAAAGTAGTCACAGTTACTGGGAAAAGCTGTTAGAACTAAAGAATTTGTATAATACCAAGAAACATCTAAAAAAAAATGTTCATGTTTATCTGAAAAACCTCTGCTCATTAACATTCATTCTAATTATAGTTGAAAGGACTTTGCAGAAAGAGCTAACAAGATACCATTGCACTTTTAACCACATAAAGATAGGACAGTGACTAGAATCTTCATGTGCAAGAAAAAAGACTTTTTATTTGATCGTATTTTTTGCCACTTTTAACTTATAAATTACTTAATATTATCATACACATATCATATACATGGATTTTTTATCCAGTCTGAAAAGAGAAAAAAGACATATATTTTGCTTTGCTCCCCTCATTTTCTTGCCATCTTCTCACTAACCATCTGACAATATACAATGGGGGAGTGCTAATATAAAAAGCATGCAGGGGCTCCATGCTTGTATTAAACATGTTTATATTTAATTTCTTTCCCTGTAGAGAAAAGAGGTGATTTTTTTCAGTGTTATAGCTGGATACACCTGAGTGAGAGCTCAGTGTGTTACAATAATTTTCATTGGTTGTTTCCAAGTTGTTTAGCCTAGGAATTTGCAGGAGTGTAGGTTACTACATTTTCTCTTACCTTTAGAGATAACAGAGAGCACGTGACTGCTTCACCCTTCTGGAACAGGGATCAAATTATGCTTCCTTGGAATCAATGAAGAGGAGCTTGAAGATAAGGTAACCAAGGAAAAAACTCTCCAACCAAGATTTTAAAAATGCTTTTTAATTTTTTTCTTTCACCTCTTCTGTTCTAATTCTGCATGACACTGTCCCTGAGAAATCCCTGGGTATTGTGTGAATGGATGTACTTGTGAGCCTTCCATTGCCAAGATTATTGTCTTACTGACAGATCCCTCAAATGGATGAACAAAAGTGCTGTTTCTATACCTCTCTTTTGCTGGGTTATTGCATTGCTAAGACAATGTCTAGGCATGATCACTAGTATTGTCTAAAAGGGACAAGTCACATTTTAAAAAGCAGAGGTATAAATGGCAGCATAAGGAAAAGAAAGAAGAGTAGCTCTTCTAACTACCTCAAAAGGATCAGGAAAGAAATGTCCTGTCTTCAGAAACTCTTTCAACTCTTTCTTAAAGGGAATTCTGTTCAGTTCAGGGCCTCTGCAGCATTTTCCCTTTGTCATATGCAACAATGAGCCAATCCAACAGAGATGGAAGGAATCACAATGACAAGTAAATAGGGGAAATATTGCTGAACTAGAAAAATTCAATACGAGAGTTAGAGTATGTTAAGATAGAGGAGGAAACAACAGTTTGTACATTACATCATTTGTGTTCTACTGTTTGTTGCTTTTTTTTCCTTTCCTTTTACTTGCAGCTGTGTCTGTTTTCCTATTTTTACTCAAGCCTTTCAGTCAATCATAGCAGTCTCAAACAGATGTGCAGAGCAATAATATGATAGTAAAATTTTACAAGCATGATTCATTTTTGGTTTGCAGTTTTTAGATGAAGAAAAGTCTTGTGTATTTACAGAAAATATGGCACACATCTTGTCAAGAAGTATAAAAATGCATTTTATTTTGCTTGAGGAAGGATTATGCATAGACTTCACAATTTGCCCATCTCAATTCACAACATTTACAGTATTTAAGGTCATTCATATGGAATACCTTTAATGACACTATGAGATAAAGAAAGATATTATCAAGTCAAAATCTGCTATTGGTTATTCCTCTTCAATGGTATTTTCTCCTGGTACCTATTTGGAAGAGAAATTGAAAGTGAAATTGATATATGCCCTTAACAATACAAGCACTTAGAGCTGGCTGAATAGCAGAAATCTCATTTGTGAATAAAAGGGCTGAGTTAGATTGCCTGTGACTGCTGTGGTCATGCCCTGAATGATTCCAAAGATTAGACATATACATACAATTCACTGGTGAAAATGTTCATGGACCTCAAAGACTTCACTGGCACCACTGGAAAAACAGAAGGGCTGTGCTGGGTGAGGCCAAGGTCAGGCTATCCCAGTACCCTTTATTTAACCATAAGAAACACTAAGCATGGATCTAGGGAAGCATAAAAATGAGCCAAACCTATATGATGCTTTTGTCTACTACTCTTGGAATTCTAACTATTTTGATGTCAGATATTTTGTGAATTGTTTATTTTTTCTACTCATCTCAAGATCCTGAAGGATTCTAGGATTTTTCCTGTCTCTACTTGAACTCATAGCTCAGCTATGAAGGTAAAGGAACTCCATTCTTGTTTTCCTTTGAACCTGTTTCCTACTGGCTTTGTTTGATGGTTTTTCAGTGGAAGATGCAACAACCAAATGCGATTATTTTTCTCTAATTTTACACATGCCAGTTATTTGTTAAATAATAAGAAACAGAAGGAATGCTTTGTGAGCCAGGTAGATAATCACAAAACATAAACACTGGCATATTGTGCTAAAAAGATCTGACTGTGTCCATATAATGTGCTTAATCTCATGTAGATAACCTTGAACAATTAGTATTTTTGAAGAAGAATATAGCTGCTTCACACATTGTGGAAGAAGGTGGCTACACTGTGGTAAACATCCGTGATGAATGTTTTAAATGGTTCAAATCAGCAACAAAATTATGATGAGCCTTCACATGAACCTCATGCCAGCCTCAATATCGAGATCAATTTAAAAAGTGAAAGAAACAGAAGAGGAATTTAATCACATCTGCTCTTATTCCTCTGTCTTGAATTTCTGTCTTATTGTTGCATGAGCCTATCAACAGCTGGTATCAATTAGAATAATCCTTTTTAAACATCTAGGATTTAAAAATTCCAAGCTTCAAATGATGACTAAATGACAACAAAATACAACCAGTTAAAAATTATGATAGTGTTTTATCGCAGGTATTTTCTTCAAAATGAAAAAAATTTGAAGCAAATAATTTTTCAGGAAGATTTAAAGCTAAAAAGACCACACATATTTCTGAGGAGTTTAAACCAAATCCCATAACAGCAAAATCATAATCAGAATTTACAAGTATCTAAAAAGAAGAAAAAAAATAATTTTTCTTGTGTTTTATTGGAAAAAAATGTAATACATTGAAAATAGGAAGATTGACATAAATAGTTACTCTAGAACACAGATAAGAAAAGAAAAACAATCCATCATTCGGTGTCAGAGTGGATGTGTGGGTTTCTAGATGGAGTGTCTCTGTATCTCTGAAAATACAACAGCAATATAATTCTAGAAGTCATGTGATAGCACAATGAATGTGTCAGGATAATAAATTTTCTTATCTGTTTTGCAGAATAGCTATATCTTGTATTCATATTTTTAAATAATGAAATTATTTTAATCAGTAATTAATAAGCAAGAGTTTGTATCTGTGAATGTGCAAACAGTACAATAAACCATGAGTAAAAATTTGAATGAAAAATATAACTCCCAAATTATCTTATGAAACAATACCTGTCCATGGCTATTTGAATAGCACATCATAATATGAATAAATAAATGAAAAACAGTTAATTAAACACATTTTTGGAGAATTGATGTGTTTGACTAATCCTTTGTCATGTCACAGATTGTTCAAATGTTTCTCTCTTCAAGAAATAATGGTGTATAATTTTGGTGTCATTTGAGGAGGAAGAAGTGACTCTTCCTAAAAACTGAGCAGGATGATCCCTTGATCTCTAGTTACCTCCTCATTTTCGTCTTGCATTGCCAGCAAAATGCCAGCTGCAAAACCTATTTTGCATCTAGTTGTGATTTCAGAATTAAATGCAATGCAATTAGTTCCTTTTATATGTTTGGTAATCTTGTTAAGACAACTCATTAGGTGTCTTGGCAATTGGAAATTACTAGGTTTCAGAACATGTGCGTTTCCCTAGTGAATACCAATTATTCCTAAATGAGGCAATTGTTCTTTAGAGTAAAGGGAAAAGTGAGTCCCAGAAAGTTTTCTGAGTTTTTATACTGCCTTGACTTTTAAAAAAATTAACATAGATTTTAGTGCTTTCTCCATAAAATTCTGCATATCTATAAATAGTCTAATCCTATTTTCCTATTTTTTTTTATCCAATCACGTCAAAACTGTGGAACAAGATATAAATTGCTCATGGGAAACGTATTTCTATCATTGAAACATGCGATAACTGACACAGAGATTAAGATAAGCAATGTAGGTAGAATTTTTAAAATCCTGCTATTTTAAACCAGGAATTTACTATTATATTCATTAATTAATAATTTAGGCAGTTGCAGGATAAGTCTATAATGCTAACAGTTCATAGGAAGTTGCTACAGCTGCAAAAAAATAGACATATAGTATTTTAACATTCAACTTACTATGTTTCAAAGTCTTAGGCAACATCAATACATTGTCCCCACACGGTTCATTTCCAAACCCTTTCTCATAGCCACGAAGCCAGAAACAAAATGAAATTCTGCAACTGCTCCAAAGATTCAACGACTGCTAAATTCTGTATTCTGCATATACATCTGTCCAGGCCTCTTTCTTCACTAAGAAAAGAAGCATGTTGGAAAGAATGTAGCAGAATTAAGATCTTCAGTAAATATGGCAGGAAAAACAGGAAATAGAATTTCTGTTTTCCTTATGTGTTTGCTCTTTCAGTGTCTCCAGCTGAATTAATTATGTCTAAAGCAATACTGTTCTTGCTTTGATGACAGAATTAAGGAGTCTAACGCTTTTTTGCTGTTGCAGAACAGGAAGCAGTAGCCACAAAGTTTTTAAGATCAAAAGCTATCAGAAATTATGGGAAAGGATGTGGCCGGTGACGAGGGCCGGTCAGCTGACCACAGGGACGGCCAGCAGCTCTTCGGCTTGTTCTGAAAGTTTCCCTTTTGTTAAGTCAACTTCAGCTGAGGACTTCTTTTCCCCTTGCCGTGAGCCGGGCTTCCCTGGGATGGTGGCCACTGTCCCAAAAGCTGGAGAGCTGCTGAGAGAGAGAGTGTTCTCTTGCCCGGAACCCAAAATCAGACACAAGACTCCATGGTCGGCTTTGCTTGGGTTCAGGGGCAAAAGACCCCGGAGAGCCCAAATTTCAGACTTTTATTCTGAGGGTTACAACTTATCTCATAATGTTACAGGGGAGGAACAGGGAAGGGTCAGAGGGTCAGGGCCTAATCAGGAGGGAGTAAGGAAGGAGAGAGTGAGACACAAGATACCATTGTTAACTGAGGGATGGGAGGGGGGAGTTCGACTCTCTTTCCAAGGCCAAACTTAACTCTACCTTTAGAGAGGCCTCACTTTCTAGGCCCCCCACAAATTCCTCAGAGGGTATGTAACTCTCTGGGCTTGAACCACTGCTACAAAAGGATACACGAATGAGAACACCACAACAGAGTACAAACTTGCATAGCAAAAATTCTGCATATTGGTCCTGTTCTTCCTTTCTTCTCTTCAGCTACCTAACCTGAACTCTATTTTCCTTTCACAGAGCTTTTGAGAATCACTACCACTTTTCACCATTGCAAGGCCATTTTCTGTCTCTGAAAAAATCAAAACCTTTGAATTAGGGGAATATGTGAACTCTTAAGAAAAAAGCTTTCAGAGTCAAAACCTGGAATTTGGAAGTTACTTGGAGTTTAGGTTATATATAAATTTCAGAGACTTAATCCTTTAAAAAAGGTGTACTGACAATCTTAAACCAGGACAGATTTTTATATTTAAGCAAATATAGTAGCAAAGACATTGTTCATTTGCATTTAAAGGAAGTCTGGTCATGTCATGGTGCACATAAATGAAAAACCACACATTTATCTGGCCAGGCACTATTATCCCAGGATCATGTAGCTTCACAGCTTTAAATAAGGCTTGATATGTGGTATGTGCTAGCAAATCTCAGAAGATCATTGCTGTCTCATAGATGTATGATATAAATTATTTAATGTGGCTTCGAGGCCTACATTGTTTTGTTTCTTTCCAATTTCTCTCTTCCATAAAGGTGTTTGTTCATTAAACAGTGCTAACCTTTAGCTGGTAAAATACAGTGGCTACAGTGCATTGCATTAAAACAAAGCTAATGGTTTTCATTCTTATGTGGGTGGAAAAACACTTTAATCCACAAAAATAGTGATGTAATAGAAAATGTTTCAATAAAATATACTATTGAAGAGTATGTTTTTTAATAAAAATTGTCTGAACTAAAAAAAAAATTAGTGTCATTTAAGGAGAAACCGTTCTGGACAAGATTTTTCAATTTTTACTTGAAAAGTTTCAGACTAAAAGGCCTGAATAGTTTTGAATAAAATGAAACCTTTCTATTCATTATTGAACTGATGAAATTTTGCTTGGTCTCAAGGTGCATAGATCAATAGGACACACAGCCTATGGCTACTTTTTTGAAGAGAGTTCTCCATGTGGCAAAACATGTGGCCCACGCATTTGATCATTTGAAAATGGCAAAGTAAAAGAAAAGGAGGAAGAAGATGGGAGCACCTCTCACAGATCTGCTCCAGAAACCACCACTCCTTCGTGGGACAGACAACCAAATTATTTTTATGAGTGTGGAGTAGCAGTGTGAAGTTCTGACTGTGCTGTTGAAGGTACAAATTAATTTATGATCTATCCCTTTGTATTGTCTGCAGTACTGACTGCTTTTATTCTCAAGTGTGCTTGCTTCTGCCAGAACCAGGTTTACAGTAATAAAATCCTAACACACACCTCCCAGTAAGTTGCTCACAAAGCCTCTAATTAAGTCATTCCTACTCTGCCACTTCTACTAGTCTACACCTTGTTGTTTCAATATCATAAGCTTCGGTTTTTGCAGCCATGTGTAATGATGTCCAAAAATTATCATTAACGTGTTTTATATCTCTCCAGTGTCTTTTGTGAGGCTGGAGCTGAGAAAAACCTTGAAGCATTCTTGTGCCAATCTAATTGACCTGAATGCCTCATGCCCCACCAACTGGTTAAAACAGGTCATGATGTTACTGGGCTTAAATAAAACATCTGAGAAAATTATTTGTAAGTTTTAAATGTACAGATATTTTTGCAGAAATGGTGAAAAGCATGTTGTATGCCACTTTACCCACTATGCCTCACTGACCTTTAATATACAATGACTTTTTTTAACCCAGGCAGAAATTGTGTGCTCTACCAGCAGTGGAACGATCCACTCAGTGTAGAATCAGATTAAATGAAATTAGTATGATGCTTATAAACTTTGTTCAGTCTAACCATACTTTAAAAGAATTGTCTAAAACTTGTATCTATACCTGGGAATATACATTCCTGTTATTAAATGTGCTCAGTAAGCCAAGAAAATTATTTTATAATTATAAGCATTTAGTGGCATTGATTTTTATAGCTTGTTTTTTTTTTAACTCCTTATCAGTATTGAGCAGATGGGACATAACCATGAAAAATTGTATTTTAAATGTGATTACTATACTTGAATTATATTCGAAAAATTTTGTTCAGTGAAGCATTTACAAATACAATTTTACTTCCAGATGGAGCTTCAAAGTAAAGGTATTTTCCTGTTTAGTACAATGATATTTAAATACTGTCTCTAACATATAAGAGAAAACAGAAAAATAAAAACTATATAAAATAAAATATATCATGTTTTAGAAAAAGCTCTGTATAAGATGTCATTTTGCAATAAAATGTTTGATCTAGTCTCTAGTTAGTATTCAGCAAATCCTTTCCCAAAACCAGCCTTAACAATATTGAACGAAGTATGATTTTTGATTGAAATTTTGGATTACAACACAGCAACACAGTTTGTCCATTGCAATTTCTATACTTAAAGCATAATCTTTTCATTTTAAATGTCCTTCTGTACTCTTTGATATTTAATCTGGAGAGTGGAGATTCAGATTTTCTGCATAACCTTCTTTTGTGAAAAAAAAACATGTATAAGTAGGACGCGAATCCATAAGAATTGGACCAGAGGTTACAGACGGAAACCTCTGAACAATAAACCGACACAGGAAATGTCTGCACAAGTGGGATTAAGGTGCTGCACTGCAACCAACTTCCCCTTACTTGTCCTTTAAGAATCTATTTTGTTTATTCATATATTTAGGGAAAATTGTTCCTCAGTGAAGAGGAAATCAAGCCCTTGAACACAAATGTAAATAGTAAAATGAGATTACTGGGACACCTGTGATATATTTTAGAACACAAACCATATGTTTCCCCACCTTGAATCTCAAATTCACCTACTACCTTGTTAAAATAGAAGCTGCTTTGTATTCCCTAGAATTCTCTTCTTATGGTTGCTGAAGAAAGTGTCTGTACATGGATTTAGTGTTCTTGCTTTTTGAGGGACAAGCACTGGCACATATTTTTTTTCTCTCTCCTTTAATCTCTTTTGTTGTTTCTTGAAATGTAAAGCTAAGCTCTAAAGGGCCCATTCATCATTGTCTCACAGTGCTGCAGCTGATCACACCTGTGTCTCACAGATATGAACTGTGACCAAATCAAAATAACACTGTTTCACACACTGCATCTGTGTAAGTGGGCAAAAAGGGAAAGATGAATTGTGCCTTGGTAGGGTGACAATTTTATAATAATACAGTAATTAAAAATAAAAGAAGGGAAAATGAAAATGGGAAAAGAAATGAAAAGGAAAAAGAAGATAAATAAGAAAAAAGGGAAGAGGGAAACTAAGGGAAGGGAAGGGAAGGGAAGGGAAGGGAAGGGAAGGGAAGGTTTCGGGAAGGTTTCGGGAAGGGAAGGTTTCGGGAAGGGAAGGGAAGGTTTCGGGA
>JAHLSL010000022.1:25148279-25172300 GCA_025920805.1 Petroica traversi
GGGAAGGGAAGGGAAGGGAAGGGAAGGGAAGGGAAGGGAAGGGAAGGGAATTTCTATCTGAGTACATGTAACTATTCTCAGAAAACAAAATCGTGAAATGATGGCTTTGGAAAAAACTAGTTATGGGAACAATTGAAAAAGCTTCTTCTAGAGAGAGTGGTAATTTCTCAAGAAACCTAGAAGGAATTAAATAAAATGGAGGAGGAGAGCAATGAATCTCAACAGTTTATTTAATTCTTCCTTTATAAAATGTAATTTCTGTCAATTTATATTAATTTTCCTTAGAGAGTGTGGATAATAGCTAAGGTTTGATAAAAAACCCCAGAGGACTCTTACAAGCATATATTTATTTATATTGTTAAAACTTATTCATATTTGTAAGCTACTAGACGTATTTGAAACAAGCAGGTTATATAGACAGGCAGTAAATTTAAAGCTTTTCTTATTACTGATGCATTCATCTGTTTTCCTCTCCTTTGTAACTTCTAGAGTTTTCTCTTCTTAAATTAGGCCTCAAACCTATGCAGAGCCCCACAACAATTTGAGGATTTTTTTGGCTGGAGTTTGGGTTTGCCTTTTGTTGTTTGATTGGGGGGGGGGGGGGGGGGGGGTTGATTTTTTTTGCTTGGTTTTTTTTCTTTCTAGTACTTTCTTAGTGTTCCAGGGTCCAAATGAAATGATCCATGCAGGAATAGAGAGTGACAAACCCTTGCATGCAAATACCTTTTCTATCTTTCTGCATAGGAAATGCTAGATTGATTTTCATGGGAGTAAAGACAGGGATAGTTCTGAGCTCAGCAGAAAGCTGTCAGCCTGCAGCTGAACATATACAGGTCTGTTGTCTTCTGGCCATCTGCTGTTTATATAGTGGGGAAAGATCTGAAATCCTTTTCTGTGCACTGTAGCATCAAGACCACTCACTGAAAAGTTAATTTTGTGAATTCCCAAGTAGACTACCAATGACTTGCATCAGGGTCTCATTAGTGACCATCTCCTCGTTCTTCATTGAAGGAGGGATTTCTGTGCCAACATTTCAGATGGCCAGCCAGAATGATAAATCATCTCTGTATTACATGACCCACCTGCACTGCTGTTAAGGAGGGGCAAAATGTTGTGTTTTGCTATTGGGCAGGATATTTCAACAAAACCACAGTAAAAAATATCTTCTAAAGGATTTGTTTTTCTTGATAGGAAAACCTCTGTTCCAAAGCCCTTACAAAAGTGGTTCTTCACCATAAACAAAGCCTCCAGTGTGCTGTGCCACTGCAGTCCTGCTTATTTAAAAAAATATATAGATTTCACAGACACAGAAAGAGTTTCTGGTGGAGAAGAGAGATAAGGAGTCAGAGTCTGAATGTTGTTTCACAGAAAAAAACCAATCTCCTTACTTCTTTGGAAAACGCTTAGCACTGACATGGTCTATGTATGAGGGGTTAAGATGGAGCCCATTTTTATGTATAGAGCTATTCAGAACAGCAAAAGGATGAGGTTGCTGCACAATACCAGATTTGTCTATTCTTGCAGAGAAAATAAAGCTCCAACAAGGTTGTTTTAGAAGAAGGATGTGCAGCACAGCTGACTCTTTGCCATTGCTCAGCAAAGAAAACCTGGTGTAAATGAGAGCAATAGAGACTCTCCTTTGTAAAAATTTTTCAGCTTCTGCTGCTGCTGAAATTCTGAAAAAACGGAGATGAGAAAAAATGTACCTGAGTTACCAAGGAATACCAAGGTGTTTTAAAACATGAAAACTGTATTCATGTGTGATCTTTTAGACAGTAAAGCTACTTTTCTAGGGCTAGTGGAGATACTTAAGGGACTATTTCTTTGGAACCTTTATAAATAAATTCAAAAGATTTTATACATGCTGGTACTAAGACTGTGTAATATGCTTGACTTCAAAAATAGATGGACATAGGACACTCTTCTATTTCTTTGAAATAATTTAAGGAGCAAAAAACAAGAAATAAACAGTGGGGTTTTTTTATTTTTAGCTTGAAGAAACTAGTAAGGAGTTGAGAAGATTAACTGGCATGTCCTGACAAAGCTGATTGACTACAAGCATCTTCTTCCTACAGGTTCAGCAGCCTGGTGAGCCCCTATGCAAGTGATAAACTGGCATCCAGGGGATTTTTCCAGGTGTACTATAGGTAAATAGAGTCTATGCATTTTTAATAACATTCAGATTAGCAGCTTATTACTCACAGATCAATCAAAAGAACTTAGGTGTGTTGCAGAAGCTACATCCTAAAAGTAGAAAAAAGAAAATAAAAGAAAATGTAGTGAAAATTGGGAAGTCACACCACAAAGTCCATCCGCACATTCAGTGAGAAACACAGAGGGAAACAGCTTCTTACGGTTCAGCTGTTCATGTTCTACCCACAGATGCTTATCTCTTCTTTATGGTTTACTACACAGTGACTCAACTCACAACAGCATTTGACTCAAACTCTGGGTGGAAGATTAGACTCTAACCTAATAAAATTTTCTTCTAAAGACTCAGTTTGCTGGTTCAGTGTCTATAAAGAGGCTTGTCTGCCTTACATTTTTCTGGTCCAATAGGAAAAATCATTTTTGCCAAGGCTTTAAACTTCCATGTTGCCATTTAAGCTCGGTCATACCCTGTAATGTCAATTTTTTTTTTCTAGCCATTATAAATTACAATAATATTAGTCAAAACAATTTTAAAAACATTGTTTTGCACTGTGATACAGCAGCTTTCAGAGATATCAATCCAATGGCCTCAGAATTTGGTTTGTAAACCAAACAGATAAATGGAAAAAAGAAATAATAAAAAAATCCAGATTTAAATTTTTTTAATGTTTATTTTAAATAGTTTCAAAAGCATTTGCATAGTCATAAACAATGTATTAGTTAATGTGTAAAGTTGTGCTAAAGCCCAAAGTTGTATTTCATTCAGGCCTTAAGACACTACTTTGTCCTTTTGTTCAGTGTCTTCCTTATTGTGTAATGATTTAGTAAATGTCACAGTAGACAGAATCAGGGAATATCTCAGTCAGCAGCTTCTAAATCAACAACTAATTAGAAAATTTAGAGTGCATCTTATTTGCATGTGCAAATTTCAGCTACTGGAAACGTGTCGGGGCTGTTCCAAAATCCTTTAAGCAGCAGTTACTGTGGTTACAATCAATGGACAATTAATATTCTATTATTGCTATAATATTTAAATATCTAAAATCTAAATCTAAACACATGGTAAAAAGTCTTTAATAAAATACATTTCAAAAAATCTTTCCTATTAAAGATTTTAATATGTCTTACAATATCTATGATGTCTTATTTTCAAATTTTTGAGTTTGGAAATGGAAACAGTTGTTACTTCTGCAAAATAGGGCAAGATAATGAAACATTCTTTTCTCACTGAAGTTTCCACATTCTTAGAGAATTCTTTGTGATTTTTCTACATTTTACATCATGTATTAAATTACATACAAATGTACATAATATCACTGAAGCCAATTAATGAAATTGCTAGTTTGTCAGTAGACCTATGGATAAACAAGTCCCAGCTTGATCCATGTCAAATGCAAATATAAAAAAAAGGTGTCTTGTGAAGTGCTAGCCCAGATATCATTCATGGAAAGAACTTGACACAGGTTTCTTCTCTGTCTGCTGAATCTCTCCTCACTTTTTTTCACTTCTTTTCTCTATTTACCCAGAATATTTCTCTAAAATTGTCATGTTCCTCTTCCTCCATGTGTTCAAGAACTTACTTCCACCCTTCCAAATCCCACTTATTCCCACACAGATTCCTGAGGCAAATATCCTTTGTTTCTACATCCATTCCATTCCAGCAAAACTTGCAAGAACACAAATCCTTCCCTTTTCTACTGTAGAAACTGTAGGGAAAGCCTCATGTGGAATTTTGAGAAAATAAAAAAAAAAAAACAAAAAACCAAAGAAATGTCCTAGAGAGGATCCTCACTCAAAATCATTTTTAGAAGGAGTATTTTTACATGACATGTTCCCTTGCAAAATAATCCCACCTTTTCCTTTCCAAAGAATATTTTCTCATTTAAAATCAACTTGCATTTTAAAAAATCAAATAGTTCTGTTTCCAAAGAATCAAATTTAATTAGGTTCACTATTTTTTTTATTCCTGTCACCCTTGTTAAAGGCAAATTTAGCAACAGGCAAGCTCCAAAGAACAATCTTTCTGGCTTTTAGCCTTTTCCTAGGTCACACATTGGCATGTCCCATGTGCTAAGCTTGTCAGTCACCACTCACAATCAGACAGTCAAGCAACTTCCCAAGAGTTTCCTTCTTTTTTTTCATCCTTGTTAGCCAGCTCTATACCCCTTTTCTTTAAATGTGTCATTACCTTATACATGCACTAAGCTTACTGGTTTTGGCCAAGAAGTACAGAAGAAAAAACTGAAGCCCTTGTCTGATTTCTTATTGAGTTTTCAAGTATCTGCTTTTATAATATAAAATATTAGGTTCTTTCCATTTGTGAGAAGAATACAAAAAATACAGTAAATTAAAGCTACTTCATTATTAACACTTTTGTGTTCCTGCTTTAATAAACTACAAGAGTTTTGACTGAACATTTTGCATTATCAGATTTGATACAAATTTTAAGATATTGTGATAAAAATAGGTACTTTTATAATTTTAAGTGATAACTTAAAGGGTAAAAAAGATTAAATTTTCTTTCTAAAGAAATAACTTTCTGTGGTGTTAAAGGTATCATTTTTCTAATTAGCAGATGCTACAAAATTTCTATAGAATTGCTTTGTAGTATACTTTATGCCTTAACAAGTAACCATTTATGTATTTCAGTGACAATTAACAAAGCAATAACTCCTTTGCAATTTCTCCATTCCCTAGTGGGGTTCCACAGGGCTCCATTTCAGACCAGCTTATCTTCATCATCTTCATAAACAACTGGGACACAGGACTTAAAGGTTTAGTGAGTTTGCTAGTGATACTAAATTGATAGAAGCTGTTGACTGCCTCGATGGCAAGGAGGTCCTGCAGAGAGATCATGACAGATGTTTGGGAAATCACCAACTCTATGATGTTTAACACAGAAAGTGTCAGATTCTGCTCCTGGGATGAGGCAACTCTGGATATATGGACAGAGTGGGGAACGAGAAACCAAAGACCAGCCCCACGGAAAGGGACCTGTGGGTCCTGGTCCATGGCAGTTTGAACGAGTCAGCAGTGCCCTGGCAGCCAGGAACAACAATTATGCCCTGGGGGGTACCAGGCTCAGCATCAACAGTGGGCAAGGGAGGAGATTGTCCTGCTCTGCTCTCTACTTGGGTGGCCTTATCTTGAGTGCTGGGGGCAGTTTTGGGTGCCACAATATAAAAAAGATATAACACGATTTGAAAATGTACAAAGGAGGGCTACAAGGATGGTGGGAGTTCTAGAGGGGAAGCCGTGTGAGAAGCTGAGGTCACTTGGTCTGTTCAGCTTGGAGGAGACTGAGGGTAAATCGCAGCACAGTTGTAACTTCCTCGTGAGGGGAAGAGGAGAGGCAGACACTGATCTCTTCTCTGTGGTGATCAGTGACAGAACTCGAGGGAATGGCCTGAAATTGTGTCAGTGGAGGTTTAGGTTGGCTATTAGGAAAATGTTCTTCACCTGAATAGTGACTGGGTGCTGCAACAGGCTCCCCAAGGAAGGAGTCATCTGTTTTTGCTCCTCCAGAATATACAGTGCCATATAATATTGTGGTTATATAGATTGAAATGCTTTCAAATGTGAAAAAGGACTGAATATACATCCCTTACTTTGGACTTTTCCTAGATAAGACAGAAGTATTAGCACTACCAACTTTTTATATGTTTACCTTACCTTTGTTTTGGGACATCAAGTGTCTTAAAATTATTTTGTTCCTGTGGCAAACTGCTTACTTTTATGGTCTTTTTCTTATATTTTTATTTTTAATTTAAGTAGTCCAAGTAATATTTTTATTTAAAATTGATCAAAACCCGTTCCTTATTTTGAATGATGTTTTTAAACATAGACTCCTTAGTTACCTTAGAAATTTTGGACTATATCTGACCCTACTTCTGATCAGTTTTCTTCATCTTCCAGCCCTGTTATTTTTTTAATCCCTCATTCTGCACCAGGTGTAACTTTAGTTCATGTTTTTGTTTTTCCCTGACCATAGTAACTATCTCTGCTTCCCACACTTGACTCCATCCTTGCTTTAATCATTGAGCCCAACCATCCACAACCTAGTCCTGTTTCCTTTAGAGCTTTAGTTCCACCTCCAACAAAGTGAGAAAAAGATTGTTATATCTATCTATTCTAAGGGAATGTGCACAAAGTTAGAATTTCATCCAGATTCTGGTTCACTGTGAATTTTGAAACTTTTAATTAAGACTTAAAATATTTTAATTTTATTCTTCATTTATTTTTCCTTTAGATTCTTACCCCAACTACTTAGTGTGATAACCAAATCATGACAACAGTTACACATCTTTCCACACTGCCCTTCAAGTCCAGGGAACAGTAATAGGGATAATCCTTTTTGTCCTAAAATCTACTGAATAGCTGCTGTTCATAATGACACCAGTTTAGACAAGAGATGCTTTGGTCTGCTTAACTTCTAGTAAATTAGAAAAGCAAATAGAATAGATGATCAAAATTAGGATTTTAATATTTATATTTGGACAGGATTATAGCTTATTATCTTTCTTAATAACTCTAATGAACATATTTATAAATATAAAATGAAGAAATGATAAATAAATAAATGAAAATAAAAGTTTCTGAGATATTCTGACATAGGGAATTAGAGTTAACATTAGGAATGAATGGAGTCAGTGAGATTTTTTTTATTCTGATCAAAGTATTTGAAGTTTCTGGTGAGGGGTGATTGCATGAACAACCCAGTCATAGAATAGTCATTGGGGAAAAAAATGCTAGATTCAAAGCAAAGGTTGCCAATGAGACTTCAAGGTCTACTTTGTGAAATTACACTGAAAAGCAGTGGCTATGGAAAGGAGCAAGTCTTGCAATAGCATCTTAGTACTTCTTGGAAGCAATTTCTCATATACTTCAGAATGCTTTAAGGTGGAAAACATGCTCAACATCAGAACCAGCTGTTAACTGAGCACGAACAAGTCCACCACTAAACCCTGTCTCTGAGTGCCACATCTACACATCTTTTAAATGCATCCAGGTGTTATGATTCCACCACTTCCCTAGGCAGCCTGTTACAACATTTTCGTGGTAGGCTGGCCTTGGCTGGAAACCAGGTGCTACCAAGGCTGCTCTGTCTTTCCTCTCTTCAGCAGGACAGGGTAAGGGAAAATAAGGTGGAAAAAAACCCAAAACCCTGTGCAGTTTAATTAAAAAAGGGGCAAAATCCATGCATAGAAGCAAAGGGAAAAAAAATTATTCTCTCCTTTCCATTAGCAGCAATTTCCATGCACTTCCCAAGGAGGAGGGCTCCAGGATGCGCAGAGGTTACTCCAGAAGACAAACCTTGGAATAACTAATTAATTAAACCCCCCATACACACACAATTTCTGTTAGCTTTTATTGATCAACAGACATCATACGGTTTGGAATATCCCATGCTTGGGTCAGCTGTTCTGGCTATGATGCCTGGCAAGTTCTTGCCCATCCTCAGTCTCCTGGTGAGAGGGGAAAGCGCTGATGCTGTGGCTGCACTGCCCAGCAGTAGCCAAAATGCTGGTGTGTTTTCAGTTCCAGTGATATCTGTATTCCAGTTAAATAGCCTCAACTATTGACAAAGTGATACGTGAAGGTGTTTGTATTTTCTTGATGGTGCACATTTGAAAGCTAGTTCACCTTTCAGACAGGAGGATTTTTGCACTGTTGATCTGAAAGTAATTACAGATCAACAGTGCAAAAAATATGAAAAGGTATCTGGACACAGCAGAAAATTTGTGAGGAAAGTTTTTCCACCATTATCTAAACAAGAAATATTTAATTATTTTTGTTTAAGGGTTTTTATTTTCTTGGGGTTTTAAATTTTGTAAATCACAGACAATTTTTTTTCCTTCTACAACTATTTGCACCCTAATTTAAGCTATTTAGATGTCAAGGGACCTGACACATATACACAATTGCCACTTAGATGTTTAAGTTAGCTAAATGTTTAAGTTGAGCTTGAAGTTAATTGCAGTTGAACATTGTTTGCCCAGTAAAGGCCAGTTTGTCAACCCAGCTACAAAAAATATTTGTACGTACATCATTTCCAACATTCACAATTCCTAACACATGCTTGCTTCCCCATTATAACTTCTATATATGAGTACTAGTTATCATGTTTACCAATGTCAATTATACATTTATCCTTCAGTCCTTCAAAAACTCAATCCTGTGTCACCTTGTCTGTTATTTCACCCACAGCTCATGGCAGACCAACTGCTATGTGGTTGTCCAGATGATCCTGTTCATTCCTTTGCACACTGGCACACTCCAAAACTCCTCTGAGCTTTCTTGAGTTCTGTTAGTATACTAAAATCTACTGGAAGTTAATAAACACCATTTTCAAGAGAATTGATAGAAAATACCTTTCAAACTAATTCAGCTAATTCAAACTAATTCTTTTACTACTTTGGGGTGAATAATGTAGTTACTGATATAAAATTTCCTAAAGCAAAACATTACAGTTCACATCTGCTCTTTTATACTACTATACTGTAACAACAAAAATAACATATTGTGAAATCCAAGATAGGATGCCATGATTTTGAAATACTCAGTATTTACATAGGGGAAAAAATGGTCAAAATAGTACCTAATAACTTTGTTGCAAAGCAATTTTTATCATTTTATGCTAAAATGGAGTTTTGAAAAGTAATTTCCAATCTATGTAATTTCCAATTTATGTATAAATTATCTTCAATAAAATATACTTCTGAGAAAATGGCTTCATCTGATTCAGGCATAGTTCCACCATAATGATAATTTTTTAAGAAATCCAGGACTAAGCTATGAAATTCAGTTATAGGCTCATTCAACTCTCATTAAAAAGGTGAATTTTTTCCCATTGTAATATCTTTTTTTACATCTGTCCTAAGGTCTTTTGGTGACAACCACCATATTGTTAAATACACAATGAGCAGCTAGAGCTGTTGATTTTAAAAACTGTGTCAAGTCTATTATGAAGTGTCCCAAGACACTAAGTTTTTGCCATGAAAAACTGAATTGATGCTGTTGAAGACAGATGACAGACTTGTTATCCCAGAGTTTGGGGGATTTCTTCTAGTTCCTTAGCTTTACTCATTTTAATTGGTTATCCCAAGGCATAGAAAGACAGAATGATCCAATTTCAAAAAATGAGTTGTAATCACAAGGGATTTTTTTTTTTTTGTAAGAGATATTTCAAAATACGGCCTGAAATCCTGATGGAAATAATAGTGAATAGCTCATCAGCCTTCAGGAGGGTGAATCTGAAACGTTTTCTCTTACAAAGACAAATCAGGTATGTGAAAACTTGCACTGAGCTGACATACCTTCAAGGCAAAATGTCTCTTATCACTGACTGTGAAGTTTCAATTCTGAACTTCATATACTTGATGTAAGAGTTTAGCAAGGGTGAGATGTAAAATGGATCTGAGGGTTCTGGTATCTTTAAGATTAGGAAATAGGTTGTAAAGACATCTTGTTCAGATAGTAATAACACAAAAATATCGTGCTATTTTCCACTACAGACTTGATCCTGAAGAAACTCTCAGATGGAAAGAAGTGATACAGCTACTGTCAAGGAAAAAGTAGAAATCTATAGCACAATTCATCTTGATATAGCTAGATAAAAAAACTGAAATGACAAACATAAATTATTTCTTTTGGTGTCTATTTCTCTACAGGATTTCAACTTTAAAAAATGAAATATTTCATAGTATAAGAAATCTCAGCTGCTACACATGTGCACCAGTATTTATTTTTAAATTCAAAAGTTACTATCTTATTATCTAATGTTTATTCTATTTTTTTTCCTAGCACGTAATTCCAAAAAGAAATAGAAAGAAATTCTGACAGTTTCTAGGTACTGCTCAGTTGTCTTTGTATTTTATGAAAATTATGAAAATTAGAAAAAACATTAAGAAAATATTTATACTACACAAAAGCAGTTGATAACCAGTAGCAGAAATCAGGGTGAAAGAAGATGGGCAATTTTCATATATAATAGCAGAAATTGAAAAACAGCAGCAGCCACAGCAAAAAAACAGAGAACATTGGTCCTAAGTGGAGGTAACAGAACAAAATTTATAAGCTCATAGCAAGTGATGAATAAATATATCTGGTCATGTATTAAATGTGCTGCATCTTATGAAGCAGCAACATCTAGTAATACCCTACTGCTGTGGAACAAAATTAACATAATCTCAGGTACAGATGGGTTGTTGAGGGACAAAACTAGGACTTTGTCTCTAGACAGTTTGTCTGAAGGCATGAAAGGCAGGAGATGCTTTTTTAACATAGTTGCCATATATCTTTGGTATTTGAACCTAGTATGAGCTTTTGAAGGACCCTGAGTACCTTATCTAATTCCTTAGGAGCTAGAATCCTTCCAGATGAAGCCAAACTGCCACACACAGTTCAGCCACTTTTGGTATCCATCTGTACATGTTGCTATTTCCCACTCTTGGAGCTATGCTCTCAGTATTTACTCAGTAATATATTGCATTGGAAAAGTGGACTTACCTGAGCGGACCAAAATGAATAATGCTTCTAAATACTGGTATTTCATTTCAGTTCTTTATTTGGCTTTGTTATTTAGTAAGTGTTAGTTATACTGCTAATGTTTAATCATAAACCCCCTGCTAATACCTCGATGGACCTTAAAATATCAAATAAAAAAAGTTGGTTCCATGGGATAATTCTCATAGCTTAGTTGCCAGGTTAAAATGTGACTGTGCTTTATCTGCTGAACAGGCAACTTCTATGCCTAAAGTGGGAGTTACTATCTCTGTGGTTTCTTTATAGCTTCTAGGAGGAGATTTGAGACTTTTTGCTTCATCCTGCTCTGAATATCTTTCAAAGGCCTCTTCCACAATCTGTACACAAAGCCCAGGCAGAGTAGTTCCCTAAATATATCATGTATGCAGAAGATCATCCTGGTGCTGGAAAGTCATCACTCACACTGGTGATGACCACAGGGATGTTGCCAGCAGCATATTAGAACCACAGGACTTTTTACATGGGAAAATGCTGCCAGAAGAGGTCCTTAAAGGAGGAGGTGAAATACAATGATTGAACTGAATGTAGAATATCACACAAGGAAAATACCTGTTATTGATTACCTAACAGTTCTAAACAGAGAAGGGCTTTTTTTTCATTAGTTTGTAGCTTTTCTTCACTGTTGAAAGTTCTGTATTAAACTACACCTACCCAGCATGAGTAAGACTTAACATCATCTGTCTTGAGCCATCAAAGTCAGAACTCCAGCTGCACATGGCTTCCCTGGACAGACAATGATAAGAGACAGAGCCCTGAAGAGGATTATCTGTCTGGAGATTCCTCCAGAGCTTTCTCTGATGATATTATCAGGCACCAATGTTAGCAGTTTTCCTAAATGTCAAGTCTGGTAGGTGTGACAAATCCAGGAGTAGATAGTAGTTTCCTCTTCATTGTTATTGTAATAAACATAACCAGATTCATTGAAGAGAACTAGAATTTTTTTCTGAACTAGAGTATATTTTCTTCTACTTTTCTGCTATATTGTTGAAATTCCCATTGCCACTCCAGGTGAAATGGGATCCAGTGTCCAAGCCCGTTAAACTGCAACTCTGCCATTGAAATCTATAAGACTTTCCTACATGTGGCAGATTTGTGCTCTATTAATCATGCTTCTTAGCACCTGTGATTCAAATACAATAAATCACACAAACATTTTAGCCTTTTTCTAGAACTATTTAAGCAATCGAACAAGCAATCCAGTCTTTTTCCAGTCATGAAAATCTTTTCAAATTCCTTCCTTCTTTCCTGAGTGCAGAGAGGATCAGATCCAAATAAACAGAATATCTGTGGCTTATGTTTGTGAATTGCCTCATCATTTTTTATTTATAGTCCTCTGTTCTATGAATATTGTCCCATAATTACATATCACATTGTTGTTACACTTTTTCTTAAGTATCTGCGTTTTGAAGGGAAAGTTTTGTGTTTCATTTATTGTTCTATCTCCTTCTTTCAATATTCTTAGATCGCTATTTTTGAAAAGTTGATCTGAGATGGCTGGGTTTTTTACTACATAGCTGATTCAGCAATTAATGTTGCTTCCAAACTCTTTAATCTTTTGTGATGAAGCATTTACAACTGAAATGGCACAAGTTCAGTCAAAGACAGTTAGCATAGCAACTGCTCTTAAAAGTCATACTTCATGATTCCTTCAGCTTCTCTGTCTGTATTTTCAAGCTGGCTAATATATTTTGAATACATTTGAATTGCAGCTGGATATTATTAGATTAAAAAATAGTCAGACCACCTATATAAAAATGGTGTAAGCAACTGAGATACCTGGAGGCCTGGGGGGAAAAAAGTCTTATTTATTGTCAACACATTGGAAAAAATTCAGAGCTTCGTCTGTAGATTCTGCATAATCTTTTGTGATTATTCTCAACTGTAGCTTGGAAATATGAATTGGAGAAACTTCTTCCAGCACCTAAAAAATTTATATTATTATTAGGAGTTCACCATGGGGTTTTTTGGCTTCTTTTTTTTTTTTTTTTTTTTTTTAATCCTTGGTGGGATAAAAAAACTTTACTAGTCCTGTAATACAGAGGTGCACACTCCCCTACATCCAGCTATCAGTTTCTGGCACTACAACACATTGAGACCTGCTCAAACCAGAACAAAAGTTTTCATGAAGAGATAATGTTTGTGGCCCTGCTTCTAGCACAGAAATATTGTTGGGCTGTATTTGCAGAATGTATTTATCAATAAAGGGAACAGTGACATTATGCCCTTCTCTGAAAAACCCCCTTCAGCAGAATCCTTCCAATATGTGATGGAGTATAAAGAGAGATGAGTTGTTGAAGTAGAATGGCTACTACAGCTACAACTACTTCCTTCCCATGTGCCTGGTTTAATTGACTGGTTGCAATAAAAGTAGAATAGCTAATTTTCACAACAAATGTATAATTTAGTTAAGGTAAAAATGTAATCACAAATTGTATTAAATTACTCCAAATATCACTGAAAATAGGGAAAAAAATAAAAACATAAATTTGGCAATCTTCTGGAAGATGGCAACAAAATGTATATTGCTACACAGGCTTTGCAAAAGGACTTGGGGGATGCAGAGTCTGTAGTCAAAGTTAGGATGTTAAAAAACCTGCAACACTTTGCTGAATGGTGTTGTACAGAACAGGTGAAAACTGGAAAAAAAATCATATATACAGCATCAAAGCAAATGACTGTACACAAAAACGAATATTTTCTAATAAGGTTGAAAATTAACAGTCCGGGATGTTCTTATTATAATCTCAAGCAAACCTTAATTTACGGCATTTGTTCCCACTGCTGGACATTTTATCAGAACAGTTTCTCCTTCTTCACTACTTTGAATGAAGCATTGAATGACTGTTTCCATTTATATCTGGTAAGTACTGTTTCACATAGAGCTTTTTTCCCCCCTGCTTTGTAATTCACCCACATCAAACTAAAAATAAAATAAAGGCATGCTGTTCTTTTAAAACACATTGTGACATTGGGCTAACTCCCATTGCCATTTCTCTTTAACACAAGTAATTATACTCTTCAACTGCCCTTTGACTCTCTGTGGACCAATGGCAGTGGTGAAATGAACTTAATTAATTCTGTTCACTGGAGTGGAGTCTCTTAGCCATGGGAAGGCAGCTTGTTTCCATAGGTTTATGCCATTAGCTCTAAGCAGCTGGATCTATTTTTCCCTTCCATGTTGTCCCTGTTAGCCCTGATAGCTTGTTTTTACAAATGGCACATTCAGTGTGCAGAATGAGTCAAAATCTTCATATGGAACTGACTGTGACTCCACAAGGAAACTAGCAGATCAAGCAGCTAAAAATTCTAAAATCTTTTGAATCAACGTATGCAAATGGAAAGACCAGGGCCTGAGGCACAAGTTTTAGCAAAGCACTGAAACACATGCGTATTTAAGCATATTATTGTGACTTGCTACTCTCTTTTCAGAGAGTAATATGCAATATTTGCAATAATGTAATTTATTAAATTAATTGTGGATGCCCAAAGATGGGAATTATTTGCAGCAAGTTGTATTAGCTAAGTATAGAATTAAAAACAAAATCAAACTGCTAAACTAAAGCGCAAAAGTTGTTTGGAATCTGATAAATAGAAATATTATTTTATCAAAGTAGATCCACTGCTAGAATCTGATACCATAAGAATATGGTTATACTGTTTATATATGTTAAGTCTCTGCTATCACAAAAGGAGGAGGATAAACTCTCCCATGTCTGTTTATCCTTAATTACTGTTTCAGGTTTTCTGATCCAAAACTGGAATTGAACTCCTGAATACATAATATAATTTTCTATTGAAGCTGCTATATTTTGCATTTAACCACTCAGCATTTGTTGTTTAGGGGTAAAATGGCTCAAAAGCATAAGGCTAAAGTTCCAAACCCTGCTCTAGTGAATATTTCATATTTTATATACACGGTTTTTAAATAGAATGCACTTTACAAACAGGTCAGGCCAGCCACTGTGTTAGGCACGCCTACAAGACAACTCTGTCCTTAACTTATATACTTTAGAAAGATTGGAGAAATTACATTTAGTCTTCCTCATGTATACTCAGTGCCAAACAATATGTTTACTTCTGCATTTGGCTGCTTTCTTTCTTTCTTTCTTTTTCTTTTTTTTTTTTTCAATAAGGTTTCCTTTTTTTCTGGGAAAAAAAAAGTTAAAGATAACACTACTACTGGGCATATTAGTCAGAAACTCCAGAAATAAGATATTTGAGCGTAGAGAATTTGTTGCCTAGTCTTTCAGTAATGTCTGAAATCATGAAATATTTTTAGAGTCAGAATAAGTTCGATCATTTTCACATTTTCTCATGCCTAGCTGCCCTTTGGGATCCAGAGAGGAATAGAAAACATAAATCCCAATTTAAAGCATGAGTGATTGTTCTCATAGTATTTCAAATCCAGACAGAAGTAGTAAGTACTGGAGATCCCTCTGGGGAAGCCTGTTCTCAGGAGACTTCAGTCAAGATCTGAACTTGTACCACTTGGATATCTGCGTTTTTTTTCAGAATTACCTGAACGACATCAAGCCTATTCAGGTCCTCTACCTAATATACAATTTCATTTAGATAATAACTTTCTGATTCCTCTAGCTATACACTAGAGGAATATAAAAGAATTAGGACTTATTCAGCTGGAGTTTTTATGGTATATCTATTAGCATGATGTACGTTTAGGTGGAAGGGCCATCATGCAGATTATGACAACTTAGTAGGCTATATAACTCAGTTATGTTAGGAGAGGTGGTTCTCAGCTCCAGCTATAATTAGGCTTCTGTTCTATTGCAGAATAATTAATTAAACTGAGAGAAACACACACACACAAAAAAAAATTCCACTAAAATAATAATTTAAAAGAAAGCTTTCCTATGGAAGACTTCTTTGTAAAAAGCCAACCTTCACTACCACCCATTTAAGTTGAGGACAGTGAAAAGCAAGTAGCACTCAACACAGGAATTCAAGCTTCAAAGGGTTATCCTGAATTGGTTCACTGACAGAAAATTATCCAAGCAAAGGTCAGGCACTCATTAAACCTTATCTGAAGCCAAAGTTATATGTTATGGTTTATTGCCTCAAGTACCAATTAATAAAGAATTAAAGAAATGAAAAACCAGTGATTCATACCTTTGCTGGGAGAATACTCATACTTCAGCATAATAGGAAAATATTAATAGTCATTTTAGTCATGTACTATTTTATTAGGCACTTAACTCTGTAGGATTTATCAAAAGATATATGACATTCATTTTTAACAAAATGCTGAGGAGATTTGGAGAACATTTACTCAAAATCTAATAAAGTAGATTTGAGAGATATTTTCAAATAGAAGTCTTAAACACAGGCATCAATCATTAATGAAGTAAAAATGCTTAAGAATAGGGGTCTGGGTATAAAGAAGAGTAGAAATATCACTGTGATATCCAGGGCAATTGTCTTCTCTGAAAGCTACAACAGAAGTGCTGTAGCAGTACACAAGAGCACTAATGCTCACTAATGTAGTTTGCTTGCAAGAGAACGTCTAGCAGGCTTATTTTTATCATCACCGGTATTTCATTAGTTTGACTCAGTCTAGACATTTCTTCTCAGTGTTCATAGAGCTAAATGCTCCATACACTTGCCCCTATAACTGTGTTCAAAATAGTCTTATTTCTTATTTTTTTCAGCAGCAGCATATGCTTCTACCACCTAAGGCTCTGAACTGATGCCCTTTAGCATGCTAAACTGAAAATATGTTTGCACCATCAGATGCCAAAAAGGTTGCATCTGTCACAAAGTGCTTTCCATTGTCCTTGTCATCTGTCACATTAAGAGCTGGAAAATACAAGTCACTGGTGACTCTGATTGAAAAAGAGAAGGCAAAACTAATGTCCAACCAGAGACAGAAACTTGAGAGTCAGATAATCTCCTAGGTCAAACAGCAAAACCAGCAAATGCCTGGCCTCAGTGAAAACAGAATAAATCTGTGCAGAAAAATAAATTCTGAAAACTGAGTCTTCAAGCCTGAGCGTGCATAACTTGACTTCTTAATCTGTTAACATGACTCTTAACCACTTAAAATTTTTCCATTCTCTGTCTATCCAAAGACTGAGTTTTCCATCACTGTAGCATTATCTAGGCTCATCATGGAAATGTCTGTCTCTGTGTTTTGAGTGTCTAACGTATTAACCACTGCTGCCTCTTTCTGTTTCTTATCTGAGGAGACACACAGCACTTTCAATATATTCTGCATTTACATGAGGGTTTACATGAGAATTCAACTATTTTTGCTTATTCTATGATATCCCTTGGGCCATGATCTATGGAGATTTGAGGGATCAGCTCTCAGAAATTTCTTACATTCTTTCCTGGCCTGTTCCATCAAAGAATTCTTCTACATGAAAAATTTCACTACAAGGTTGACAAAAAAATGGTGAAGATCGAGACTTCCTTGAACTCAACAGGGGAATTTTCTACCATTTTTAAATCAGGTTCCTGAATTTTATTTAGAAGGGAGCTCATTGTTCTCAATGTATTGGGTCATTGTTGCACTGGATAAAGCAAATTTTTAAATAACAAAAACAATAATTTATCATGTAATACAATCTCAGAAGATACTTTTTTTTTTTGTAAGATTTCTGAGTATATTGTGAGAGACAATGATTTGTCTTTCTCTGAAACACATGAAGTGGTTTCTCACTCAGGGTTTGACCTTTTGTCTAAGTATTCTGTAGACAGAAGAGGTCTGCAGCAAATCCAGAGTCATCTGTTCAGGTAAGTGTTGATGAACTCTGGCTGATCTGATACAGGAATTCAGAATTATATATATATATATATATATGTATACAGATATATATGATCACTTTACTACAGTGGTTGCTTTGTGTTGCCTGAGTTGGTGAGGTGTTGCACAACTTTTCACCACTAAGTTTAACTACCAAATGAAATAATGCTTTCTTCTCACATGCAGCATCAGAGTGCTTAAGAGCCAGGTGTCACAGACAGCTGTTTCACATGACCAAATTCTGGCATCCTGGAGTACAACTTTGCATTGCAGAAAGGAGAATGAGAGGGATCACTGAGGGATGAATTTCTAACCCTGTGTTTATCTGGTGAAAAGATTCACAGGGCCGAGGACTAGACGTGACAGTTATGTAAGCTCATCTGACCTGTAAAAAAAAGACCACTGGAATCTCTATATCAATCCTGTACTAAGCCCTAAAATCTCTTGCTGAGCTAGAAAGCATTATTTCAGGGGATAAGCAAACTTGGTTTGGACTCCGGATAGCCCTGCGCAGGTGACAAATAACTGCCCCTCGCTGTGCCTAAAGCCCACCCTATTTTCTGTTGTCCAGGTTCAGCTGCCAAATCTTGCTCAGGTGCTTGCTCCTGGATGCTATTGACAGCAGTTTCATATCTAGTAAGCCTGCATAACATCATCAGCCTCTGCACTCAGTGCCATCAGCATTCTATACATTTGGGGCAATAACTGGAATAAAACTCACATTTTCAGCAATTTCTGTATGCAGGAATTCACATCTTAACTGGAGAGGGAGTGATTCCATGACTACTTTCCTGAGAAGGAAAATATTATTTTCTTTTTCAGGCACTGGGAAGAGTCAGTTCCTTAAGAAAACTTTTAGGGATTTTTATGAAATTAGAAATGTTTACTGGTCTCTTGTGGTTTTTATTTTCATAGATTTCAAACAAAAGTGAAACAAAAGTGCCTTTAAAGGGAGTAGCTAATTGTAATAAATCAACCTCCGAAGTATGTTTAAGTATTTCTCTTTTAATTTGTGCAATAAGGGAACCATTTAAAAAGTAGAGCAGGGTGCCTGCCACTTTTCTCCTCTGTAGGAGGAAAACACATAGTAGCATATGCCAAGTCTTATTCTCTTCCAAATGCTAACATGAGTGGATGTCAAATCAAATCTCTCATAGAAACAGAAATGCAGCTGCAGGTATTTTGTTTCTCAAAATCCTTCTGTTACTGATCTTTCTGTTTCCGTGTTTTATTTATTTCCTCAGAATAACTAAATGCTCAACCCAGAATATATGGGAATATGCATATGAGTATGCAAATATTCCTGTGTGCAGACATTTTCTAATCTTTTTATTATAGCATTTGAATATTTTGCCAAAAGTGTCTCTGTGGAAAAGCAAACAAAAAAGGGAGAAAAAAAATTGCATCTGATCCTTTATATTTTTAAACATGTCTTGTTTTGCCTTCTCTATATACATGCACTTTCAAGGAAGGAGGAAAAAAAGAATATTTTTACAACCTGGTGAAACAAAGGAGTATTATTATAACCTGGTTTTTACAACACATCTTATTTCTTTTCATTTTCTGATTGTGTGCCATTTGGTATTCTGTAGTCTAATTCACAGGAAAATTCATATCAGATAATTTTAGATTTTGGTGTTTTTAAATTTTCCTTCTCTTCTGGCTTCTAGTTAAAGAAGTCATAGGTTTTATTCTAAGTTTATTTTTAGAAACCTATCCAATAAATACTTTTTCCCTTTAAAAAGGAATATATTTTATCTGATTTAAAAAACAAACCTGTGAACTAAAACCATTGAATCCAGATCCAATAAACCACAAGGGAGGAGCTAGAAAGTGCCCTATGATTTCAGGGTTCTTCTCTGAAGACAAAGGCATTCCTGACTAACAATTCAAATTTGGATATTTAGTACCAAGCATGTACAGCAGCAACAACTGGATTTTTGTTTCTTCCTCGTTCCTCATTTGTATATAATTCCCTGCACATTCAAAGGATTACACACACTGTTTATGCGTCATGAAATCTCACTGAGTCCTGTTTCCTTAGAGTACTTACTCCTGCTGCTAAAAGGAAAATAGTTTCAAGAATCCTCTTTTTGCTGCCAAAGCTGCTGCTACTGAATGAACACATCCTGCCTGCAATACTGTGATTGATCCCTAAGATCCCTGTATCCAACAGGAGTTCAAAAGAATTCTGCTGTTGAAAGGACTAAAATTGGTGTTCCTTTAAGATTTACTGGCAAACTAAAGCTCCTTCATGTAACACAGATACTGCTCTGCCTTTAAACTCAACAGCACACCAAAGTGACACTGAACAAGTTCAAACTTTGAATGGCCTTGACAGCACACTGCACCTTAAAATTGGCATTTCCTAGCACAGAATGGTCCTTAGCTCATGAGCAATAGCTAATGTCACTGAACTTAGCCATAGCTTGCAGCTCCTCTCTGAAGCAGGACCTGTACACTGGGAACACATTCAAAATAATAAATTCTAAATAATCTAGCTCTTTGCAGTTACGGTTAAGGCCACCTTTGCAGCTTGTCAAACTCCATTGCCTTTAAAAACTCCGTTCTTCTACTACAAAGTACAGTTCATACATCCATGTAACCTCTTGCAGGGCTTGGTAGGCTAAAAAGATAGGCTTTAATAGATTGCTTTGAAGAGTGGAGAATAGAAAAGTTTTCCTGTAACAAAGACCTTTGTAGGTGATATATGAAGGCTAGGATTACAACCAACCTTAAGAGAAATAGGCATTTAGACTAGAGAGACATCATTTTTATAGCTTACTTCATAAAAGAATCTCATGCTCCATCCACACACACAAATGTTTCACCTTCTCTTTCTAATTGTCTCTCTTCTGGGGAGATAAAAGACTACAAAATATATTATATTCTGTAATGGCCCAAAGTATTTGAAGGCTGCAAAAATTATTTATTGGTGAATTCAAACATATCTGTTACCAAGACCTTTCAACCCTGTAGTGGCCATGTTGTTAGTTTTATGCAACAATCTTCTACAGGGTCTCCTAGATGAAACTTAGTGTTATTCTTCCAGTACAGTCAAAGATGACTTTATTTCAAAGAGACTGCTACATCACTAACTGAACAACCAACATATAATATAAGCAAGCATGTATGTCCATATAAAACATACTGAACTGCAATCAGCACAAAAACAGAGCTCACCAGCATGTTGGTTAGGTCTAGCCAAATGCTCTTCAGTGAATTTTGAACCTTCAGAAGCCCAAGTAGATTGCAGAGATTAATAGTAGCATGAAGTTTTCCCCCCAGAGTACATTTTGTTGTCAAACAGAAGGTATACTTTGGGAGGTTCAGGCCGGGGCCAATTTAGAGGAGAAATGGAAAACTGCTAAGGAAAGTCAACACTTTCTTTTTATTCATAAAAGGCAAACCATGCTGCCTATCCTCCCATGATTACATTCCAGGCAATACCACAAAGCTCATTGCTTTCTTCCATTGCTTACTGTGTAGTCACAGATGCTCCTGTCCCATGTTCCACATGACTTGAATGCAATAATTTTATATTACATTCTCTTTACACAGAGGAAAGCTGATAATCATAATGTCCCTTGAGGTACATATTTACATTGTTTCTAATTAAACAGTATATGTTACTCAACATATTCTTTTTACAATTCTGTTACTTTAAAAAAAAACCAAAAAAAACCCTTTCAGATTCATAAATGATTTCTTTTCAAATTCTTCCCCAACACTGTTGAATGGTTTTGTTAGATTGATCAATCCCTAGTGAATTTTACTGAGAATTAATCACTGTCCCTTTTGGGAAAGCATTTTCATCCAGTCACTAATTCTCAGCAAGACATGCTGTGCCAAGGTCATTGACATCTTAGGATTTATAATAGTAGAGAGAAAAAAAAGCAAAGTTTAATTTCTGTATGTCCTGCCACAATCATACTGAATGTTTCTATTCATTTAGGGAAAGAGACAAAATTTGTCTTCATTCTGGTTGAAGCTACGCTTACTTTGGAGACTGCTAAAATAAACCATCAGAAATTATTTATAATATTAAATGCTCTCTTCATTTATTAGAAAACAAAGTAATAAAAAGGGGGGTCAGAAGCATTAGATTCATTTTTCTAAGGGAAATATTAAAGCACAGAGAAGAAGAAAGAACTATTTAAGACTTAACATACAAAGGCAACAGTGACACACCTGGGAGTAAGTCTGAAGCTTCAGAAAATATCTACTAGCCTTGCTTGTCCTGTGTACTAGGATAAGGGAATTCTAGGCCAAAGTCTTTAATCTGTCTTTCATTTTCTTTAGGACATATAATATTGTGTCATTCTTGTGATTTCTGCCTCAAAATTCTGCAAATTTTAAACCTGTGATATAGCCAAAAGAGTAAATGTTTGTTTTGGCAAAAAATTGAAGTTCGAAGGGTTCTGACTAACTCCTAAACAAGAACCTAGAGTGTCTCTTGGGATGTCAGAAAAGGAAATTCTAACCTCCTCATGAATGAATTTGAGAAAGGAATTCATATTTCTGAAAAGAATACTTAAACCAAGAAGCTGCTGAAAGGTTTCTTCCTTTCTCAGAGTCATTCATTTAGCAGAAGCCTCTCCATTATTCATTGGCCCTATAAAAATAAAAACAATAACAAGAGACTGGCAAATCTGGTATTTATGCCCTCGTTCCAAACTTTGCATTGGTGATTACGTATAAAAACCAGACATGGTCAGAGACAAAAGACAGAACAACTCACTGTTTTCTCCTATGATGCTTCCATAACATTCAGTCTCATTAATAATGACTCAAATACTCTAACTTCAGGTCTTTGGTTAAAAAAAAAAAATTGGTTCCCTGAATCCGTTGTGCAACTGCTGCCTGTGTCAAGGTGTTTTATGAACTTTATTTTAAAACTAGTTTTAAAATCAAGACTCTAGTCAAAAGCTTATTTGCACATCCCTATAACAATTTATTCAGGTATCCAATTTTCTTAATTAAGATTACTTTAGACAAACACAGGGAGTTTGCATAGGATATCTTGCTTCCCTGGTGATTTTTAAGCTTAGACTTTATAAATAATAGTAGTTTACTATTTGAAGCTTTTTGCCCCAAACATGTTGAAAATATCTGTGAGGAGGTATAGTAGAGCTCTACAAAAGGAGTAGTCCCTTGCTGAATGTGAAACATAAGGAGTCAGATAACACACAAAATGGTACATTGTGGCAACATAAAGGCGATGCTGAAGAAAATTTATTTTTCCACTCTATCAAATAGGTTATAGAGTATTTTACTGCACATCATAAAACTGTATTCCAGCAAAAGGCAGTTACCCCACTCTTCAAGACTGGTATAAAAGACTTTAGTTCAGTTCCATCTTCATAAATTACTTCAGTATCATGAAAGCCCTTTACATCAACTCAAGACAAAAATACCTTTGGTCTTGCAAACTTGAAGAGGAAAAAGTTGAAAAATAATAGATCATTTTTTAAAAGGATATCAGTGATTTCAAAAGAATCTGCAGACTAATTGTGAAGTGAACAGGAAGAGATGTACTCCAGGCACTTTTTAACTGAAGCTCAGAAAGAGACCACCGGCAAGAAAAAGCCCAGAGATGCTGAATGGGTCAGAAGAACCATGCATGTCTCCCAAAGTTAACTTGCACTTGCAGGTCTGGAAGGGCCCCTGCAACGCTTTCCAGCTCCCATCTTGGAAAGGGATTGTCAAATCCTGTTTGGGAATGGGCCAATTTTGGAATGGCTGGACCCATCCCTGCACCCTTCCCACGGGCAGAAGAGGCTTGAGATGGGCACAGCAGCAGCGAAACCACGCATGGCCTTCGGGAGATGCCGGGGCACGGTCGGTGCAGTTTCCCCAAAGGCCCCAGAAAGCAGCCGAGCCCTGGGGCAGGGACCAGGGATCATGCTTGGGAGCTGGGCAGAGCAAAGCTCCTTGTCCTTGAGCCAGGGCCCGCGCTCCGCCCAACGGGGCACTGCCTGCACTCTGGCCTGCGGCGGCATCGCTCCGACATCGCTCAGACATGGCTCCACCATCACTCGGACATGGCTCAGACATGGCTTGGACATGCTTGGACATCGCTCAGACAGATATCGCTCAGACATGACTCGGCCATGGCTCAGCCATCTCTTGAACATCGTTCAGACATGTTGCCATGGCTCAGACATGCTGCCATGGCTCAGACATGCTGCCATCGCTCAGACAGACATGCTGCCATTGCTCGGACTGACAGACATGCTGCCATGGCTCAGACATGCTGCCATCGCTTGGACAGACAGTCATGTTGCCATCGCTCAGACGGACAGACATGCTGCCATCGCTCGGACAGACAGACATGCTGCTATGCCTCAGACATGCTGCCATAGCTCAGACATGCTGCCATCGGTCGGACAGACAGACATGCTGCCATAGCTCAGACATGCTGCCATAGCTCAGACATGCTGCCATCGGTCGGACGGACATGCTGCCATCGGTCGGACGGACAGACATTCTGCCATGGCTCAGACATGCTGCCATCGGTCGGACGGACAGACATTCTGCCATGGCTCAGACATGCTGCCATC
>JAHLSL010000022.1:25172400-25209238 GCA_025920805.1 Petroica traversi
CCCGGCCCCGCTGTCCCAGCGCCCCCGCCCCTCTCCGCTCCCGGGCGGCGCTGGCACAGCTGCCGTGCGCGCTCCGAGCGCTGAAACCAGAGCCCGCTTAAAGATTAATAACCCTCAGCAGCGCACAAGCTTGTTGCAGTCCGATTTTGTTCATTTTATCCGTGCGTGTTCCCAAACGCCTCCAAGCTGCTGTCCCCGCTGGGGAGCTGGCAGCAGCGCAGGGCACGGGGCCACCACCAGCCCCGGGCTGCCAGCAGCTGCGCGCTCTGAGCCGGGTGCTGAACCTGGGCACAAACAGGGCTTTCGCATCTTGATTTTATGTAGGCTCGTCTCTGACTGGAACGTGAAGGCCCTTATGCCAGAGGGCGGACTCGTGTAGGTTTAATGCATGAGACGCAGGAATTAGGATACGTAGCTGGGCTGACTGGGAGCACTGGGTAAGGCGTTGAAGTGTGACTGTCATTATAAATAAACTATGGGGAGTGATCTTAACCACCAGGCAGTGCTTGTTTTAATTGGGATTGCTAAATAATTTTCTAGTCCTCTGCTAAGATTGTGTAATCCACTGCAGTTATTATATGGATGTGGACAGAATGTTCATTCGTGTGTGCATCTGTAAGCAGAGAAAAAGAAAGGGCTCCCATCAGAATTCCTTATACCACATATGCCAGATTCAGGTACATCAGCTTTTGGTACCTCCCCACTTCAAGCAAGATTAGAAATGTACTCGAACAAGGGAGATGAAATACTTTCTTTCCATTTTTCCTATACCAAGATTCTTACAGTTTCAAGCTTCACGAGGACTAATGACAGTTTTTGCCACTTGCTATTAAGTTATTTCCTTTTGTCATGACTTGCTTTCCCTATCTGCTAAACACACGTAACAAAATGTAGCTCATTTGTCAACAGTTCTTAGTGTTACTTCAGTAATTGAAAAAAATATGGGTAGGACATGATCTGAGTCATAACACCTAACTGGGATGCAATCTGACCTCACCAAATTCAAAGCAAGCTCTAATTGAATGAAGGGTGAAGGCTGTGTCAAGCCTGTGCCAAAGAACTAATGCAATTAGTTGTTCCTTGTTTAATGCTTTGAGAATAAAAAACACTTCCATTGTTCAGAGTTGTTACAAGAAGTGTTTTTCAAAAACAAGGAAAATAAGATAGGGAGGAAAAAAAAGAATTTTCAAAATATTCAAGCTTGCATTTTCATTCAGAAACAATATAGAAAACTGCAGAAGGCAATTAAAATCAACCTTAATTTCTTTATTTTTCCTGGCACAAGTGGAGTTCTATATTTTTCCACAATGAAGTACTTTTACAACAAGTACAGTTCCAAGAAAAAAGTGAACCCTAGTGATAAATATTTTCAGATCAAATTTCCATGTTACAGATCACTGTGAAATAGTTCAGTGGGTCACATTAGCAAAAAAATGTAGCACAGGTAGCTGTCTAACCTTCCTGTGCCTTAAATGATTTGCCAGTAAGCCTCTAACAGTGTCTATTTTATCCTCTGTCTTTCATTTTCTCAAATCAAATATATTTATTGAAGGACTGGGAGAGAACAGCCAAGTGTGAAGCACTAATCTTGTGTAGGGTTAGCTGGACCACTTCAATAAGTAAAACAAAATCTCCCTTTATCCCTCCCCACATAAGACTCAGTAAATTTTTAACAGAAGCCATTTGAAAATCCACTAGGCTCTGATAACCTTAATTCTGCAGGTCAGAGCCTGTGATTGTCTAAACACACTGCTGACTGGTGTCCTCAAAGCAATTCCAGCTACACACCCCAGCCTGGAGTCAGAGCTCAATAGTTTTGTTCACTCCACCAGAAAACAAAACCAAGGATACTTACACATGAAAAATGAATCAAAACAATGCCCATTCAAACAGCCCAGAAAACAATTATTTTACTCCTTATGTTTTATTTCACAAGGGGTAAAATATCAGCTGTTGAATAATGACAGGGGGGAAAAAGCCACCAAGAACTAAAAAGCAGGAACTACTAAAAGATAATTTGTGAGGACAAATATCTTGAATTCACTGGAAAAATTCTGAACCTCTCTATATCATCTCTCAAGTCTGACCAGCTGAAAATTAAGTCCATTGACACTCCATTTCTAGCATTGGAGTGCAATTTTACTCTCCTGAATGGTCAGTGTGTGAGTTGCTCCACAAATAATATAATAACCAGAAGTGACTGACATTGGTAGACACTGCAAATAGCGAGAGCCACTAGAGGAGATTAACTCAGGGAAATACTGTCAAGGATTCAAGAATTTTTTTAAATGTCTCCTAATCTGAGGGAACAAAACACTAATCCCCCACAAAGATTTTGCTGGCCCAAGTAATACCTCTCTTTACCTTTTAGAGAGCAGCAGTATTTATGTTTTGGGCTCTTGTATCAGATTATGATATAATAAAAGAGGAACAATTTTTAAGTCTTTTCTTTGAATGAGTATGCTGTAAGCCTAAACTATTCAATTCTCGATTTGGGGGTGAGTGAGGGGGGAGGAGAGGAGCAGAAGAGCCATGAAAAAAATGGTATTGGTACTCTCCATGGAGGAAACAAAGTGGAGCTTCCTCCTCCTTTTTTAGCAGAGAAGAATTTTTGGAGAACAGTGCATCGTGCTGTTGGGCTGGTGTCTCCTGCATTACTGTCACTCCAGTCAGTGTAGCAGAACATTGATTTCTGTACAGGGAGCTGAGTAAGAAAAAAAAGGAAAAAAGCCAATATTCTATAAAACAAAGAGGAGCAGTGGTGGAGGAGCTGTAGCAAGCTTAGCACCCAGTGGATTTGAGCAAGTCTGTGCCTCTGTGTGTGCGTGTGTGTGTATGTATGTGTGTGTTAAGGGAGAGGCAGATACTCCACAGCTTTCCTCTGAAAGCTTAAAGAAACCCACCTCTAGAGTAAAGGGAGAATAAGACATATCCACCAAAATAAAAATAAAGGCGATATTAGAGGGAAATTAACAATAAACAAATAGCAAATAGCAGAGGAATGAAGAAAATTTTAAAGAGGAGGAGAAATAGGAAAGGACTTTGCAGCATGTCAGTAGAAAAGAAATAACACATATTAAAAAAAACTCATTCAAGCAGAGTTGTTTGGCAACTGTATATGTATAAGTGAAGACTTGTGAAATTCAGGACATTTATTTTACCCATTTGGAATGAAGTACTCAAGGCAATTTTTTTTTTTCATTTCGTAGGATTAAAAAATCAGGTAAAATCATGAAAATATACATATTTCTAACTCATATCAGAGACATACAGCTGTTTTCTAAATTAAAAGAGTTCACTGTAAATAACTTCCAATTTTAGGATTTTGTCACATTACTTTTATCCCTGATGTACACATACATATGGTTTCTACAATACAGAAAAAGAGAACCAAAACCAATTTTTCCCAAGAATTACAGGACTTGTCTTTAGGAGTCCCCAAACCCATCAGTTAGTCCTTCTGTATTTGCTTATCAGAGTTAAGAGGATCCTCACCCTCAATAACTCAGCACAAGCTCTTTTCTCAGTTTGGAAGGAAACTGCTCCATCTCATGCAGGTTGGTTGCAAGGAGAGCTCTCTACCTGGTGTAAGTTCTAAGGACAAAGTGAATTAATTTGCACCTGTTTAAAGCTTTTCAATTTGTACAGCAGCTATGTCAGTGCTCCTTGCATCTACAGAATTTGCATTCAGAGTAGCAAAACTGTTTTGAAAATGCATCACAGTGTGTTGTTGCTATTCAAAAACATTAAGTAGGAAAAAGGTATGTGAGAATTGGTAAAGCACAAGACAAGAAAAAAAATTTCTCTAAATAAAGCATTTGTAGTCATGGCAAAAAGAAAAAGACCCTGTGTATGTAGGTCTATATAGGTACACTTCTTAACTTGAGGGGTTTAGAAGTTGTGTTAACAACAGCTATAGAAGATATGCTTGATACTAGAGGAGCTAGAAGTTTAAAAAGGCATGGTTAGGGCTGCATTCCAAGTCTGAATAACAACATATATTGGCCATTCAGCTCATAAAAATCTCAGCTAAACTGAAAATTCAACTACTTAATTTTAAATATAGTCTGCATTTTTTTCCTTTTTGCTAGTCCTAACCACAGTGCCTTGTGCTAATTAAAAATACACCTTTATTTACTCTTTATTTTTGTCCCTCTATGTTTAGAGATGCCAATATCTCGAGCATTTGTTCACCCACAGTGTCAATTGATGTCAGCTAGAACATCAGCTGCTCAACAAACAGACCATGTACTTCAGAGTCTCACTGAGAATTTAGGTGTCTGATATTGGAAATGTCAAACATAAGAATATTTTTCAGTGCCCTTGCTGCCAAATCCTGCATCATATGCAAATTCTCAGCAATTTACAGCTCCCATCCTCGAAAACTGGAGCAATTTAGATGTAGAACTGTGTGTATTACAGAGGAATTCATCAAGTCTGTTAAATGCCATGTCATCTTTGCTTCCATTGAAACAGATGGGGATCATAGGAAGAGGAGTAGAGACAAAAGAAACCATCTATGCATAGGTAGCAAGTCAGTTTGTCATATAGATCATGCAACTTTGACTCACCTCTGAGTCATGTACAATTAAAAGAAGAAAGAAAATGTGGGTCTTATTGAAAAACGTCAGAAATTCCAACTCATTTCCTGAAAAAAATGTCCCTCAAAGTGTCTTGGGTTACCCTCTGGATTATTAATGTTAGCATTTCCCCCAGGTCCTGTGCCAGAAGAGAGGAGTGAAACATCTTGTTACACCAGATCTGAAATCCTTGTGAGTGGTTGCTGAAACACACTGAAGGGAAAAACATTTGGGTGATCACCAAATTTTTTTGGAGAGGAAAACAACAGGGATGATGGAGAATGTTAAGAGAAGACATGGTATAAGCCTATGAAGAGAAATAGCTCTCCAGATGACCCAGATTTAATTGAGCTTTACTGAACTTCAAGATTGTTTAAGTCAGAGGGCAATAAAATGCTTATTAAAATACAAATTAGTTGATTTTATAGCCATTTCTATTTATCCATTAAACTAATCATCCTTCTCTCAGAATTCTGAGACCTCAGATGTTTAAGTGATTGACTTTAATGCATAACTGTGCCATCCTGTTGTACTGATTATAGATCAATTCACTAACATATTTTTTTACATTACTGTAGATGATTTTGTTTGGGCTTTTTGTTGTTTTATTTCCATCTGTATCTTCGACAAAGATTGGCGAAAACTGAAGTGGCCTTGGTTCTGTAATGGTTTTGTTCTAACTGAGATATTGCTCCATTTGCTTAATATCTAGGTATGTGGCCAACAGCTTGAAATGCAGTTCCTATAATGGGAACCAGTATCCCCCTCAGATCAGCTGGCAGGTGATCTTGGTCTTGTTTCAGACATTCCCGATATAATTACAGCAAATTTGCTAAGAATGAATAAATGTCAGTTTAGTTTAATTCAGACATTTTAAGTCCTTAAATCTTGGAATGCATTTGCTCAGCATGCTTTCTCTACCCCATTATCCTGTTTAAACTGTTAAAGCCCTTGGCCACTCTTATAGCATAAATCAACATGCCAAAAGGCTATTCAAATCAACTAAACCTATTGTTGAAATTCTGTGTAACCTTTAGAGTGGTGAAGTCCTTTGTTCATGGATTTTTATAAGGAAAACCACATAAATATTAAAATTTTGTGCTCACACCATTTTCCTAGGAGGAGAGAAAAACACTTCACATGCTCTTAAATGTAATTTTATTTATGGAAAAGAAAAGAAATTGTCTTGACCTGGTAATTACATTGCTTCTATTCAAACAAATTTCTGTGTTTACTGTGTTAATCTTTATGTCTTCCTATTAAAAAACCTGAAGTTCTGCTGTTTTGACAATTCCACTGTGGTTCTTACCCTTTTTCTTTTTGAAAACACTGGTGTATCTTCCCCTGATTCTGTTGTGGTATTCATAGGTATCCAGCAGCATGAGATCTGAGGCGATAAAAAAAGATGCTGTCAAGAGCCTTTAGAAAACTCAAAGTCTTATAAACTTGCTGCTTGACCACTGTACTTTGAGACACACTGTGGGAATAAACGATAAAATTGGCTTCTAGCAGATGTCCCTATTGAAAAAAACAATACTAACTAATGCTATCTTTACAATTTAAAATTATTTTCATTGGGCTTCCTGTCAAAGATATTTTTCGTGTGTCTCGGGTGGCTTTGAATAAGTTAGAAGAATATCTGGGTAGAATCCGAATCAGCTGCAATTTGAGAATACAAAATTAACTAAAAAATATGAGTTTTGAGACAAACACAGATCACGTAGACGGAGCAGGAAAATAATAGTACAGATGATATAAAAATACCTGGTTAAAAAGCTTTTTAGGTTAAAATTTTGACTGACTAACGTTGTTACAAAAAAAAAAAAAAGAGTAAATTCAATATAAACCATGGGATCTCAGAGCAAATGTATTGGGCTGTGTTGAAAACTCCATGAGTTTTGGGGGTTTTCTCTGAAAATCTTATATGGAAAAATAAATGTGACAACCTCTTTTAAATGTAAATGGTGTGTGTCTCACAGTACATAAAATCTGAAACACACTAGGAAATACATCTTTCTGTGGAAGAAAGAAAGGCTGTCTAAACTCAAAGTAAAGCTTTACCAGTGAAAAAGAAACATGCTTTTTTTCTTCAATGTTTTCCTCTCAGAAAACATGAACTTCATTAGCTGTCATCTGATACCAGAAAATGCGACCTGGGAGCAAGCTGGATTATTAATGAGAAGCAAGAGTCAACACTCTTTATTTTCCCTTTATTTTTACAAACCTTCAAATTTTGCCGTTATAACTCCTTAGTGTGTTGTTGTTATTCATTTTTAAAACACATCACAAAAAGGTTGTCACACAATTTCATTTTCAAGTAAAACATTAATAAACAATTAATAAACAAAGTACCCTTTTCCTTTAAAAAAACTGTTCTGTAACAAAGGGAAAGTGATATTTTGAAGTGCAGTCTAGTTGCATTTTACTTGTTGGAAGAAATAAATCTCAATAGAAACTAAGAAAGTATGACAGTTCCAACCTGCCAGTTCTAATCCAGCATTTTGAACACTAACAATTGTCTGATGAGAAAGAACTGCACTGAAAATATGAATGGTTATTTATGCTTAAAATAAATAAGAAAACACTCTACAGAGCGTACAGATCCCTTTCTTTTTCTGCCCACCTCCTTCTCTCCACACAAAAGCTCTAAGCTCTATAACCAGTTTTTCTACACCACCATATACACTCCCCTCCCTCACTCTTTAAAGCTTCTACTGGGAGCTTCCCTCTCCCTCCCTCATTCCCACTTCTGGGGGAAAGAAAACAGCCAGAAAATGGTGTGAACTGCCTTTTTTTACATGGAAGAGAATTCCTATTTCCAAGACAAAGGCTTGTGGGGTATTTGGAAGCATTTCACTGCAGAGTGCTGTCAGCTCTTCAAAACCAAGGAAGGAAGATAAATTGGCAGTGGATGGCTTTAGGTTAGTATAGTGTCCTCAAGCGGGATAAGCTAGAGAAGCATTTCTGTAATATGTTTTCTGAGCAGTAGAAGAATGGATGGACTGGAGCAGGAGGTGTGGAAGCTGGGCTTGATTCTGGAAAGGACTAGACTGCGTGACTCAGGCTACAAATATCAGTCAGCAAAATGTTCGAGCAGGAGAGATACCAGCCAAGAGTTTCACATACTGTAGGGCACAGAGTGCTCTAAAGTAGTCTATTGCCCTATTAAGCACAAGAGTTACTCTATTGGAAGCAGCACTGAGTTCTTGCTAAGGAATATGTATGTACAGCTGGCAATACTCTGTTTTGCCAGGGTTATTGATAGCCTTGTGTCAGCCTTCAGCCCACTGCCCTGTGATACATGCTCATGGAATAAGTAGTTAATAACTTGGACTAAACCTATGGGGAAGAAAGCTGCAAATCACTGTACTCTTCAAACCACATGTACAATTTATGGTATATAAATGTATCTTCAAAGGTGCATACAACCCATGGAAACCCCTGGGTCCCTATGACTGTTCCTAAGTGATCTTTGGGAAGAATTCAAACACTTGCAGTCTCTGAGCAGTAGTCAGAATTCCTGGCAGCATGAGATCCAGCATGGATTTGTTCCACTGTTATTTGTAACTGTGGATGACAATCTCAACTTGGTAAAGCAAGAGCTAAATTCAGGTTGGTAAAGAGCAAATATCCCCCATGTGCAAACCAATAGACCAGCCAAAATGTAGGTCATCAGCCACCCATTTCCTACCTTTGTAGAGACTGTACTAAAAATATGGGTGCTCTTGAAAAGCTGTCATAATGGCTAAGCCAGTGGTGCAGGCAAACAAGGGTTCTGTTATAACAGTAAGACTGGATTTGTTGAAAAGAAGTCAAAGATAGAAAAAAATATTAATAATTTAAAAATTAGAGATATTTCTTGCTGTCATGGAGCACATTTATGTCGTGCTATCGGTGTCAAATCTTTCAGAGAATGCTTTATTTTGATTTCCAATATACAGTGCTAAGACTGTTTCCTTTTCCCCTTAACTTTCAATAAGCTACTGCCTCCTAGTGCTGCACATATTCTGAACACCTGTGTACCAGGTGGAGAGAGAAAAAGCTGTATCAGTTGTGTCTGTTTCCAGATCTGAAATGGCCTTGCTCTTTTTTCAGAATGATCCTGCAAAGCCAAACAGCTGTGTATTGGTACCACAGGCACAAGTTCTCAGTTGCCTTTCATGCCCTGCTTGGGAACAGTGGATCCTCTTCTGGGGATGCTCTGAAAGGAGTCCTAACAGAAGGAAAAGGTTTATTCATAGAAGAAAAATATTCTCTACAATGGAGCATGTATGGGTTCTTTAAGAAACAAGAAGTGCAAAAATTGTTTTCTGATTTCTATCTGAGTAAAGAACAGTAATTCTTCTGAGAATTTAAACAAGTGTATTGGATGAAATTCTACAGTTCTATTCTAGAGTCCTGTCATGTTTGTGCTAGCAAGGCTTGGTGTTTTTGCATACACACTAGTGTGATCAAATAGTCTGGGGATTTTGAAGTACTCACTTCAGTTTGTTTTCTCAGTTAGTCAACCTGTTGTTTCATGTTTCATTTCTTATGCAAAACTAGTGATAATAATAAAATGCTGTGTCTCATAGACATGAAGTTATGTTTTTAACACTTCCCTAAATAAGAGAATATTCAACTATAGAAAACTGAAATTTAGAATCATCAACTTCATTTTTTTTTAAAATGCAAATACATATTGTTTTGTTTAGTACGAAAAATCTAGTAAGTCCTTAAGCTCTAAAGGAGTATTTTAATGTTTAAAAAATGAAGACTGTTTCTAATGGGATTTCAAAAGTCTTCCCAAAGATAAGGATAAAAAGGAACAGAGAGAAATGCTACCTTTTTCCAGATTTAAAGCAGCAGAGGCATGCTGGAAGTTTATCATTATGTGCCTACAAAAAGGCAGGTGGAGATCCCTCTACCAGATGAGCTTCTATCTCTGATAAAAGGAATCCTTCCTGCTTCCCCATGTGCCTTCACTGGATCCCCAAGCGACTAATACGTACTGTTGAACAGGTTACTATACATATATATGTATGTCCCTTGTCTGGACAGAGTAGGGTCCTTTTCAACCACTGGCTACATAATAGAACTGTGTATTTAAGAGAAGAGTAATCTGCTCAAATAACATGCTCTTCTGTTTGTCCACAAACCACTAAATATAATTCAATTATCACTATATCTCCTGACAAAATCTGAGATTGAGTTCAGGTTCAGTTTGGACACTCAGAAATGCTTCAATCAATTAAGGAGTTCAAGATGGAAAAATTGTGGAGAAGGCAGCAGCACACAGAATCTACCCTAAATACCCTAAATCATTCCAAAGTACCTTAAAAAAAGTAGTCTTTTCATTTCTGTGAAGATACTAATCTATAGCTGTTTTCACATTTTAAGACAATTTTATTCTGTCCTAAATGCAAACAGCTGTCACAGGGTGTCTCATGCACCTGATCCCCAGCTTCATGTGTAGGCATAGCAGGGATTGCTCTGTTTTCCATGGCATCCTGGGGATTTTCCTCCCAAGAAATTTAAATGGGCTTTGATGCAACTAGCCAATAATTTCTCTCAACATAAATAGATGCATTTTGGTGCAACTCTTATTTTACCAAAATAGAGTTCATCTTAGCTGTCTACAATGTTGGTTCTCACATTTGGCACTGGACACAGGAGTTTTGACTGTTTGGCATTTGGTCTATTAATACAGTATGAGGGTGAATTATTTTCATTATAAAGTGCAAATGAAGGAATAATAAGAGCAGAAAGGTAGGCTTACCAAGAAATATCTTCAGTGTGGGAGCAGTTCAATTTCCATTGGCGGTTGCAGAAAATGTTCCTCTGTTTTAATTTTCCTTCAGCCTACCAGACTTAATTTTTTCAGCCTTCTTCATAGAATCATGGTAAATTCTTACTTTCATTTATTTGATAAATAGCTTTTTGAAGTCACCACTACTTCCTTGTATTTCTGGCATAAGATTAAAGTCCTTTGAAGAAACATTAATAATTAAGTAATCTGATTTTTTCCCTAAATAATCATGGGAACTATGTTCATGAGAAATTTGGACATTGTAAACATGAGGTGTAGACAGTGAAAAAGTCTCCATATAGCCACACTTCATTCAGCTACAGTTCAAGTCCCTGTCCTTCTCCCTTCTCTGTTCTTCAGCACATGCAGAGAGCAAGACCGTGTTCCAGATGCCCCATTCTTGGAGCTCCACTGGGCCCATGTTGTCCCACAGTGTCACTGCTGAGAAGTGCTGAAGCCACCTGCAGAACCCCTTTGCCCTGGAGGCAGGTACAGACCCCACAGAGATCTTTGTCCTAAAGTGAGGGGGGGTGTAGCCCTGCCCCAGAAGAATCTGACAGCCAGGGGAGAGTGGTGGAAGGAAGCTTTGCTCTCTCAGCATCACCGTGTCTTTCTGACTCATCACAAGCACAGTAATTTATAAAAGCTGTTATTATCTTCTAAAGGTAAGGGAAGATTTGAGGATTACCTCACAAAAGAATAAGGTAGTGGAACAAAGTGCTGTAACACTTTGCACGAGCCAGATCATTTTGACAACACATTCTCCACTGAAAGATTCTTTTTTTCCAATCTTTCTAGATATCTTCTGGATTGTAATGGAATATTTTAACATTAAAATTGGGTCATTAAAAAATTGTATTTATTTAGAATTAAATAGGCTTTAGCTTCCAAAAATAATTTTCTCAAATCTGTTTTGCGCTTTTTTCTTTCTCCTGTTTTTCTCAATACATGAAAATTTGGGGTGAGGAATACTTGTGTAGCATAGCTGATATTTTTCACAAAGTCATACTTCAAATCTGATTTTCACTTCTATCTATTCAATACAGTATACCAGCTTCCCATGTCCAGAAAAAATTTGATCCCAAGTAAATTTTCATCTTCAAAATTTTTTCACATCATATTTACATTTAAACTACGCTTTGCATTTTTATGAAGTTCTGGATTTACTAGACATGATTCCCTCACAGTCCTTTTTTACACAGTCCCTATCTGCCAGACCATAGTTCTAATTGAGTTTTATGTTCCTAAGGAGTGGATTTAAACATGTCACATCTCTATTATACACATTCTTTTAACTCTAAATCACTCTAGTCTCAATCTGAGACAGGTAGTCCATCTGAAAGGAGATTAAGAAAAGATATTATTAGAGATAAAAATTACTGTCTTGTGTGCACCAGCAAAAAAGAAGAAAACTCCTGTGACTGTCAGCCAGGGAAAGCACTGAAACTTCCAGCCCAATTTCAGAAATACCTAGCACAAAATATCCATTTGAGTGATTACTGGCACTGAATGCATAATTGTCAGGAATGCTATAACATGTGGCTTTAAAAGTATATTCATATACATTACGCCTCTGCTTACAATTTTTATTCTGATTATTTTGTTAAGTACTTCCATGCTTTACAAAATCAGATGCCACAGCTTTGTAATTGATACTGTTCTTCACTAACTTTTTACACCGTTTCTTTTTTTTCTTATTAGTGTTTCTCTTTACTAGTACAAATACTTGTACATGTGTTTTTCTCCAGTGAGGGCCTCAAAACTAGAGAGTATGGAGGAAGAAACCCTTTCCAACTGACTTTATAATTTTTCTGTAAAGCCATTTCCACTCTAGAGTTTTCACTCAGGTGGTGGTTCCATTATCTCAGGCACTCCACAGGTTTAAAGTAAGATCCCAGTACTTCTTCAGTATATAGCCTGAATAATTCAGTATTATTCCTCTGTCCCTGTTCTTACTTTTTTAGTTCAGTTGGAGTTTATAGGAGATCAGAATTTCTACAATGTGCCTTAACTTGCAGAATATAGGACCTCTTTGTAATTAAGCACAGAAAACACAAATTTGGCTCTGTAGCTTATTACAATTCTTAATGTTAAGCTCAATGGTTTTGGGCAACAATTAAGCTCCAGACATGTTCACAGAACCAAACATGCTGCCTACATTGCAGTAGCAGGGAGTTTGTAATATCTGTAATGGACTATCAGGTTTAATGAGGGTGATTTAATCTCATTCTTTTTTGACTAGATCCTTAAGGGCTAGATCACATGGAATTGTATTTTTTTTTTTAAGAGCGATGATTTCTGTATGTAAAAGCCTAGCTAAATATTTTAAAAACAATTTGTTCCTTTTGTACACGTTTCAGTAAGCCACTAAGTTATTGAAAGGCAGAACTTTGAATTTCCATTTCCCCAAGAATTGTTTGTTTCTTCAATACTTTTAATTTCATTTTAAACCATAGTAAGTTAATGAGTTGGTAGGCTTATACAGTGATCTTACAATATTGAGAATTTATCCTTAACAAAAGCCTACAGAAAATGGTTCACTTGAGCATGACATAACCTTTGAACAGTTACAGTTTTCTGCATATCTATGATGATCTTCATTTTTATAAATATTTAGAGAGATCTAAAATAACTTGGTAGACAAACAGCTTCTCTGAAACAATTATGTCTTGTCTCAGGGTACACATTTTTTAAAATGTTTCTTTAATGCAGTGCTCTGAATTTTTGGCATAGGTCTGTAAAATCAAGGCTAATTCTTATGTTCTGGACTGTGTAAGTAATGAATATATGTGTGTTTTATACTCTGTATGTGTATGTATATTTCTAGTCTATGGAGAGGTGTGTATATATACCTGAGAGAGGCTCATGTTTTAAATTGAGAAGTCTCTGTCCTCATACCTCGTTGCTAAAACCTGTAGAGGAGAACCTTCTTAGTGAAAAATTGGTCCAATTTTTTTGTATGACCAGTTTTAGTGCAATATTTCAAGACACGTAGTAACAACAAATCAGAATTTGTTTTCAAATCTTTGCAGAGATCGGTTTTCTTCTCTTGGCCTATTACTGATATAACTGGTATTGCACAGATCAGTTTTTTTAATGTGGAAATCTGAGACATAAATTTCTATTTTTGCTATTCTTACTGTGCTTGGGCTATCTTTTATTTTGTGTTTGTTCAGTCCAGCTTACCTATTCCTTTGAAGATATTGCTAGATTTTATTGCCACTGCAGACAGTCTTGCCACTAATTTCTAGCTAGTGAAATCAATGGTACATAGATTCAGCTTGGTTTTTTACTATTTCTCCGTAACTATGTGTAAACTAGACCTCATTTAGAGGCAATTTGAGGCCTCTAAATGCATACGAATTTGAATATTAGAATAGATAATCCTTCAGATCTACTTCCTTACTCTTTCCAGACACATTATTTTGTTCTTTCTAAATCTCAAGTTATTTTCCATGTTGCCTGTGTGACTCCATTTCCAGCAGGCTCTAAGGTACTAGTATTTGTCTGTAGATTTGAATGCATCATCGGCCGCAATCATGAATACACACCAGATCACCATGTTTTCCACATGAGAAAGGTAGAATGCATTCTCTGCTTCCTTCATGCTGGTTTTTGGGCTGAAGCATAATCAAAAACACCAGTAGTAATGTCCTGCTCTCCTTCTGATGCACTTGGAGCCAGTATGAATTGGGTTGTCAAAGACAAGGCAGGGACCACTTGCTGTGAGGTCTGAGCTTTAGAACAGAGTCTAAGCAGATTGAGAATTCTGCCGTTGATATTGTACTGAATGAGAATGAGTTTATACATATTGTACAGCACCAGTCTTAAACTGCTCAGAATCACACATATTGCATTATCTGCCAAAACTGCATGATGAAGGGACAATGAAATCCAGAAAATCCAATGTTTAAGTAGATAATTTTGGGTCTTTAAACAAGTAAATTGCACAAAAACTCTTAAAGTATTTTTAAGCAAAACACAATATTAATAATATTTCTTAAGATGATAAAATTTTCATAAATTCTCCTTTTGTGATTCGGAAATGTGACCAGTTTTTTACTTTTTTAACAAAATGTTTTCATGGACATATTCATTAAGAAATTCTGATATTAGCACATTTCAAAAGTTGATGCATGAATATTAAAAAAAATACCTGAAATTATGAAACTATTTTTAATAACAGTTGTGAGAAAAAGAGGAATACTAACATTTTGAGTACATTAAGATCTTCAAAATGTTACCTTCAGTGAAGCACTGTTAAAATATCTTTGAAAGAGATAAGTTTGGTTGATTATACATGTTGACCATTTTTCTTCCCAAAATCAGAAGTTAAGTGTACTGGAAAATGTCCCATGACATCTTCTACATTTCTTTTTTCTCTTAAATTGATCTTTTTCTGAATATATAAAGACAAAAAATGCTTTATTTAAAGTATCAGTTATTCAGAAAATTAAAAAGATAATTTCTTTTCAAAATCACAAGCTGGACATTCTTGCAGTGATATTATTCAAACAGTGAAATGCCTGTTTCCAAAATAGTGGCTGATAGGGTTTGTCATCTGAGACGAGATATATGATGCTCTCTTGAAATGGAGTACTCCTTCATTAAATGTCAAGCAATTATCTAAGTATCTCCATTTGAAGAAGTGTGCTGGAGTATTCTGAATATTTATCATAAATTTTAGAGAGAAGAGCTTCAATAGTCATGTTGAGTCAGCAACTCATCTTTATCAGGTATTTGAGATTTTTCTTCAGTTTCAACTACTTACAGAATAGCTTTTTTTTACTGTAAAGCACATTTAGAGTAAACACAATAGCAAACATTTTGTAGCCAGTTACCTCAAAACATGACTGATGAAATGAAATTAATTTTTTCTTATTTCACAGAGGAGATATTAGAAGTTGATATCAGAAACATGGACTGTTCAGGTGCCAATATGACAGTATAATCCTTTTAACGATTTTGGAAGAAGCATTTGAAAATTGTATATTTACATATTACATGATGTATTATGTGATTTTTACATATTTTTAGAGCAAGGCCTCTTTTATGTAAATTTTGACAACGCCATTTCTGTACTGTCAGGGAGACACTATTATTTGTCACTTGATAGTTCATTGCAGTAAAGAGATGGAACATGAATTCATTTGTTAAGAGAGAGTATGTTGAGTTGTGCTGGTAGCTAGAGAGAATTTATGTTACAGTGAAATACAACAGAGTGATCAGTTACACAGAAAAAAATTACTTTCAAAGAGTCATTTCCCATAGGTGTTGGTACACTTGTTCCCATTCAAATTGAGTAGTGTGAATGCTCAGATCAAAGGACAAGAGTTAAAATAAGTTATTTGGGGATTTTTCTACTTTGCTGCCTGATAGAAAAGACTTATACACTCTTCTGAGCTGCCACTCAGCAGCACACAAAGAATATTAAAGCTTAAGTGTCAATTAGAGATAATTACAACCTCGGTGACCTATCTTGCCACTAAAACACTTAGCAGACTTTATTCTGTCTTTACAACATGGGAACTGTGGGCATAATTCTGATCTCAGTGACACTGTGGTAAATCAGGAGACACTGCAGTGAAGCAAGCCAAATGACAACCTCATAAATATGATGTAAGGTAGGAAAGAAAATCAGATGCTTTGCTTATATGTTGGTTATGATCTTTCAAAACTTTCAGTTTTGTATCCTACACTTGAGAGTTTTCAAAACAATAACTAAGGACATGTCAGCCAATAGATTAGTGGGATTCCATTGTTCTCTGTGCCAGACACGAGAGAAAATGAATAGGAGATAATCCTTGAAAATACTTGTGATTTCAAGCATAAGAATATAATCAAATACCTCTGCTTCTGTCATATGAAGTTGTCCAGGGCTTGAACTTTCAGCAGTGCCCTAGAGCATGCTTCTTGTTGGTCAGTGGAGTCAGGAGACATGACTTTCTGTGATTAACAACCCAAAATTTCACTTTCTCTGGATCCTGTAGGACAGTGAAAGATTTCAGTATCCAATTCAGCCATCTATGGTCAAAAGTGTATCCTAGTTTCATTGTTTATGCTCTGCAAGTCTGTCACAGAGTTCTTATTCTCTCTTCTAGTCCTACTACCAATGCCTCATGGTTTCACATTTTGTATGCAGCAGGCAATCCTTTCCCCAAATCAGTGAGCACCATATTCGCTGCCATTCTTAATTTTAGAGAGTTCATTTGCTATTTCCCTGCTTGAAACTCAGAGGATAATTTTTTCCCTATAAATGAAACCAGGTGAATTCCCCAGCAGGTGTGCTATAGTTCCTGTGAGTAATAACTGCCTGCTGTTATTAGCATGCCCATTATATTAACTACTGCATTTCCCCCCCATTTGCATTTCAGACAGGAATAACTTCCTTAACTGGGAGTATAACCCCCAGAAAATTATTTTAGATGAGCTGTTTTCACTTCATTTGTTATTCACTATATATATTTGTGAAAATTTTCATGGCATTAATAAAAAAATAAATAAAATAAAATTAAGGACATTACCAGATTCATGCAGTCTTTTATAAGTATTTCCCTCTTCCTTCACCAGTGTTTGCTATTATAACTTATGTTTATATTGATATGTGTGCAATCCAGTTTGTAAGGAATTTAATTTACATACTTGTGTCACATAAGCATGTAAGTATTTCTGGCAAAGGGCTCTGAACATTTTTACACTTCCATTGGCTTCCCTTTCCTTCAAGTCCAGGCTCTGAATAATGAAAAACCCCACAAGCAGGAGACACTGTTGAGGGCTGCCAAAGCTCCATTGTGTGATGTTGTCTGGTTTTAGAATTGGTAGTAGAGTGGTGTACACCAATAGCTAAAGGCTGTGAACTGGAGATCTTCAGTTCTTGAATCTTTTATATGCCTCTGAATCTGCCTTTCAGCTTCAGTTATGTCATGTTAAGACCTGATTGCCCAGTTTCCTGCCACCCTGGAGCCTTTCTGTGCTCAGCTTTCTATTCCTGTGACCTCATTTTCACATATTATAGCTGACTTCCAATTGACCTTGATCTGAATTACAGGCCATTAGCACCGTGGAAAATCAGCAACAAGGCATTTAGGAATGGCATCAGTTAGCAACATGTCTGAAGTCAGTGGAAATTCCCCTATTAACTTTCCTGAGCTCCTGCAACAGTTTCTTTGATTAAAAGAAGGATATAATCTACCTCATATGAATATTACAAAGATCAATTAATGCTGTAGGCATTCAGAAGATTCAAAGGACTCGGTTATGGCTATCACAGTTACCATTCCCAACTAGTAACAGCAAAGCAATTTTAAACTAATTTATAAAACCTTCCCTCGCAAAGTGCTGCAGACAGCCAGTTCAAGTACCCTTCAGACTCACCAGCATAGCTTGTGCTCAACATTTTCAGCATCAAAGTCACAGCTTAATACTTTAGCCCTCTTATAGAAGTGTTTATATTTATGAGAAGGGTGAAAATGAGAAATTTTTTTCAATGTAATGGCCACTTCTGGATGTTGAATTGGCAACCTGGATAAGTTGTATATGTGACAGAAACATAAAAGAAAATAAAGCCAGGCATACCTGCTGTTAACACAGTCTGGCTGTGGTTTTTTTCAGTTGAAGCAGCCAGGATTAATATTAAATCTGCATTTTAAGACCTGGGTTTCTGGTTCTTTTCCTAATTTTGAAAATGAATAATTCTGTGGTTAAGATGCTTTCTGCATCTTTATTTTCAGTTCCATAACTGGTCACAGGAATTTGTCTCTGTGGTGGGAAGTGAGTGATTTTAATTTCTTTCCTTCCAAACTCTCTGTAACACTTTTTCACTGAACGTGACCTCTGCTATATGATATCAATATACAATATGAATTTCAGCTCACATTAATATATGAGAAGACATGTCTTTGCCATTGGGTAGGTCTGAACATTGCATCCCTGGCATGGTGAAAAGTCTTTGTCACAGTCAACCCCTTTTATAGTCTCTCAGTTGACATATAACATTGTTCTAACCATATTTGTGCCTTTTATTAAAATTAGAGAACAAAAGCAGCTACCTTAACAAGCATGCTAAAGAGAATTACAAAACAACATCCATGATGAAAACAGTCAATAAGGAAAAATAAGTCCAGTCATCTCAAAGAAAATGGTATCCTTTTCTTTCCAAAATTAAAGTATTCTGATAATTTATAAGTAAACTTCAATGATGTGCAATATTGACTGCATCCACTTACACCTGAACGTGCAAGTTGTCCTAAATATAATGGATGGCTGGCAGGTGAATTCATGGGAAAAGTGATAACTGTACAGTTTTCCTTCAGAGGAAGGAGACACTGGACATTAAAAATATAAATAAATTTATATTTATTAAATAAAATAATCTATGGGAGTTTGTCACAGGAGCCTCTAAAGACCAGGCAGTTTTTGAGCAGAGAGGGATTGGCCCTGCCCAAGCTGGAATTCAAAGAGCTGATACTTACTATTTCTTCAGTGCTTTTATTTATCATTTTATTACATCATAAATAATCTCTTTTACATGCACTCAGATAAATCTAGAACTCTTAAATATGGAGCAATTATTTTGGATATATTAATATCTAAATATTAATTTTAAACTGGAACTGAATTTGTTCTTTTCAGAGTCCTCACTGCTTAAATTATTTTAAAGTATACTTCGCCTATAATTTATTCCTTCACCTGCTGGTTTTGGATAACAAGCAAAATACTAAAGTAAAGAATACTTATTTGCCATTTCCAGCTCTCTTAACACCAGAAAGGAGGAATAAGGCTGATATTTATATAGGCACTTGGAGAGATCTCAGTATGCTGAACAAGCTGCTACAGTAATGATTGCTAACACTTGAAAGCCAAGACAGAAACAAGCCAAAAGAGTTAAGAACCCTCAATAACAAAAGAACATTCTCATTAGGAAAGCCATTATGAAATGGCATGTCCAGGATTGTTGCAGTTCACAGCTGCACACTTAAAAGGCTGGTTACTGTTAATTCTCTCCCTGCTTTCCAAGGCTATCTCAGGTCTCTCCAAACAGGCAACCCTACACAGGATGCAAATTAGGAGGTTACAGCTTGTGTCACAGAAACGTATGTAGCTAAGTACAACTTCTTATCAAACAGCTCCATTTCTGAAATGAGGTGCTGAAATGAGGCATCAAGAATTAAATTAAGGTTTTACGCAGAATGCAATAACAAAAACAAAGATTAAGAAAAAGAAAGTAAGACCAGTGTTGTAAACAGTGCAAGTGCTTAAGATTCAAAATGATTGCCAGAAGTTCTGCAGAACTTTTAATAAGTAGAAGTCTTGTTAAACTTGTATTAGAAGTATAGTCTTTAACTCAGATTCAAAAGGTCTATACAGTTAATTAGTTTGGAACCATGTGATTTTGACTTAAATCTTAGTGAATCTTTATCTCATCTACTTTGCCCCTTTTACTTTGATATTGGATTCCACAAAAAAAAAAAAAATCATATTGCTTGGTTTCAAAATATTTTAGAACTGAGAAGTATGATGTTCTGTGATTATTCTTAAGGAATTTCTTTCAACTTCTCTGGTAAGTTTACAGTATATGCTAACCTGAGCACAAAATAATGTTGTGAAATTTTGAGAGAAGATAAGTTTATAAAACAACCACTTTTCAGCTTTAAATTCTCAATAAATAACTGGTCTCAGACTATGTGTCAATATATCTGTTTAAAAGCAGAGATTTTAATAAATAACAACAACAACAAAAACAACAAAAATAATAATAATAATTATTGTTGTTATTATTATTATTATAAATTCAAATTTTAGAAAGGCATAGAGAAATAAACCCAATAGAATAATTGATTGACAATAGAAGTGTGAACTTTAACTGATGAAAGAGTTTTTTCCTAATAATGTTGTGATTTTTCAGGAAGTGCTGTGTGGAAGTATTTTCTCTTACCATAGTATTTTTGGGACATTAGGAGAAGAGGAGCCATGCATTAAGAATGCCCTTCTATCTGCAGCTCATTTCTTCCTCTTTCAGTTAGGCTATTAAATGCCTCAGTTGTCTGTAGCTGAATTTAACAGTGATGTTGAATGCAGTACAACTTCAAAAAAAATTAATTTTTCCTTCTGAGTTTAAGAATAGTTAAGTAGGACTGACATTTAAGATTATTCATACCAGTAGATAATAATGATTTAAGCTTCTTATAGAAGCAAAATATTGTTTAACCTAAAAGGAACAATTCTGTAGACAAATTTTCCTGAAATGCTGGTAATATTTTAGAGTTATTATCTGACAAAATATTTTGAAACACTGGCTAAATAATTTCAAACATACTACTTATTTTAATGAATTCATCATGTATGAACTTTGCTTGCAACATTAACTTGCTGCAGACGGTAAAAATTATATTGGATTAGTGTAAGAATGGTGAAACATTCAGCAACATAGTAAGAAATTAAGCTATGTTTTTCTGTGACAACATAAGTATTTTAAACTCTTCATGGTTTTTTTATCAAGTCTCATCATGTGGGGTCTTCTGAGAATTCTATCAGTTAACACCACAGGGACAGGTGGCCAAAAAATGGGATGTTGAGATCTGGAGCATGAGAAGAGTTAGAAAGATGTTGGTTCAACTATGCAAATTCTCTGCAGTTAAGAAGACTGACCTTAGCGAAGCCTATCAATAATCAAGGACACAGCAGCAATGAAGAAAGAGGGAAATTAGAAGGGTAAAAATGGATTTTCAAGAAAAGAATTAAGGAGTTTTAAACCCAATACCCAGAAGCCATGAAAATACATTTTGAAGACGACTGTAATAGAACCAACAGATCTTCTAAATCCCTACAAAGCAGTGAGGGAAGATAAGAATACTGCTGAGAAGTTAAATGACTTTTTACATTAGTTTTTACTCAAGAATTTTTGGAAGATTACTATGAAACCTGCTGTTTTCTGATATATAACAATGTGATGCTACTAAAGCCCTGTAGACTACAAATAGTTTCCTGTAACTTTATGTATAACAACCAAGATGTTTGAAACCTCAAAATTATACCGCCCAAATTTTTCCTTATTGCATAGAAAGAGAGGAGAAAACAAGCAGCACTTCCTATATTTAAAAAAGGGATCTAATTAACTTATCCCCAAAAAAATTTGAACTTTTTCACAATAAAAGTTACTAGATTGTCATATTTTAAGAGGGGAAAAAAGAGCTTTATAAGCCAATCACTTGCTAATATGGTTAATAAAATTAAAAAAAAAAAAACACCCAGCATAATTTCTTTAGACTTTCAGAAATTCTGATTCCTCAGGAAAGGATATTTAATATTTTCCTATGTATGTGGGAGAAAGCAGGATAAAAAAAATATCAAACAGAAAAAAAATAGATTACAGACTACTCTCATTACAGAAAAAGGGATAAAATGATTGTCTGAACTTTCTCATTATAGCTTCACTTATCCTTACTACTGAGCTGTAAGGGAGGGCAATGAAACAGAAATCTGAGAAGTGAAGGAAAAACTTTCTGTTATTCAGCTATAAGGAGAACCATGAAGAATTTAAGGGGGAGAAGATGAAATAGATGAATGAATATCAGGAAAATAAAATTTATCACTGATGATCATTCTGGAGGGAGCTACCTGAAAAATGTGGGGTAAAAGGCAGCTGTCTAAATTAACCATATCTAAATTAACCAATGGAGCCCTAACCATCAGATTTCTTTTACAGAGGTCATCATTAATGTGCTACTAAAAGAAGTAATACGTCACATTGCAATAAGTGACAACAACTTGAATAATGACTGAGTGGACAATGCGACACCTTATTGAAATCAATATTTTTCCACAATGCTATCCATAACAAAAGTATACATTAAAAGAGGATGTGAAAAGCAGTTGAAAAGCAGAAAGAATCACCATAAAATCACAAATAGGTTTAGATATGTATGTCATTAATAGAAATGTTAAATTGAAAACCTTTTTTTTTCCTGTTACAATCAAGAATAAGAGACACTCAGTTCATAAGTGAAAAAATCTGAACCTGAAAAAGTAGAGCAGTTTTTTTACATACTAGGAGCAAAATCATATTTTTTTTGCTTATGGAAATTTAAGTATATATAAAAAGTATAGAAAATGTGTCAATCAAGACTACTTCATGTTGTTAGCAATTTTTTAAGGGATATTTATTGCTGCCTTCATGTTTTAACTCAAGTTGTAATTATTAGAGATCAGTAAGAGCAGGAGGTTTCTTCAGGTTGCTCTGCCTCAGAGGTATTTTAAATTTCTCTCAAGTACCTTGGGTCAGCCACATTAGGAGACATGTATGACCTTTCATGGTCATTCCTACATTCTGGTGTTTCATTGCAGCATATAAATAAAAACTGATGGAGAGGAAAATCAGAAACACGAGATAGAAAGTACAGCAGAAATATATTTTTATTGAACAGTAGTATCTCTCATTCTACTGTAGAAAAGGCAGTTCCTCTTTTACAGAGCACATGAAAGTTAGTGTCTTTCATCATGAGGAAGAGAGGACTTGAAGTGTGACAAATTAGATATGAGAACAGAGCTGGAACTTATCATGTCTGTAAGGAAAAAATCAATTTTATCCAGTTGACATTTAATTGTGGCAGACTGTTTATTGTACATTTTTGTGTACATCATTATTTTTCATAGAATTCAAACCTCACATATTCAAAAATTTAATGTACTATGTCCTAATCCAAAACTTTGTAACCTTTACTCTTGTTGTATAAGAAAAGTATTCTTTGCATCCAAGAACATGTGACCATATTCCACCAACAGGAACCTTCTTTCCAGATAAGACCTTTGAAAGTACAAATTGTTTCTTCTACATTCTGAGACTTCTTGTTTTAGTTCACATCTGAAAAGCCAATCTGAGATACAAACCTTTTGGAAAAGCTGTCTATAAGGCACTCAGATTCTGAACTGTACCAGTATTTCCGTTAGTTTTGCACTCACTTCTTTAATATCAATTCACCCATATCTGCATGGATTGTTAAAAATCCACAAACTCAAAAGTTCTCGGAAGAGCTAGAGCAGTAAGGCTTAAGTATGTAGTAGTAGTATTTTCTTTAAAATTACTCACTGGATTTAATTTAACTTACTTTTTTCTGTTTCAGTAATATATTAATCTAAATTTTGCTAATAAATAATGTCAGTAAAGAGTCTTACAGTTTATACACCTGTAGTTGGTACACTAACTGAATGAAGAAATAAAAAACAGCAGTTATGGTGAAGAGTTTATTGTAGATGTTTTTATCTTGAATCAAAAAGTACCATTGTTTTGCCTGCAGTTTTCTAAATATTTCTATACAATGTTTTATTTTCTAAATAGTGAAGTAAACATGCTGCTCTTATCACGTAATATTTCCTCAAAGTTGGACAGAAAGGTTTTTTAATAAGGCATTGGAAAGTACATATAGTATGTGAAGAGGATCTGTGATCTCTCACCTAAAGTACTGTACAGAATAAATAAAAAGTATAATCTGAAAGTTTATATCTAATTATGACTTTCAAATGTTCAATATAAACATTCTATCTAGTGAAAGAAGATTAGAGTCTTCTCCACTAACACAGAAATGCATGGGCTCACACCCACCAGCTTTCTGCTTTGTTGCAAACTCTGAATAGTTAAGCATTTGCTGTGATTTAGCTAATGTCCTTTTACCATATAAAATGCAATCCAATTCATTGTGCATGTGCTTGAAAGGGAAAGAGACAAAAATGATTTGGTGCTAAGCCTTTTTTCTTCCTTTCATATTGCTAAAGCTGCCTCTGGAGAAATAAAGAGGCTTTTTCTCTTATTTCTTATAATAGGATTCTAATGAGAACTTTAATTAGTATCATGAATTTTTTTCCTTACTTCTAGATTTTAAAGTAATCATGCAGTATTTCTCAGTCATGATTTTCTGTTGCATCTCTATCATGCTATTTCTCTAAGACAATTTTCATAACACTGTTATATTTCAGATTTTGTTAACCCATTTTATTGCCATAATAATTGGGATCAAAATAGGTAATAATCATTAGATTCTTGTTAGTATTTGGATTCTCAGTCACCCACTGAAATATTTTCTCAATTACATCTGTGTATAAAGATTCTGGTAGAAAGGCCTTGTATCTATTCATGCATGAAGTGGTGGTTGCAAGACCGGTTACTCCTCCTCCCTTTAGTGATTTTTTTTTTTTTAATAGCTATTTTGGAAAGATTATTTTTATCTTCTTTCTCACCTTTTTTTTTTCCTTTTTTTTCTGTAGCACATGCCATTTATCTTGGGATTAAAGCAAAACCTTTTTACCAGAACACATCTTTCTGATACAAACCTTGCTTGAGTTAAATTCTTGACATTTATTAAAAAGCTCATATTTAATGGAGCTGGTCCTGCAGATGTCACACACTTTTTTGACAGCCTGGAATGTTATTCCATTTGTCCTGGAAAATTCAAGCCAGGGAGATATGAGATATGCAAAACGATCTCTGTATTTTTGTTGTTACTTTTCTGGAATATGTGTTTCATAACAATTAAAAAAGAAAAGAAGCAATTACCAGTAAGCCCATGAAAAACAGTACAGGGAAGCAGATTTTCCAGTGTCTTATTGCGACTTCTCCTGTGTACCATTTTCCACAGGGAGGCTAGCAAATAAAAAATAAACTGAAGTCGGTAATTAGAGAAATTTAGCTGAAACTTATTCAGCTTATTAAGCATTTAATTTTGTGTAGAAAGTGAGAAATCATTAGCACTTTTATTATCCTGAGTGTTAAAAACCCAAACACTTCTGGAAAGGAGGCTGTACAGTTGTCTTTAAAAGATTTGGTATTCTTGTTCTTTCCTGAAATGTTTATGCAGCCTAACTAAACCTGTAGTTTGACTTCCACAATAAGATTACCAACCAGTGACAGCAATTGCACAGGTGGTTTTAAAAATCCTCAAGTTGCTCCCTACTCTTCACTAGAAAACAGGCTTTGTTTCTATACTGGAGGTTGGACTGACTCTGCTGTGTAAAAGGTTTTTCAGGTAAAACTCTAGTGGAAGAGCAGAGAGAACCAAATCTGTAAGCAGGACTTGCCCTTTCTAAGTGATGCTGCCAACCTCACTGCTGCTTTGGATTCTTGATGATGCCTTTTTCCTGGTGTTAGGAAAATGAAGCTAGACACGATTAGAGGGTTTGGGATTGTTACCTCGGTGTTTTAATCAGGATCCTGTTTGATGCATCCACTTCACCCAGGTGACAGCATCTCAATGCACCCCCACCGTCAATCACGTACACAAGTTATAGACTTTACACATTAGCATATTGCCCTGGGTTGGCCATATGACCTGTTTGTATCCCCAATCGTCCTCTTACTTATGCTGGACATTAAGTTCTACAGCTTTAAGTTAGGCCCAGAGAGACACAGAGCGTGAAAGTGGAGGAAAAAAAACCACTCGCCGTTTCTCTGCAAGAGTCACATCTTTTCATTTAGAAAGGCTTTGAGAGAGCGGACAGGCTACATTCCAGCAGGACTGTGGTTTTTTTTATTCTCTCGGGTGTGTGCTTGAAGGCACACAGCGGAGGGTTTCCTCGGAACTTTCTCGGCTTCTTGCAGGGAGGGACTTTGTTTCTTTTGCTGTGTATTTTTCCCTTTTTCCTCCTCCTGGGACTGGCTGGCATCGCGTGGGCCCAGGACACCAGGGAACCCCCGGGGGGCCCCCCCCTCCTCGCCGACTCCTACAGCCGGGCCCGGCAATCGGCCCCCCCCCCACTGGAGAACTGAACCGGACTCAGACGGACTCTGAATCTACCAACTCTTCAGAGGAAGGAGAGGTTTCATTGCTTTCATATTATGCAATTTTTTTTCCTATGCTTGTGAATATTCTATTTGTTAAATAAATAGATCTTTCCACTTTTCTCTAAGGAAATTCTTCCCGAACCTGTAGGGAGTGGGGTGATTGGAATCGGCTCTTCCTAAAAGAGACCCTCCCAGAGGTTTCCTCCTAAATATTTGCCCTAAACCAGGACACATATGTAACAAGGGAGCCCAATAATGGGGCTGGGGTGGGCTAAGCTCTAATTTACAGAATCTGTCCTGCTAGGAGACCTTGGGTTCCTGAGATAGTAGGATGTCTGGTCTCCCTGGCCCTGCAGTTCTGGGGTGTTCAGTCTCAGGGCCTGCAGAACACTTACAGACAACTAAGCACTAGACTAAGGGAAGGGTTACAAGTATGCATGCTAATACTTGTGGATACACAGAACTGTGTAAAAGTATATAAAAGAAAAGGGAACAAATCATTTCAGCATCACTGAAGGATTTCATTCGTCCTTCTGCACTCAATGAGCTGATCTGACCTGAGCACATCTGGGCTGGGCTAGTTGAGGTAGCTGCCTTCAAGTCAAGGTGGGAGAGTGTGTTGTCAGCCCAGCTATACACACATCATATAGATATCTTGGTTCCAAACAATAATCAGGAGATCAAAATAATTTTTAAAGTACAGTAAAACATTCAAATCAAAGTCAAAATGTTTTAAAAGCATTAAGTTCTAATTTAAATTATAGTTCAAGCTATTTCAAGCAGATATGTGTTTTGAGAGTGTAAGAAAGAGTGCATAAAGCCTGAATTTTTTTCTCTTGATAGAAAGTGTTTATCATTTGAACTGTGGAAAGAGCAAGCTTGTTGTTAAATGTGCGCATTTCTCACCATTACTCTGCAACTCCCAAAGTCACACATCAATTCAACTGCACAGATAGAAATAGCTCCCATGTCTCCTGATGCAGAGTCTGGTATCCTATCCTAAAAATCCAACACCCCCCCCCTCGTTAATAAGGTGTCTACAGAAGTTTATTCCTTCAGGTCAGAATTTTGAACCTAGTCCAACCTACTTATACCCTGAAGACAATAAATCTGACCGCATGGTCAGTTCTGTTCAAGTGTAACTTTTCTTTCTCAACAGAGTAAACTAAAGGAAAATTAGATGTGCTGCCATTTCCAAAATATTACTAAACCAAGCTTGTTTTGTGGTCTTCAGGAAAAAGTGCTATCATGGTTGGCTCTTTTAAATGCAACAGCAGAAAGGAAAACAATTTCAGGGATTCACAGTTTATTTTGAAGAAGTAAATACTGGCAAAATGTGGTTGTCTTAGCAAAGTTGTGTTTTTTCACTGCCTACTTTTCTCACTGTGTTGGGCCTCTCTTACCTAAGGCTGTCACAGAGGTGCCTTCAGTTAGCACACACATTTCACTTGAAAGGGGAAGAACAAACGAAGTTAAAAGCTTTTCCTTCTGTTATTTCTCTCTGTTGTTTAGAAGCAACCGCTCGCTAATGATTTCCTGCTGCGGTTGCACTCCTGGCACTGCAAGTCTGCACCAGGAGCTGCTCTTTGTGGCTTCAGCAGATTGTGACAGGTGCAGCTTTGGCTGTCACAGAAGGATGCATTTGCACATGCCACAAGTGCATCCCTGCCTGCCATTGGAACAACACTTAAGAGCATTGCTGGCACAACGAGGAGGGAAATTCAGAACATGGTCTATACAGGAGGTGAAGCTGTGACAAAAACACCTTCCTGCCAGTTTGCAATCATTTTCCCAAATGAGTTTTCTCATTTGCTAATTCAAAGTTTCAGTGTGCCTGGGTCTCAAACTCTCCTTGTAAGGAGATTATTCCGCCACTGAATGTACTTTGCAGTTAGAATTTAATCCTATTTTTCCTCTTTATAACCAGAAATTTATTCTTTTTCTCTTGACTGTCTTCTTTGTTATATTATTTAATCATACAATATACAACCATTCTTAATGCCTCTGTAATTCTGGAAGGGAGTTTATTCTCAGCTTAGGTGCATCATATCATATCTTTCTGCTAACAAATGGCCTATAACAGTGCAAAATGTCATTCACAGATATCAAAAGTCATTGTGTGGACCCATCGATTTCAGAGAATTTTATGTGAATTAGACCCTTAGAGAAGTTGATTGTTCTGTCACAGAAATCATCTGCAAGACTGATGTCTGACAGGATCAATCCAACAGACACATTATTTTGCTGTTCTACAGCCCAGTGCCTTTGCTGACAAAAATTGATTAATATATTTGGGGCTTTTTCATACTACATTGCAATGTCATAGCTAATCTATGATCCATCTGATCCCTATATCTCTTCCAGCTTGCCTGCCTACTGAAACCTCTTCTCTATTGACTATCTATATGTTTGAATTATCTTCCTGTGGATGTATTACACTGAATTTGTCCAAGCTAAATTTTAATTTCCTTTTTCTTCCCTACTCTAAATTCTTCTTGATGTTTCTCTTCCTTCATTGCTGCTCACCACCTTTCATAATGATGAGAAGAAGTATATTTTGGTATTACTTTGCAGAGTATTCAACTAAAATAGTAAGCAATTATTTTACAAGAAAGTATTTTAATTTATTAGCCATTAGGAACAATTTTTAGGCTTTTGTGTGCTTTATGATATTCCATAATTCACTTCACTGACTTTTAACATTTCTCTCCTGAAGGAATGTGGTCTACTCGACAGGAAGCCTTAATTGGAGAAGAATCTGCAGAGCTGAAAAAGCTGGTTCTAATAGGAGTCAGATTTTACAATGAGAAGGTTGAAATGTTGTAGGGAGAAAGTGTCTCATTACCAGAAAAAATGTCTGAATCCCAAAGGGTACGTATTTTCCCCCCCAAAAAATTAATGTTGTCAGGGAAGAAAAGTCATAATTATTTATTAACAGCTAATAGTAGCTTTTCTTTAAAGAGATAGTGGAAACATAAAATAAAAGTATTTATTTTCCAGAATTTTACTAAGCTCTTTTTAGACTGTAGACAACATTATTATAATTCAAAAAGGTTAAATTATTAGTTTCCTTATATTTAATTTTATGCATTGCTATACTAGTCTAACTTCAAAAATGTTCAATAAGACCACTTATAAGTCTTCCCTGGTGCTAGTGATGTTATCTGAGGTTAAGAAACAATACAGTGTTTTCCACAATTATCAGCATTTTATTTAGATGCCTGAATTTTCTGCTTAGATGCCTGAATCTGATTTCAATTATTTTGTGCAATTTAGACATAACTTGTTTTGTGGTTCATTCATTATAAAAAAAGAACCTGCTGTATTTATTTCAGAGAAATATAATATTACCAGAGCATCTATTTAAAGAGAAGAGGGATGTTAATTTTTTCCAAGCCTTATTTTCGGTGCTTGCTAGACAATATTAGTGTTCTAGGATGTACTGGACTAATGATACTCTGTTGTCCATCCTAGAATGCACAGGTCTCTCAGAAACACTTTAAGATCTCCTACATGATGTGTTTAATAAGGTCATCTTCGTCAGGAGTCTTCATTTCCCTTCTTTACACCAAAGACTCAGTTTATTGGTGAAGAATAATATACAATTCCTGTTTCCAAGGGCAGCTACTGCAGCAGGACAGAAAGATTGTGAGTCTTTATTATCTGTGTGTTATCTGGCCTTCACTTTCATTCTAGCTCATCTGGTTTATTATTTTGTTCATTTCCTATGACACAGAGGAAGAACTTCTTTGAGACTGGGGCTGTCACTCCCTATGGGCACTGTCCAGCACACTGGGGTCCTCCTTTATTTGAGACTTCTTGACACTTCAGTAAATAAGCAACTTGTGCTGACAGGGCTGTAATTTCAGAGTGCCTGCATGAAGGTGCTGGAATGAAGAGCTGAGGCAGGTACAGAAAGGAAAATTGTTTTAACCGGGGCAAGGTCTGGAGCATTCAGAGTTATGTCAGAAGCAAAGGAAAACAAGGACAGAAGCAGCAGGAATTTGGCACCAGAAAACTAGAAGCAGACAAAACTGAAAAGATTAAAAGGCTACAATTAATGGCTGGCATTAAAAGGCTCAGCTGTAGAGAATTCTGTTCCTTCTATAAGGAAGGAACTGTGTAAGGAGCTATCAATTCAGTCTGAGTGAATTATTATGTTGCTTACCTAAATTTGCATACTGTCTTTTCTATGGTCTGTCTGCTTTCTGAATTTATTATTTATTACAGTTGATAGTAAACTGTCAATATCTATTAAAGGAAAGCAAAAAAACCAACCAAAAAAGTCATTCCACCCAAAAAAACAACCATGACAATGCTCTGACAACCCTCAAAAGTCAAAACAATAGCAAAAGTATCCTTCAGATAATGGATTATCCAGAGTTTAAAAGGTAAGAATTTATAACCACCGAGGGGGAATCAGGAAGCGATTCAAGGTATTATTGCCTTGGATTTTCCAAAGAAAACTTTCCCTTTTCTCTAAATGACCCCATTAGTGGAATTTTTGCAGAGTTTGGATCAATCTAGTCCACCTCACACCGTAATTTTTAGATATGCAAGGCTGCAGAAGACCAGGATAAGGACCACTGGCAAACATATTTTCTTCATGGTAGTGACAGATCAAAGGGATCCTTGTGCTGCCAGTAACACACCCTAGGAAGAGTACTTTACTAATAAAAATAAAACCTAATGTAAAACATTTTGTTATTTAATAATAAATAATATTTTCTTTTGGATAGTCTGTCAATTGCTCTACAAAGGTGTTCTTTTCTTTTTTCTCTATGGACATGAATATCTTTTTTCCACCAGAGTTTTGGGGACTTTTAACTCCTATCAGGCACCATTTCCATTTTAACTAATGTGGATATTTTGGCATACTGCATTCTTACTATGAAGTAAAAGAGAAATTTAACTAGAGAGATGGCCTGGTCAAATTAAAAAACATCATTAACATTTATTCTCAGGGCTGAGTAAACTGAATTATTATTGGAATAGATATTCCAGGCAAGAATATGCAATGATTTCAAAAGAGGTCTGCTTTGGGGTTTTTTTGGTTTTTTTTTTTAATTGTAGAAGATATGTTCTTACTTTTATATATGAGCCATCTCAGGGCAACAAGGGTTAAAATTCCCTGCTTCTCATGGTATATATCCATAGCACCTCAGAATATACTGGGCCTGCTACAAAGTTTTGTAAATACAGGTACCATAAAAAAAAATCCAAAGAAAATTGTTAATCTCATTTGGAAAGATGGCATATGCCCATTCTTAGAATTTTTTGTATATTTATTAAGCCCAAGATTATGAACATTTTTTGAGACTTACATTGCTGAAATTCAAGTTAAAACTTTCCACGCTCTTCTAACAGTGGAAAGAAGAAAAAGGCAATAATTTATATGGGTTCTCATTAAGAAGAACTCTTTAAAATAGCTGAAAGATAATTCTTTCTATCTTCTCACGGCTTTCTGAAATGTTCTGCTTCACATGACTCTATTCTTCCCTAAGCAACAACAAGCCTTTTCTCAATGTTTTATTGTATTACAAGTTGCTGTTGGCTCTTTTCAAATGTTCTTCTTCTTATACTGTGCATAAGCTGCCTCCTGCAGAACACTTGGCACAAAAGGGAACAACAGATCTGAAAAGACAGTTAATTGTGCTCTGAACAGAACAATTAATTCTGACTGAATAGCAAAAGATCTCAGAAGTCTTGCACTTTAAATAGATGGCTTTGTGAGATGTTTACTGGGTAAGTATATATCTAGGCAGTCTGTGTCAGTATTATAGACAAAGATCCTTAGTTATTACAGTAGCCCAAGCAAATAGGAATAGATAAAAATATTTAAATAGTAGTATAAGAACTAATAATTCTAAAAGGAGAAACATATGATAGCCAAATAGAAAAACACTCATTTGAATTATCTCTTTATTCTTTGGGCTTATATGAAATAGCCACTGAAAATTAGATTTTGCGTCTTTAGGCTGAATTATCTGATTAGGCTGAATAATCTGATTTGCCATTATTGGTTTTAATTTTTATCAGTAATAGAAGTATTTCTGTTATGTTCTACTTTCATTATTCTAAGTTTTTTAATGTGTTATTTCTGTCTCAAAATATATAAAAATAAGGTAGAAATAAAATGAAGGTGTCAATTTATATCCACATGCAAAATGTTTGCAATATTTTATATATGTTTCTGTGGCTTATGCTTCAATCTCAGATACACTGGATTTCAGATGCCCCTCAAGCTACTTCTAAATCACTTTTGAATTACTGTTTAATAACCTTGTATTGAATCTGTATTTTTGGTAGTTGTTAGTATAGATATACTCTTACAAAACAGCAATATCATAGTTGTTGTTTTATTAATGTGCAAACACAGCTTTGGGCATGGATGCAATATATTCAGTTAGGCGATCAGGCAGTGGATTGTGTGTGTTGCATTCCAAACATGAACAGTTGGCCATACAATTCCCAAGTACCTACATGCAAACCAATAAATTCATCCTGATTTATTGGTAGATGTTTTTGGCAGAGAACACCAGAGAGAAACTCCATAAACATTTTGAAAAGGGACGAAAGAATTAGGAGATGGGGAGGAACATCTAGAAGTGAGAGTGAAATAAATTAACATTGTACTGAAAAACTTAACTGAATCAAATTACAATGGTTAGTGCAGGAAGAAATCTCCTTTCCAACAGTTCCCTCTGGCAAATTCCCAAAGTCGGGTATAGTCTTAAAGTTAACTGTACCACTGAGAAAAGGTTCTAGGAGAAAGTATGATTCCAATGTCCTTAGGAACCACAGTTATTTGGGTGAGCAATTGGTTTTAATTTGTCTTCTCTTGTCCATGGGAAGGACTAACTTATTTTCTATTTCCTGTGGAATGCTTTCCTTTTTCTTCATTGTACTCCAGAATGTTTCCTGTCAAGTCATCTTCTTTTGGTCTCCAACTATGCTGTTTGCACGGAAATTTACAAAATTGTTCCAACTGCTTGAAAAGGACTTTTAAATAGGAAACTGCAGTTCAGATCTTGTTTTCTATAGCAAAGGCTGGACTTGGAATAACAACATTTTGAGAATAAATAAAAAATACAATTTAAACTTTGAATTGTTGCAATAAAAGATATAATAAGACATAAATAAAATAAAAGTTGTAATAATAAGATGTAATAAATAAAATGCAACAAATCTAAAATACCTTATTATGATCTGGACCATACATACTGTCCTTTGTCTTTGCTTTTTTATTCCAGAATCTGTTAGAAGTGTGGTATTCCAGCAAATCACAGCTTGTATATGCACACAGTACCTGGGAGAGTTCTGCTGAAAAGGAAGTGAATGAACTGGGAAGTGGAATCTGTGTAAAATATCTAGATTCATGACAACAACTAGATTAATTGAACTTTTTTTACTGCAAAGGCATTGACTATAGCTATTCAGTTAAACCTCTGATAACCAACCAGAACTGGAAAAAGAAAGTAAAATGATGAAAAGAACTTTTGAAATATTGATGTTGAAAGTGGGTTAAAGTTCTTTATGGAAAGGCAGGTAGATTATTAAATGAACAAAAGAACTATCTTGCATAGAGCCCTGCATTTCAGCACTGAAGAGAAAACTGACACATCAAATTTGTACAACAAAAGGAAAAGGTTTATCAGCTTCTAAAAGAATTATATAAAGATGATTGTTAATGCTTGGAAAAACTACAGTGGTTAAAAGAAAAATAGTCATAGCATAAAGAGCCTAAAAATGGCCAAGTTCAGCCAGATAAAGCATTTGGAGAAAATGAAAAGCAGTAGAAGTCTGTTCAAATATTAAGAGCTTTCTTAATACATGTATACAAGGTATACTAAATTGTATATGTTGTTTGTGAGGTTTTATTATTATTTTCAATTGAAATATTTCTGTAAAAATTTCAACTATTGCTGTATAAAATACCCTACAGAAAATGGTCCTAGCCTCACCATTAGTTGCACACAGAAAACCATAACTTATAATTGGAGAAAGGGAATGTAACTTCTATTTCTGTGTTTTTTTCAACACATGGGACCTGGGACATGAAGGTCATCTTCTATAATGGCCTAAAGCTAGAGCACTCATTTGTTAAGCAGGAGACACAGCTTTTCTTCCACTGGGACAATATCTTTATTGCAATAATGTTATCTATTCCTGAAATTGCATTATTCTCTTCAGCAACCATAAAATTTAAGATACATAGTGTTTAAAAAAGGGATCAGAATACCGATCCCTCACATTTTCGAGCCCTAAGCACTTTAATGCCTCCTTCCATCAAGGCTGTTCCTTCTATTCCAGCCAGTACAGAATATGGCTTGTGAACCAGGGTATTTCCTGGGAAGTGACAGGCCTGCATCTGCCATGCCCAGAACAGAAGGGTTATGGGCAAACAAGACTATTTCTTTCTGCTGGTTTATTTTATGTAGAATTATCATTATTTTATCTTCTTCCAAAAAAAAAAAGAAATCCGTCTGTAATTTCTTACACCTCAAACTAGCCTTGTTTGTGGTTGTTGACCTTGACTGGCTCAAGGTTCCCAAGAAGCCCCTCTTATCTTTCTGTCTTAGCAGAACAGGCAGAGAAAATATGATGAAAAGCTCACGGATCGAGATAAGGACAGAGAAATCACCAAGTAGCTACCATCTTGAGCAAAATAGGCTTTACTTGGGGGAAAATAGTTTAATTTATGTAGTTGTAATAGACCAGAATAGTGAAAAATAAAATCACCTTCCACTCACCCCTCCCTTCTTCCCAGATTCAACTTCACTTTTGATTTCTCTGCCTCCTCCCCCTGCATGGCTCATGGAGACGGGTCTCTGTTCTCTCATGCTCTTCTTGTGCTCCAGCATTGGATCCCACCCATAGGAGACACTCCATTAAATTCTCCAACAAGTGCCCTTCCCATGGCCTGCAGTTTTACACGAACTGTCCTTCCCAAGGGTACAGTCCCTCAGAAAAAGGCTGCTGCAGTTCCCCACAGGCTCACAAGTCTTGCCAGCAAACTTTCTCCAGCGTGGGCTCTTCTCTCCAGGGAGCCACAGGTTCTGCCAGGAGCCTGCTCCTGTGTGAGCTTCCCAAAGGGTCACAGGCTTCTTCAGGTATCCACCTGTTCCAGCATGGGGTCATCCACAGCCTGCACGTGGATCTCTGCTCTGCTGTGAACCTTCACTGGCTGCAGGTGGACATCCTGCTGCCCCATGGTCTGTGCCACGGGCTGCACAGGAATCCCAGTGTCAGCAGCTGGAGCATCTCTTTCCCCTCCTTCTCCACTGACCTTGGTGTCTGCAGGACTGTTTCTCTCACATATTCTCACTCTTTCCTCACAGGTGTTGCACAGGGATTTTTACTCTTTCTTATCACAGAGTTCTTGGCTCTGCTTTGCCAGTGATGGGTCTGTCTCAGAGGCAGTTGGAACTGTTTCTGTCTGTATGGTGGCAGCTGCTGGTGTCTCAGAAGTACCTCCTCCACCATCAAAACCTTGCCATGCAAACCAAATACATTGTTAAAATAACAATGCTAAGGACTGTGCTTAAATTCTAGAACTTTCTTGAACTTGGGTGCTGTAAGTAACAAGATGCCCAGACTGGGACAATACTGTTTTGGAGAAGAATCACAGATGCATAAAGAATTTCATTAATAAATAGGGGTAGAAACACCTAAGAGGGTATGGTGACTTCAAAGCAAGAAACCATAGTGCAATTATAATCTGGTGAATTTCTCTTTTAAAAATTATTTTAGTGTAACCCTTATGGTAAAATAACTCATCAAAGCAACAGTCTGTGAAATCTGCAGCTCCAGGGCAAAGAGGAAAGAAAACTGCATTCCCTTGTCAATGCCTTTCCTTGCATTTGTTTCCCCTTCTTCTTTCCCTTTCTCTTCTCCTCTTTAACTCTAGCCCTGATGTCTCTCCAGTTTTATTCTGCAGATATTTCTATTTATATTAGAGCCTCTCTTGGTCTTTTTCTTCACCTTTAAATCTTTTTCAACCTACCACCAGTGCACTGCAAAATGCTCCAAGCTTGAGGAACAGTAACAATCATTTGGGCATCTCCCCTCTAGTAACTTCTCCACAGGCACATAGATCAGCATCCTCTTCATGCTTCTCAGCAACACAGTATTTATTAAATACATTTTCTGTGTCATTTAGATAGAAAAAGAGAGATGATCTCAACATAAAGGTGATTGAAAAGTACCCAGGGTGATTAAGGCTCAGTAGTGCTTGAATGTTTCCAAGCAGCTCTGACCCATAAAGGAGAGCTGGTCCTTCATTAAACTTCATGGAAGGCATAAGACTTTATTAGTGGGTGTAATCTGTACACACTTCTCTAGGCTGGTACTGATATCAATAGCCAGCTGGATTTAAAGGGGAAATTATAAAATCCTGTAGATAGACTCTGAAAACAAAGACATCCCTGTTTTCAGGGATGAGTGGTGCATAATAAAGAGTTATATAGGAACCTACCAAAACTAAATTTGTAGAGCTCAGTGAAGTATGAATAGAAACTTGGAGGGGAAAGCAAGGACAGAATAACACAATATTTTCAGAGGAAAAAACAATGTGGGTGAAGGCTTTTCCTATCAACTCTTATCAAAAAAATGGCAAAAGTTATTTTTGAGGAGAGGGTAGGGCATGGAAGGCGAGGGGAAGGGGAAGGGGAAGGGGAAGGGGAAGGGGAAGGGGAAGGG
>JAHLSL010000022.1:25209338-25365488 GCA_025920805.1 Petroica traversi
GAAGGGAAGGGAAGGGAAGGGAAGGGAAGGGAAGGGAAGGGAAGGGAGTTGTTTTACTTTAAATACATATTAGAGGAATTAGAGGAAATAATATAATTTAAATCCTAGCTAGAAAAGACTTTCTGATCCATCTGTTTTCCTTTAAACACATTGTCATCATCACAACTAGTATTCAAAGACCAAAGGTTGCACACAGTTATTAGGCACTTCATTATCACTTCATTATTAGCAGAATTTTACATTTGTTTTCAATTATCTTTTTAACTGAATAAGAATTTAGGAAGTGTTAAATATCAGAATTTATTGTATCAAGGACTACAAAGGGGAACTGTGTACTATTTCCAATATTTGTTTTTATTTGTGTTTCTTTGCTTTGTAGTGGTTTCTAATATTTCTTTCTTTTGAATAATTTTCTCATTATAAATATGTATTTCATCTTTATCAGTCTTTTTCAGAAATAAACATGAGATACAGCACTCTCTACCTGGGATGCTACAAACCCAGAATATGATTTTCAGAATGTTTATTAAGGAAGTTATTTGCTCTAGTTGCATCAAAAAATATAGAAAACATACAAAATAAATCTGAGTCTTGCTGTATGCAGAAGATGCCTTGTCTGTGGATGTGATGGAATACATTTCAGAATATTTGAGTTTTCAAGGAACTAGACAATACCTGAGAGAGTCCCTGAGTGCCATGATGCTGTGGCATGCATTTTTAATGAGCTGATTCCAGCCTGGGGGCAATTCACCTCAAAACCATGATTATGTGTGAACAAATCTGTTTACTGGTATAATGGGGTAAAAAGTATGTTTGGATAAATCTGTCCAATGTTAGAGGTCTCTCCAAATTTTCTGATTGACTGATTTATTACCATAATTTTCTCTGGCACTGAATTTAAATCATCAGAGGTTAGCTGATATGGAAAGCAACATAGACCTCCCTTCTGTTCTTAAAGCAAATTACTGTTCTGATCCAAGAAAGGTTGATTTACTTGTCAGCATCTCTAGGTTAGATGTTGCAGCACTTAAATACATTTGCTTTTCTACTGCAAGACAGTAGTGTTCCATTTGTCTTCCTCAGGTGGCCTAAACTGCTGTGGCATACACAACAATGATTATTTTTTATTTCAAATGTCTCATCTTAAGCTGACTGACACCACAGTCCAAGGACATGGAAAAATAACATATGTTCTCTGCTGCTTCAAAAACAGACCACTGGGATTAAAAACTGCAGTTAATATTCCAACATTTAAAGCTAAGATTTCTCTGTCTTGTCTGAGAAGAAAGCAGGTGGAGAGACTGCACGCATTTTCTGATTAGTATAGTCTAGGCTTGAACAAGGTTGTCTAATACACATTTAGTACAAGTCAGAAACAATGCTATTGCTAATTCCCTTCAGATTCTCTTACTATGGCAACCCAGCAAGATAAAGATGAAAATAATTCACTGTTTTTGCTGTCCCTCTCAAGTCTGCATGCAGTCACTTTTGAATGCTTTTAATTAAAGCACTTTGACAGATTTTTTGAAAACTTGGTAAAAAAAAATCCTCTTAAAGTGAGATTGTAAAAATTGCTGTTGATAAAAAAGGTACAAATCAGGTTTTACCTCTCCTCTCCCTTTTCTGTCAGTCCCTTTTCACTCCTGCTCTCCAGTTCATTAATATTTTGGTTTTTAGTATGTTGGTTACAGTAACTAACTGTTAATTTGTTCCTTGGCATATTACACTGAGATGAACCTGATTAATTAAAACAGGAAGCACCATCCCTGAAGCCCCGTGGCTGGTGCATTGGTGTTGATGCCTGGGGTTTTGTGTGTAATGAGACTCCTAGCTGCAGGCAAAGGGAGACCGCACACTTCCCCACCTCTGGCGTGGAACAGAATTAAGCATTAACTCTGTAGCAGACCCCTGCTTATCAGCAACCTTGCTATTACTATACCAGCCCTGATGTGCATAAGCAATATTTTCATCCACTTCCCAAGAGATTTATCTAGCTGTTGAAGTAGAAAATGAATATTTTACAGTTCACTTGTCTGATCAATTACCTACAAGCTGCTGCAGTATTTTATAGCCAGTGGGAGAGCTGTGTAGGTGATGATAGAGAAATCTGGAGGGAATCTGTTAGCCAACTACAGAAAGGGGACTAAAACTGTGAATGAGCCATCAGTAACAATCCTTTTGTTCATAAGGGTCTAGCCAGAAATTACAGTGTAACCAATTAAAGTACATAAATGATAATCAGCTGAATGTGAATTCCAGAGGTGAAGAAATTTGATTGCTTGATTGGAGGATAATGAAGTGCAGAGATTATTCAAAGCCAACCTCTTCTCAGTGAAACATCTCCCTCAGTACTTTATTTACCATTTTTGTCTTTTAGATAATTGGAAGAAACTCTTTCCTAGAGACACTTTGGAAATTAAATTAACTCACTCAAAGTTAAATTGCATACACTTTTTAGGCAAGGTATTGCAGATCATAATACAGAAAGTTTCAGCTACCTAAGTTCCCAGAGGTTTATTTTAATAGAAAAACTTTGTGTTGGCAATTCATTTCAAGAACATTACACATGACATCTTGAATAAGTTAGTGAAAACTCTCTTATCTGATTGCATGTGAATTATGTTTTCTCTCTAAAAACCTGTAAGGAATATTAGTCTGTTATTTACAGAATGAACAGTGACAAGTCCAAATCCTTGTTTAAAAATGGTAAAAGCTTAAAGAAGCAACCTGGAAGATTCACAGGGTAGTTTGTGTTTGGCTGTTTTAAATTCCTGCAGTTTGGTCCAAGAGCTTTAAACATATCTTCATTCTTTAATTTACATACAACCCTGTGAGAGGGATAGGTTTGTATTTGTAACAAGAAAATCAAATCTGATTTTTTTAGATAACAACAAATATCACTTAGACTTAAATAACTTTCAAGACTTCAAATCTAAAGGAAAAATAAATTTGGGATCAGCTAAAATTCAGATGTAGCATTGAAAATCTGACCTTTTTTTACCTATTCTACAACATCATCAAAAGAGTAAACACTGTAAATATATGTTGCTGCCTGAGTACAGATTATTTGCCTCATATTATACATTTGATTATCTGCAGCTTCTTTTAGGTTATACTGTGCTTCTGTGTTTTAGGAGAATGTGTCTTCCCAACTGCAAGCTTTTGATTAAGCTCTTTTTTATTAAGCCTTTATCAGTGTTTATTAAATATAGAAAAACAGACTGAAGAATGAAATCTTTTTCTGTAATAAGTTCCTTCTTAACTATCCTTTGAACTGGAAGTATCCAAAATACAGAAAAAATAATCACTTTTTATACATATTAAAAATTTTAATGTGAGTAGAAGTGCATTTATTAAATCTGTCTTTCACTATTTTTACTCTCAAAACTTTACTTACATCACTACAATGACAGGGATTTTATCCAAAGGGAAGAAAAAAATTCATCTTCTACTTCTATTATATGTTCCTTATTAAAATATATTTTATTAATTTTACCAAGTCTCCGAATCCTTCATAAAGGGCTTTTGCTGTGTTGGCCCAAACTCATAGGATAATATGCCATCAAAGTTTGAAACTTCTTTCAAAGGCACATTATTTCTGAAGCAAAGCAGCTGAGAGAGGACAAGACATTCTCCATGTACTGCCTATGGTTTTTTTGTAGAGCAACTGGTTTCTCAGTATTTTACTTGCATTACATGTTTTAGGCTATCTAATACCAGGAACAATCCAAGAGAGTTAAAAACTTGTTTTGAAAATTTTAGCAAAACTTTTTTTCTTTAATTACATTGTTTGTATAACCATTAATTATCCTGGCAGACGCTTTCAAGGGTCCACAGGAATGCAGTTGCCCAGTTAAATTTATAGTTTTACCTGATTCATTCTTATTCTACAGCTCCATTTTGTGCCTGACTTTATTGACACAAAAGTGTGACATCATATATACAACCTTCCTTATGAGATTTAGTCTACCAAAGTCCTCTTCTATCTGCAAGGTGGGCATCAAAACTTAATGGTGTCACAGTTGGCTTTTCCAGTCTGCCTGCTTTACAGACTTTTTCAGCACTGAGTTTAATAAATTTATTTGGCTTCAGTCATATCTTAAAATTTTCTTATCCCTTTAAATATGTTTTCTTGTGCATGCTCTGGAAATTGTCTGTTTAGGCAGACCATTACTTATGCCTCCTGCCCATGCTCCACACATTTAAGGAAAAAGGTCTTGAATGAGAATCATAGAAACTTAGAATGGCCTGGTTTGGAAGGAACTTTAAAGAATCATCTTCCAAGACTTCTGCATGAGCAGGGATACCTTCCAGTAGACCAGGTTGCTCAGAGCTTCATCCATCCTAACCTTAAACATTTCCAGGAATGGGGCACACACAGCTTCTCTGGGCAACTTGTTCCAGTGACTCATAGTAAATACTTTCCTCTTAATATCTAATCTAAATCTTTCTTTTAGTAGAATGCATTCCCCCTTGTCTAGTCACCGTATGTTCTTGCAATAGTATCTCAGCATTTCCTTCAGGCTCCCTTCTTGTACTGGAAGGCCTTAATTAGTTCACCCCAATTTCTAGACTGAACAACTCAATTCTTTCCATTTGTCCTTGTAGGAGAGGTGCTCCATCACTCTAATCATTTTGGTGGCACTCCTCTGGGGCTCACTCCATGAACTAGTCATGGAAACTGGAAAACAACTCTCCTCTGTCGTGGTAGACAAGTTCTCTGTAATGGCCATAGAACACAGTAGACTCCAGGTTCATGTTGTCCAACACCCACAAGAGGCACAGTCCCAAATAACAGTGAGAGCAGTGAGGGAGGACATGCCCCACTCTCCTCTTCTTGATGAGCCACAAAGAAGTGAGGAGCTCAGCTGGGCAGGAGAGGACGGGCATGGGCAGGAAGGACAATGGATCCATTCTGCTCTTGGGAGCAGACCACTGGCACTTTGATAGCAGGACACCTCAATTCATGGTTCTTTTCACCAGACCTGCAGCTTTATCTGCAGTGAGATTTCAATGTGAAATGCCCAGGAAGTCCAGCATGGAGCACAAGGCCAGGTCTATGCTGAGGACCAGTTCCAGGTAAACTAGACTTCTAAACTGAGAAGGTGGAGTCTAGTCTCAAGTTTCATCTTCTCTAAGTCTAACCAAATGCTTTAAAAAGCTGCAACACCAGCCAAGAACAAGTTAACATCATCACTTTGGGAGTTAACACTGTCCCATTGGGCCAAACCAAAAAAAAAACCTCCTATCTCCTACATTTCAGAAAGAAACACATTTTGTATTCTTAGATGTAAATTGCACTTCATATGTAGATAGTAAAGTGTTTCCAAATTACATTCCTTTGAAGTATTAGTCATCTGGGAAAAAAACAAGATGAAAGGACATACTTTCATGTGGGATACTCAACATCACAGAGGAAGTCTGTGGAATAGGACAATAATATAAATTTAACTAAAAAAACCAAAAAAAAAACCAGGGACATGTTTCTTAGAACCAGTCAATTATATTTCCAACCTAATAGATAAAATAGAAGAAAAATAAAGTATTAGATGGAGACAGAAAGCTATAACCTTTACGTAGGTTTAAAGAATGTTTTGCTATATTTATTTCAATGATTTAGTACAATAAAGATCTGAGGCCATTTTCTGATTTTGGGAAAACTTCATTTAAAGGTATAGCACTCCAAAGGACTCGACTGTGTTGTTATTGTGCCACTAATACGATATTGCTACTTTATGCTAATTTTTCAGACTAGCATCAATCTGAAACTATCAGCTAACTAGCAGCCAAACTACCTCAGGAAAGCGGGTAGTTCTACAGACAGACCATACATTGCAAATTGAGATGACTCTGTCATTACCAGGGTCCACGTGGCTGATATTTTGTGTGTAATCTGCAAAAGCAGCTGCTTCTGGACTGTGTATTATAGAAGGAACCATGGATAATGTCCTGAACCTTGTAGTTACATCCATTTTAAAGAAAATATGAAGGTCAAGGTTTCACAGAAAATAGTCCACAACTATACCAAAACCTTAAAAAAAAACCACACAAAAACCCATTATCTCATTTATTCTTTCTGACACTGAGTTCCTTTCCTTATACTGTAATAGAAGAAAATAAAAAATATAGGAATTATAAAATATAATATATCTTCTCACAATGACAAATCTCGCATTAATATTGTTTTTTTATATTTTGTCTAATTCAACAGGATTGATGCTGCATACTTCTACCTGTTCTGTATTAGCTGTGTATGGAAATCAGTGACTCAACTTTTTTTTTCCAAGAGTTACATCAAAATGAACAAATAATTTTAGGCATTGTCTTTCTTGACTTTCAGGTTTTCCTTGGAATATACTCAGAACAACCAATTTAGTGCAGCTAATTGACCAAAATAGAACTTCTATTCAGTGAATTTAGATTTTTTTTTTCACTAACTATGAGATATATGAACGTAGTCTGCTACATTATCCAAATTATTGTAAATGGTTTTTTGTTATTTGGCATGATTTATAATGTATAAATATTTTAGTTCAGTGGCTTGACCTAGGTACTACCGTGCTACTTGCAATTATTTGTAGAAGACAAATGTTACGTGGCTGAATTTTCCAGAGATGCAGAAAATGGAAAAGCCTTCAATGAACATCCATAGCAACTTATAATTAAATTTCCAGAATTATTTTCACACAATGAAGTTCTACTACTAGAGGTATATCTATGAAAATAATGCAGAATTAGACAGAGTAAGAAAAAGGCAGTATCCAGTTTATTTAGAAAGCCAAAGTCATGTGCTGTACAAAAATCTCCATGAGAAAGGTTGCTGACCTTACAATAGGCAGTGTATATTCTGACACTAAGTACACTGACTATTGAACCTGGCAGTTGTGTGAAACTTGTCTTGCTGCTTGCTTTTTCCTTTTTCTACTCTACTTTCTGTCCATAATTTATACACAAATTGTAAGAAATTCATAGCTGATACTTTGTTCCACAATACATTTTGCACATTTACTTGTGCAGCAAGGTTTTCATCTCTCCAGGCACTCTATCATATAGTCCAACATATCTAAGACTAAGAGAAGCCCAAAATTTTTGGTCAGATAAATGTATCTCTAAAATTCAAAAACCTATATTTAATCAAAATAAAGCAAATCAATTTGGTTCAAAACTTCTGAAGCTCATAATAGTCAACAAATACCTTAACAACTTTGGAGGATTAAATATAGGCACAGTTCCGTGCATACCTTTTCTTCATTATAGAAAATACTTTTTTTTTAATTGCCTGGCTCTGTCCACATTCCAAAATTGCACATGATATGAGAATTCATATGGTATCACCTTACTCATTACATCTGAGACTTTTCTTTTGCTTGCTCTAAAGTCTTTTGCATTATGAATGAATGCCCTTTGGATTGAATTCATTCCCTCTTTTCCGTAAGGAATTATTACTCCCTCCTGGCGGTTATCCCAGGAGCAGAATTTGATGACATTGCTGAGAATGCCTTCCTTATCAGTCTGAGCTTCGCTATCACAGTTATTCCAACTACTCTTATGGTGACCACTGCAATCATTAGTTAAAGGTGTTGAGACACCTCCCTCCCAGTCCCAGTGGACTGCAATGGTTTCAGGATCTTAGGGAAAAGCCTATGCTCTGTAATTTCCACAGAGACCTTATCTTTGAGATATAATTAGTTACTTTTAGAAAGAGAAAAGGATACAGCCAAACTACATCTTACAACTTCTTTAAGGATCATAATCTTCTAGTTATAATGATGCACCTATGCATGGTGTATCAGGGCATATCCTAGTTGTCTTTAAATCCAAAGCTTAGATGGTGCCTAAGAAAAAAAAAGGTTAGACTAGCAGATACCTCATTTTGCTGAGGCATTCTGGCTTTGAGTCTGTCCCTGGGCTGAGACAAAGGGACGCAGAAGGGTAAAGCAAACAATCATTTTCCTGAAAGGAAAAAAAATGGGGACTGTCATAATAGAAGCCTTTAAAATCTCAGTAGTTATAGAAAGGGGAAATAGAGAATGATTGTTAAATGTTACGAGAATTACATAGCATAAAATGTCAGGTGGCAAGTTTAAAACAAAAAGAAGGAAGCTTTTCACAGAAGAAAAGTGTTCATATCTTCATAACTAGGCTTTGAAATCTCCTATCACAGAATAATATGAACATTATAGTGTAAAAAACATTCAGAAATCAAGAAAAGTTAATGCAATAAGAATCTATGAAAGGTCACTAAAAATTATGAAAAAAACAAAAACAAGATTTTTACAAAATTGTGGAGGCTAGGAGAGTTTCATGGTAAAACATGCTTACACTGTACTTCTAGAATGTTCTTTCTGGGTCTCTCTTGGAAAAAAAAATCTTGACTCTATAGATCCTTGATTTATGGTATTATATCCTCTTTTAGGTAGAGAATGATACTTTGTGGGAACCTCAGAAAACTAACTTTCCGTCGCTCAGCACTTGCAGTGCAAAAATTGCATTTTTGCTGTCAGTACAAAGTACATTATAGTTTGTGATAGATCAGGTGGAAATGTAATGATACAGGACTGGAAGTATACACCTGTATATAACACGTTCATTCTATTCCTGATACTTACCCTCTGTTATCAGGGATTGCCAGATAGATCAGTAAAGTGAACAGAGGAACACTAGATAATTTCCGCAGTGTTGCTGGAATTTTTTTCCTTCAATGTCATTTTGATTACAGAAAATTAGGGGAGGAATCTCTAACATTTTGGCTCATTGCATAAAATGACACGTAGGCCAATCATCTATTGATCTACAAATGAAACACTTTGAAAAATGGTTAGTGCAAACAATGAAAGCTGACATATCCTTGGCCGTATCTGTTCCTTGGGACTAAAAGTATTAGAAAGTAAAGGGGGAATAGAAAGACAGAGAAATAATAATGAAAGAAATGAGAACTATATATGTTTACTCCCAGAATCAAGTTTCAAAATTATTAACAATGCCTTCTAATATGTGAACCTATGATATTTAGAGAATGATATAATCATAGAAGGTTCTCAGGTTGGTCAAGCATTACTTCATCATGGTAAATTCATGCTGACTTCTTGCACTCACTTTCTTGTCTTTCATGTGCCTGGAAATGGTTTCCAAGATAAGTTGCTCCATCATCTTCCCAGGGGCTGACATGAGGCTGACAAATTTATAGTTCTCTGGATCTTCCTTCTTGCTTTTTTTTAAAGAGAGGAGCAATATTTGCCTTCTTCCAGCCCTGAGGCACCTATGCCAGTCACTGAAGATTATTAACAGAGTGACCTCAGCCAGCTCCTTCAGTACTTATGGTTTACCTTTGTTAAACCTTTTCCATGAAGGAAATGTAAACCACCTCATGTTTCAGTAATTTGTTCTTGCAGCTGCTCTTCTATAATTCTGAAAATTATAAAAAAAAAACATGCAACATCCTTGGTTAGCCTAAAAACACTGGGTGATGTTATAAGTGGAGCTATAAGTGTTCTGAAACTGCATAAACTAATTTGCTCTGACTTCAGAGCTCGTTGAAGAGCTTGAGATTCTTGATCAATATTTGCAGGTGGGTTTTGGGAAAGATGACATTTACTTAGCAACAGTAGAGACTTTATACTGTATACTTTACCTATTGAAAGTACTTGTAGCTGTACAATGGTGTTTGCCCTTACAATAATTTCAATATAATGTTGACCATAGAAAATGAGAAAAGCAAGTAGAGAAGATAGTCATACAGTTATAATTCCAGTACATTACACTCACAGTATGAGAATGAAAACAGACTTATATTTCTCTAGCACCCTTATTTAACTTCTTAGTCTGTTCTCCGTGTTTTTTACTGCTTCATTTATTTTCCAGTATGATAATTTATGAGTTTTACTTTAAAATTTAAGAGAACACAGATTTTAAAGTCATATTTGAGGAGCATATGATCTTTCTAATGCATACTTTGTTTGTAACTTCCCCTATAATTAATAGGAATTACAAGACAGAATGTAAAATATATAAGCCCTTTTCTTTCTCAAATGTATTATACATAACAAATGTAATTTAAAATTTTGCACCTAGCTTTGAAATGGTTCTCAAATATCCAGTTATTAAAACATGCTGTACTTAATTTAGAATGAGAATAAAAATGGAGATTTTATCCCAGTTATTACTCTTCTTCTTAACAAAGTTTGCGGATGAGAAATTTAATAATCTTCATGCTACTCTAGCAGCAATATTATTGAAGGAGAATTGCTTTTCCTACAAAAATTCCTTCCATGACTGTATTCCTCCTGAAGGGTTGTGAACACTTTGGAGGTCTCCCTGTGTAGTGTATCCATGCATAACTTACATGTCTGCTGGTGGTTCTTGTTTGGCCCATTATAAATAACCCTTTTCATAAACTTGTCATTTTTAGTATTTGTCTTTAAAAGAAGAGTTGTGGGATAACAAGGAGACACCATCTCACATTGTCAGGGATATTCAGCTGTGGAGAAATTAATTTGTGACCCAGAAAAGGGGTTGAGTTATACTCAGAAATGTTAGGAGTAAGACTTAAAAATGCTGAGTCTACATTTACAGATTGTAAGTGAAACCTAGTTTTCTTACAAACAACAGAGAAAAATTACCATTTCTGTGTCTTAACTGTCCTCTAGAAATTACTTGCTCTTTTTCTTATGTGCACTACTGGGTAATGTGTTTGAGGAGGATCTGACATGAAGTTTCATGCTGGCAGCCACTTGCTGAGTAACACTTCTGTTGTGAAAGGCAGCACTGAAGAGAGAGGAAGCAGAGCATGTTTTGTACTCTAATCTTTCAGTTCAGGCATTCATTCAAAACAGGAGGGTCCCCAGTTAATTTCCTTTTCTTTGGAAAAAACATATATCTCTTCATCCCAGAAGGCAGTCCTCATCAAGTATCAATAAAATCTATTTTGGAGTCAAAGACAAGACATAACACAAAACAACCCAGGTTGGAAGGGATTTCAAAAGATTATCTGGTCTAATCTTTTGTCAGAAAGGGAGCCTAGACAACATTGTCTAGAACCCTGTACAGTAATTCAAAAACCTCCATTAATGGGGACTCCACCATGATGTTGTGGAAGGTCATTCCAGTGACTGATTTTTTTAACAGTAAAAGCATTTCTTACTTATATCAAGATGAAACCTCTCCTGTTGCAATTTTTACCTGTTGCCCTAAGTCCCCTCTATCCTCTTTGCAGATGTACTGGAAGTTCTGTTGAGGTCCTCCCTGAACTCTCTCTTTTCCAGGGTAAAATTCCATCAGGTTTTTTTTCTCATAGAGCAGGTTCTCGCCTCTTTGATTATCTTTCTGAACCACCTTTGAACCCTTTCCAGACTGCCTGTGTATTTTTTGAAATGTGAGGACTAGAACTAGGCCCAGTACACTGGCTGAAATCTGATATTTATATGTTCAAATAATTGATTTTGAGTTAATATCAAATTTTTACAAATTCGATATTAACTCTCTAGACAATTGGTTAGGTCTCCCACTTGAAAGGTAGAGATGGAAAACAGCTGACAGACCACAATCTTATTTAGCAGAGGGCTAAGGAATGTTTTTCTTATTAAATTATTTTTTATTTATAACTGTATCAGAAAAAGTGAAAAGGTTTTTTTCCTTTCTGACCCAGTCTTTAGGAATATGAGCAATCTTTCCCAAAAAAATGGGCTATGTGGATAGGAGTGCCTTAAGCATATGATGATATTGAACTAAAATCTCCCCCTCTCTGGACAAGTGCCAAGTGGAAAGGGTGAGTAAGTAATCTTTTAATAGAAATAGAATATCTTCTTGTCATTTGATAGAAATGTTCAAGACAAAGACATCCCAAGTATAGATCAAGGCCGCTTTCCAGATAAACTGGGGGATTTTTGCCTGGAATGTGTGCCATTTGAAATCAGTCTATTTCTTCCCTGTTGTGTCTTTCAGCTGATCTGCTGAACCCTTCAGCAGACACGACTCTCGTTTTGGAGTAACTAATTTGTCCATAGGATTACAGTGGATACAGGATATTCACTCCACTCTCTGAACTGCAAACCTCAATGATAAATGTTGGAAAACACACTGGAACTGCTAATGGCTTTCATTAATGTAGCCTCGGAAAGCAAAAGAAAAGTGTTGTCTGGCAGTTTGCATTCCACAGAGAATCTAAGAGACTGATATGCCTGTACTAAATTTGGAATAAGAAAATGAACTGAGTTTCCCATTATCCAAAATTATTGATCTAGCCAAATTTTTTTTCCACATGTAGTTGTTTAACCCCAGCCAGCCACCAAGCCCCACAGAGCCACTCCTCACTCTACCACTGAAACTGGGGAGAAAATCAAAAGTGTAAAAGCTTTATCTCATGGGTTGAGATAAAGACACTTTAACAGTAAAACAAAAGCCATGCATGCAAGCAAAGCAAAACAAGGAATTCATTCACTACTTCCTGTGAGCAGGCAGCCATTCCCAGGAAAGCCGGGTGCCATCATGTGTAGTGGTTACTTGGGAAGACAAACACCATCACTCAAACCCTCCTTCTGCCAAATTTATATATTGAGTATGATGCCTTGGGGTATGGAATATCCCTTTTATCAGTTTAATTCAGCAGAGGCCTTGGCTCTGTGTAATCCCTGCTCAGCAATAACAAAAACATCTCTGTATTATCAACCCTATGTTGAGCACAAATCCAAAACTCAGCCCTATACTGATGCCGGAATAATTTTTGTCTTTTCTTTTATATACCTTTTACACAGTTGTCTCTATCCACAAGTATTAGCAGCATACATACTTACAAACTTTTACTTAATTTAATACTTAGTGTTTTGTAAGTGTTCTACAAGCCCTAAGAGTACACACCAGAACTACAAAGCCAAGGAGACCAAACATTCCTACTATCACAAGAACCCAAGGTCTCCTAACAGGACAGATTCTGTAAACTAAAGGTTAACCCACTCCAGCCCCATTATTGGGCCCCTTTGTTAGATACACTAATGTATAAAGTCTATAATTAGTGTATATGATTGACGGGTAGTATACATTTTTACCACACATCACCTGGGTGAAGTGAATACATCAAACAGGATCCTGATTAAAATACTGACGTAAAGACCCCAAACCCTTTAACCATATCTAGCTTCATTTTCCTAACACCAGGAAAAAGGCATCAATACTAGATACTCCCCAGCCAAAAGCAGCCCACCACAGAATTTATTTTGTTCTCCTGTTTTATAAAACCTAATTTTAAAGACCTGAACAGAAAGACAAAAAAGCTCTTCTTGGGAGGGATACACTTGTAACAAGAGGTTTTTAAAATCAAGCCTTTCAGTTCTGATAGTTAATGGCTCCCTACAGCATCCCGGATCAACTTTGGTTCTCATCCTTGAGAAGACACCTACATACAAATATCCTTACAAAATGCACCTTTTATCTTCTCTATAATCAAGCCACTGTCTAGATTGTTTTAAGGAATTAATAAGTATATGATCATTCACCAGACATTTTCAAATTGGACTTTAGCTCCAAATTAACTTTACACATAGAGTTTTTTACACTGCTGTTTTCTCCTACCTACCTCTAGCTTTAATTAGTCACTAAAAATTGTCTCTATGCCTGAAAAATGCTTCATACTCCAGCACAGTTCTTTTTCTTTGCTTGAAAAAATCCTCCAGCTGCTGAAATCTCAGTAATCTAATGATCACAAACCCATTCAGGAGTATCCATGATCACTCTTCCTCTTAAAAAAAACCCTATAATTGAGGTATAGCAGCCATATATTTTTTTTAATGCAGAATAGAATCTTCAAAAGTAAGAAATAACTAGCAAGTATGAAAAATGTGTTTTCGTGCAATTTTAATGACATGTCAGTTATCATAAATAGAATGTAGTAATTTATTTTAATAAATATTTCTAGTTCATATGCAGTTTTAAAACTAACAAACTATGAAACATGATAAAATCAAATACAGCAATATGAAAAACTTTTAGTTATATTACTGCTCATTCTTGGTAGATAATGCAATTAATCTGTTTGGTCTTTCAAATTTAAGTAAAAATGCTAATTCAGTTTTATATATTTTCAAAGGCTAGAAGAATTTATTTTGTTAATTCAGGCCATAAAATGACTAAATGTGAAAGCCATTAAACCGGATTTGTTCAAATTGTCTTTTTGCCTTTGACATTTTATATTTTTTTATGAATCAGATGCTTTCTAATACAGACTGGACTTTTCCAGTAGTAAAACTCTTAGTGGACATCAGAGGACACCCATATTTTGTCTCTTTCCTGGAAGACCATAGCAAAGAAAACAGTGGCAAACCTGAAGATTACATAGAACCATAGAATGCCTTAGGTTGGAGGGGACCTTAAAGGTCCTCTAGTTCCAACCTCCCTGCCATGACCAGGCAGACCTTGCACTAAAACAGGTTGTTCCTGTTCCAGCCTCATCCAGCCTGGCCTTCAACACTTCTAAGGATTGGCATCCAGAACTTCCCTGGGCAACCCGCTCCACTGCCTCAGCACTCTCACAGAAATGCCTAATCTAACCCTACTTTCTTTCATTTTAAAACCATAGGAGAGACAAGAAAAAATTGACAACTAATCAAATGCTTTATCCACAGAGATGTAATTATTTTCTGATAATGATTCTTTATGCTCACTTGCTAGAAGTTTATTCATATTATTCCTCTAATAATTTATAAAAGAGAAAGGATTAATTTTTGGCAAATCTCTGAGGTGTGAAAAAGGTTCAAGTGTCCAATATTATACCTCTTTGTGTTACCACCTTGTCTGAATTCAAAACTACAATTTTACTTGGAAATCAGAAAGGCGAGGAGAATGGAATCCTAAGTTGATAAAAGATTCTTCAATAATTGTCTTGTAAATATTTTATGGTTAACCTTTATGATAATAGTTTTATGGGTTGGATTTTAAATGCAGATAAGTGAAGCCTGGTAAAATGAGTGTTTAAAAAGTGAATAGGTGTCACTTTTGCTTTTAAACTGTGCATCTGCTCACATCACTAAGCAGCCTTTTATAAAAATATAAAAAGAAAATAAAATGCAAAAGAACAGGGAAGATAGAAATGGATTTTCTTCTTGAGAGTATGAACTAAACCCAGTTTTACAAAGCTGGTAGAAAAACTAGGTCAGCTGGTGTGGCTACTGAGAAGCAGCAATCCCATATCCAGTGGCAATATGTCCAAGAAGGATAATGTAGCTCTACACCAGGCTGTGTTATTTCAAGTTGTCAACCCAGCTCAGTAAGAGTGGCTCCAGCTGTGTTCACCTAGCCCTGTTCAAATATACCTTCTCTACAGGTAGTTCTCAGAAGTCGAGGTAACTAACTGGAAACATGATTTGTGTCAGGGAAGGCATATCAGAATCAATCAAATATTGCTTCTGAGCGAATAAGTTTGTACCTCTTCAGCCTTTCAAATATGGAGGGTCACAAAAGAAGTGTGACCTTCAAAAGTAAAGTTGGAAAAGATGGAAGGAACACGGTGAGATGGAATAAATTATCCAGAGTAATTTATGTTTATCCAGCATCAGGACAATGTGCTTTCTTAGTGCTAACAATATCTACTGGCCGACATCTACCATTGCACAAATCAACCCAAAGAGCCCCAGCAAAACAGGGATCCAGAGGCATTTCTCCACATAGAGACTATAAGGAATGAAGAAAGTTTCTGAGGGACAATTCCAGTCAGCCAACTTCTTGCCTAAGTGCCTTCCCAGGACTCAAACTTCCCATGCACTTGACTTAAAGGTTCTAAAGGGTCGTTGTCATATTAATTAATTATTGTTGTTACCATGTGAGCAATGCTTAGAGAAAACAAAACTTATCACATAAATTCAGCTGAGTCAGACACTTAACATGGAAATTTCAGGCCAGATGCTTGTTTGGCAAAACAGAATGAGAAACCTGTGCAAGAGTCTCCTTGATGTATCTTTAGCTACATTTTACATGCCAGTTTGCTCAGTGCTTCAGTTGCATGAGTGTTAAAAAGGGGGGGTTACAGATTATTTACTTATGTGATTTGGGTGGTAAGTCTGCTATGTCAAAAGGACAAATACAGCTACAGTAGAGATATGCAGAGATAACGACAAGAGAGATGCAGAATGTTTGGATAATAAAGCAGCTCTGGGTAAAACAAAGACAAAACTAGGAAGAATACAGAGAAAGAATAGCAAGCACACAAGAGTGTGCAAAATGATCCTGATAATTCTGAAAGTAGTGGCAAACAAAGTGACATTTCTATTTACAGGAGGAGCTATGAGCAGAGAGAAGATAACTTAGCTGACCAGGAGGAACACAAAGCCGCCTACCTTCAGCTTTGGAAAGGAAAAAAAAATGGCGTAGTTCAAATTCATATCTGCAAAGGCAAGGTCTATTGGTAAGACTTCATATGCCTCCTGTTGTGTTTCCCCACTCACTGCTGCTGTGCTTCATTCAAACATTCAGGGCTTATACATATTTGGGTAAAAATACAACTGAAAAAAACATCATTATTATGTACCAGGGGACTCTGGAAATCCATGTACCAATCTACTTAAAACATTGTTGTTAAATTCAGCTTTTAGAAAAACCTTCAATGCTTCCTACCCCATGCCAATTTTGCAAAAGCAGCTAGGTTACTATTGCTTTTTCTAGACAATTTCTTCTTTTCTTGACAGGCATACAAATGAACTTAAATCAGTATTCTATCTAAGAAAAATAACAAGTTCTGAAAAGCAAAAGATTCTGTTCTTCAAATTTATTTTCCAGTGGGAAAACACAGGCATCTCTGACAATAAGTGTGGCTCACTTGCAAACGTATTAGTAGACATGACTTTTCTTACATTGAGTTTGATAAGTTAGCACCGGGTTGCACATAATTAATGAGATATTTTTTCTGTGCCAAGACAGGTTTTTTCTGGTGAGGATACATATTGAATGTTCAGACGTGGCCCAATAGTTGATCCTCACTTCCACTGACTTCACTGACATCAATAAGGACAAACACACTTCTCTCTGTTGGATCATTTGTAAATAAATAAAAAGTAGCATTTAAATGGTTATGGGAGAAGCAAAAAATGAATGCATTAGCTCAGTAACAATACATGTAACCTATGTAAACATAATTCTCTTGATGAAAACAGTGAATTCTTACTCTTTTATTGAGCTTGGTGGGTTTGAAGCAAGACCCACAACTATCCTATCAAGTCAGTAGAGTTGGTCTATCCTTTCACTAAAACAACTTGCTGTTACTCATAAAGGCTTCACAATTGCAACAGAAAAAGCTTTCCCAGCGCCAGCATAATCCTTAATTATAAAGCCTAACCATTGTAATCAGTGATCTTTTCTGAAGAAGGCATCCCGCACTGGTTTGGACTAGAAACTCTACCCTGAAGTGTAAATGTGTGGGAAAAGTGCAAGTTCTGACAAATCTGAATAATCTGATGAAAAATATTCTGTTGTGGTTCTCTTTCTGCTCTGGTCTTGGGAATGGGTAAAATCTATATGGCCCAAGACCTTTAAGTACTTTGACAAGAGTCATGCATCATGAAAATGTTTGCATAAGCCTTTAAAATCTTTGCTTTTAATTCTATTAGCAGATTATTTCTGAGAAAACTGAACAGGCACAACAACCCTGAACAACAAGAAGCATAATTTTTTTACCACAAAGGAATAACTTCTTATTGATGCTGAAAATTGAAGGCTTTATTTTTTCCTCTTTTTTCTTCATTTTTATTTTTCCTATGAATTATCTCGTGATTTAAAATGGAGAGCAAGGAAGCAGAACTCCCCACAGATTATTTAGAACATTATTTGGAAGAAGACAGCAAGAAGGTCAATAAACACTGAATGTCAATACATATTTTGAATGCAATGAGAAAATATTCAGAGTTGTGGCTGCATCTGATCTCATCAATGTGTGTGTACATAAAGTCATACATAGAATAGAAGCCAAGCTTTCTGTGCTTAGTGGAATAAAGGCAGGATTTCTCAGTTCCTTTCATAAGCAGTGTATAAATCTATTGCATCCATTACAATAAGTCAGGCCCTATCCTGAAGGCAGAAAAGTAAATGGAAATTTTAAAAAATTATTTTAAAGTTTGCTAGTGGCACTCTGGTTCTGACACATATTTTATTTCATCTCTGGATTGCACTGATATAGCAAGATATTTGATCTAGCAATGTAAAAGCAGGAAAAGTAAGTTTTAATCTCAGTAGGTTCAACTTTTCTTAGGAATAATTATTTACTGGGAACACATTTTATGCTTAGTAGTAAGTTCAGATTTCTGCTACTTGATTAAAATAAAATTATCTTTTGGCATCCATATGGGAAATATCAGTATTATCACAAATATGGAGCTACATCCATGAGGCTTCATGCACTTCAGGTTTCATTGTTAATGCCTCACAACCACATAAACACGACCTGTGGTTCCGAGGTGACTTTGGCACTGTAACTGCTCAGCTTGCTGTCACCTCCCACAGGCTGCTGTGCCATTGGAGATCTGCAGGAGCTGGCAGGGAGATGAGCTCTCTGAAATCCTGAAACTGTTCACCTTTAGTTGAAGAGACCAACGTTTCTGTTAAGGAAGCAATTTAGAAGTGATGTTACACAGGCATTAATTAGAATACCCTTCAGACACCATAGAGAACAGATATTTACCTGTTTATCATCTAGATATTGCCTTCCACCTACTTGTAAACTAAGAATCAACTGAATGGCCAAATATTATCTTCAGTAATATTCATCTATTATTCTTTCTGAATGTCGCCTCGCTGAACACCAATTCCTATCTCTCTTCTAGGGACTATTAATCTTCCTCTATATTACTTGGCACCACCCAGTCCATAGCCTGATATGTAACTTTCTTCTCAAAAATATCAAACAGATTATAAGCTTATATTTAAATTATGATATTCCCTTGCTGTTCAGGAATATCTAGATTTGGGATAAAATGTAAAGTTTATGTGCACAAAAAATATAGGTTTTATTTTCTGAAGTTACTAATCCCTAGAAATGCAACACATACTCTATAAAAGAAATAGTTAGTCCCTGTTGAAAAACTAGAGCATATGCCACTTGAACATATGCACTAAAGGTTACTTTAGTGGGATATTTTAAGTATGATGCAACAGGACACTGAGTGACATGATTTTCTATTGTTTTTTTTTTTTTGTTTTGTGCTTGGTTATTTAAATCTAGTCTGAACTATAGAGGACTAGAAGAAAGAAGCTATTGGGCAGGTTCTAAAGGTTTGTGATTAATTTCTGGTTTTCACACTTTTAGGTAATTTCTTACCTACAAATTGTGCTGGGACTAACAAGTTCTACATCTGCTGGAGTGACATTTGAAATCTCATTTGGGAGATGCCTTGCTCATTTCTACTGTGTTATGTCATGCTCTTACAATCTGCATTTGGGGTTTTTAGTAAACACTGTTTTCCTAGGAGCTATGGAATGATCCTTCAGTTTTGAAATATGCACCTGCTGGCATCATATCAAGGCCAAAAAGCTATTCTCCTACTATCTCTTTCTCATAAAATATTCAGATTCAATTAAATGACAACAGTGATCAATTTGAAAAGGAGGGTTTATGTGTCACTACAGCTCAAGGGTAATGATAATTGTCACTTTTAAAGTTACACAGCATAAGACAGTGATATTTCTTTTTTTTTTTTTTAAATGGGATTTTTACAACAGTCACCATGAGTTTTGAGGTTGCTTCTGTTTTGTGTTGATTTCTTTCACTGAAATGCAAAACATTTGGTCTAAAAAGCACACACCAATGTGTCAGATGAAGATTTATAAAATTATGGTGATTAAAAAGGAAAAGGGTTTCACACTAAACTGACACATCTGCCATGAGTCAATATTTACTTACAGACAGCTTTTGACATCTTATAGAAACATAGATTATTGTTCTTCCTCTGCCTTCTTTTTGACTGAAATCGATATTGAAAAAATAAAAAGGAAAGAGATTGCAGTTGACTATTCTCTTTCAAGACATTGTTGCACTGGTTCTAGGTAGCAAAAAAGGAAACTATAACATTTTTCTGTTTGTTTCAATATTGATCTATCTAGGTTATATCTGTTCCTTCTATGGCCAGTTTTTAGCTGTCAGTAAGACATTGTCCCCATAGCAGCATTTGATTACTTTGTGTGTACAGCTGGGCTTGTTTAAACCATGTTGACACGCACTACATATCTGTAGAAATTAGATTTCGCCTTTAAATTAATGAAAAAATCAGTTCTGCCCCTCATTCTATAATCTGTGATTTCAATGGATAGAACCATTTATTTTGGCACAAGTGTAAAATTTACTTTCAACACAAACTGCATGAGTAATTGCATTCCATAAGATTTTAGTAAGGAAAAAAAGTCAGTTGTGAATCTCAATTTTAATTTCTTCTTCTTCTTTCTCTTTTTTTAGAAAATATGTCAGGCTAAAACAAAAAGAAAACAACGATAATAACTCCTTAGTAGACTATATTTAATCATTCTGCTTTTTGAGGAGTAGTGTTTTTTCACTTTCTCAGAACATGATAGTTTCTCAATCAAAAAAGATTTAAAAAAAAGGCCTTTTTTAATTGAGTATCTCCCTTGAAATTATTTAATTATTTAAGACTGGATGCTTAAATTGTGCTAGATTTGCCTAAAGTCTAGAGTAATTCTAGAGTAATCTCTGTTCAAACTGTTCCTGCTGGACAGGGTAGAGTATTAATGTAGAATGTAGGGCAGAATGTAATGACAGATTTTTTGAAAAGCAAATTTGCTGAATACTCACCTCCTAGTTACAGTTTCTGAGAATATTTTTTTTAACTTCTAGCGGAAACAATTAATAACTTCAATAGAAATTATAAGGATACATTTGCTAATAACCTTTAAATTAATGTGTGTAAGACACATAGAGCTCTGAAAATCAGAATATGTTAGCCAGCTTTTGGATATGTCATGATTTTGTGTGCCACACCATAAGCCTTCCGTAAGATCCTTTTTGAACTTCAATAATTTCCATCTCTCTGAAAGCATATGTCTCCCCTGTATGCACTCTTATATTTTCATAAAATTTGTAGTGAGATAATCTGGGGGCTTTTTGCATCATTTGTTCATGTGACTGCTGTCCAAGGCATTAAAGACAACACCAGCAGACTAACAAACAAACAGTGTGATGGACATCCTTTGCATGAAATCGGATAAAACATTCAGCTGGTTTAGCAAGGGTATAATTCAGTTACTAAGGAGAAAAAGCAGTGCTATAAGACTTTGAAAACATCAGAAGAGAAATTGTGTGTGAAGTCATGAATGCAGTCTGGAGAAAAGTGCAAGTAGCATGTGGAGAAGGAAAAGCAGAATAAAAATGCATACACTTTCATTCAATGATTGTACTTTGAAAATTTCCAGACATTGATTTGCCATAGATCCCATTCCAAAGGATTAAATGAATTGGCTTACTTGAGAAAACCCAATTTAGCCTAAGGAAAAATGGGTCATAGATTACTGCTTTTCCAGGAATGACTTTGAAGAATTGTAATGTAAGAGTAGACAGGAGAGGACTGAGTAGCCATCATAAAATACCTTTAAGTTTTGAACTTGGTAAAAGAACATCTGAGCAAGCTTAATGCACTGAGTACTGTTGGTGCAATAAAAAAAGTCAAGAACATTGGATTGTATTGCTAGAGGGCACACAGCATAAATCAAAGTAGTTGATACCGTATCCATGTAAGCTATAAATGGAACATTACTTAGAATGGTGTATATAGTTCTGTCACTATATTTTAGCAAGGGTATAACTGTGCCTGACGAGACACTGTATATTTTATTAACCTGCAGACCAAATTCATGTGCTAAAGATTTATGTAATAATTAGAATTGCAGAAAAAAACCAAACTCTACTAAGATTAATTAATTAAAGAATATTCATTTATTGGCTACTCTTACAAACGAGCTGTTGACAGCAACTGTGAAAACTCGTGGAAGTTAAATTTGCCCTTTTGTTAAATATGAAGACTCCAAATCTACTGTGCACCAGACCAAATGAAAAGACAGAATTCATACTCTCAACAGTCATCAGTTTTATGACTCATGCCTTGGAGAAGGTAGCCCAGCTCTATAAAATCCAGCGCTGTAGTCCAGCCAATGGGTGTGGTCATAGATCCAGTGAGAGATCCAAACCTGACTGACAGTATAGACCTGTGGCAAGGTTCCTTACCGGGTATCTCAGGATAATTTGCAATTGATAGAATGGGCTATTCTAAGTAATTTTACAATATATTCACCTATATGTCCTAGGGAAATAGAATTAAATAGGTTTGTTATAACTTGAAGAAAAAAAACCAACAGTGTTAGTCTTGTTTTGTACTTGCAAAGAAAGTCTTCAAATAGGGTGTCAGGAAATTCACTCTTTTAGGGAGAAAGCTTCTATATATATGAGAAAAAAGAGCTGGCTTTTTACTCTCCCTTGCCAATGAACATCAAGATGTTTTGATGTCTTCTGTTTATTATGTTTTTGCTCTGGGAATTTGAAGCTGAAATTCACTTCAATATTATCTTATTTTTGAAACAAATTGTTTCATTCCCTGATTCATCAAGTAAAGCACACAGTACTGGATTAATTTAGATTAAGAGAAACAACAAGGAAAAAAAATACAAAGACAAATCTTCAATGAGACAACAGTTGAGTGACTTTTCTATAGGGATGATAACATTGTTTCCAATCAAAGTAGCACAAGAACTTTATCTGGAAGAGAAGTTTTGAAATTTAAGGGTGTAATGCATTAGCAAATAAGTGTAATTTTACAACATGAACTGCATGTTTACATTTACCATTTTTTTCTTATTGGCTTGAATAACAGTGAATTAACTGTTCCACATTATCCATCTTTTCTTTTCTCTTGAAAATAATTTAAGAATGTATGTAGGAGAAGTGCATAGACATGTAGAATTTGTAAAGAGATCAGAAAAAGGGTAATAGCTTATGTTGCAACCCAGTGACACTGATAATGACCTTTTTTCACTTAAACTTGTTGCTATCAATCTACATGCTGTTAACAGTTTAACATATGGCTTTCTTACTGTGGGTCTTCTAGTTTTAAGTAAAAGACCATTTTCAAGCATCTCCTGCCTTCCTTTAGTCATGGCAACTGTTTCTATATGCCATTTGAGCCATAACTAAGTGATATGAAAAAAGTGTTAAAGTTAATCTTAAAATCGTACAGGAAACAGGCACACACTGTAGAGGTTCTTTTTCCTTTTCTATAGGTTCTTTTACCAAGATATGGTTTTATTACATTCCTATAGCATTACTGCTATTCGCAATTGACATAAAATCTATACTCTCAGGAGCTTGGCAAATACTATCATAAAAGACAAGTTCTTATGGCACAGGTACCTTAGACTACATGTAGAAAATGATGACTTTACACAAAGGGCTCGCTGCAGCCTTCCAAAGGACATTGATCTAGGATGCTGTTTTCAGTGTGATATTTTAGATGATTGAAATATTCATGTAAAGCATTAGAAAGGGTCCCACAACTGGGAGTACCAGGCTTTTCTGATCACTGTCTTGAATTTATTCTTTTCTATTTTGTATGAGACTGGTGTTTCAGGGTAGATATTTTTCCCAGCATAGTTATGCTTAAAAAGAATCAAATAGACAGCAGATATATTCAAATACATTGTTTTACCAGCAGGAAAGTCCTTCTAGTAGAGTGATGAGGAAAATAATTCAATGGTAAAGCAGAAATCCTGAATAACTGACAAATAATTACCTTGCTCACAACAATACTCTTTGCTGTATTATGTGCTCCCGATTTCAGCTTTCATTGATGATTTTGAATCACTGTCATATAGCAGTAACACTTGAACATTTCTATGGGTTTGTGGTAAATTTTTAGTGGCCTTAAAAATGGAATGCATTTGTGCAATACATTGCAGGCATTGTGTGGAATGAGTAAATGTACTATACGTGTCTGTTTTTTTCATAAGTCTCACCTTCTTGTACCAATTAAGGTCTTTGCAAAGCTGCAGCAAATCTCAGAACTAGACACAATGCACTTGCAATTCAACTGTGAAACAAATAATAGAACCTTATTTTCTAGGGACATTTTGAAAGAATTCTTATTCTTCCTCTTGAGCTGTCTTTTTGCAGACATGGCCTGCAGTGGCCAGCACTAAACTGAGGTCAATGTTTCATTTTCTATAACTAAAAAGTTACTGTGAAATATAATTTATCTTTATTGTTTTCATAAAATAAAAAAAAATTAAAAGAAACAAAAAAAAACCCTACAGATATCTCACTTTCACTTCAAGGAAAAGCTATAAAATGTGAGTCTGAGATGAAGAATGAACAGCTTAATTTTCAGTGTAAACTGCTAAAAATCAGTGTTTCATGATCAAAATGCCACATCCACTGTAATCTTAATTCAATCATATAATCACCACATCAAGGTTATTGTAAGGCCCAAAATGTTCTATGCACTATATAGGTTGATAAGGTTTTTGGAGCCAAGATGAGCAGTGATTCCTTGTTGCTCTAGGACATTCTATGGCTTATATCATGCAGAAGTTTTGTGATTCCTTAGAGAATATGACTGACTAAATTATGATACACTCCTCACTGTCTCAGTGAAACTATCTGCAAAATTCTTCAGCTTTTAATGGAATCAGCTAATAGCAAGAGTTTTCAATCAGTAATATCTGATACCTTATATCAGACAGCAAAATATTTTACAATAGTTTGTGAATATTCACCTGCCCTTTCTCAGGAAACACATATTCCAGAGCATAGAAATATCATACTATGATTCAAGACTATACTTCATGAGGATACCGTCTGTTTCTACGGTGAATGTTTGATGTCACTTCTTTATTGTAGCCTTTTAAAAGACTCCCTTTATGACTTTTTAAATTGCATGTTCAATCCTTAAAACTCATTACCATATTTATTGAAAGAAATCAAATCCAAACAAACAATTAGAAATAGAAGTAAACTGGGAGGTTACTGCTGTATCTGTATATTTCAGTTCCCCGAACAATCATCATTCAAACTCATAAGACTATCTTGGATCCAAATTCTACCAACTGGCCTCTTCATGTCTAACAACACACTTGGGAAAAATTAATTTTTATGAAAGCTTTATTTTCTTTCTTATAAAAAGCCTCTGAGACGCATAAAAGGCTTCTGAGAGCCTCTATAAACATGATTACCCAAGAGAGCCAGGTACTTATAGCATACATATAATGAAATTTCCACCTCTCTTGAATAATTATGTGTATTTAAAAATGTTTACTGGTAACTGGGAAACCTGACCCACCACCTATCCAAACTCTTGGGGTTTTTTTTGTTTGGTTCATGACAAAGTTACTTGGAAAAAAAAATTATTGCCAAGGATTACGCAGAATATTCTTTCATCATCATACATTGCAGAAGCAGGATGGAGCAAAAACACAGAAGAGATGACATGAAAGGAGAATTGCAAAGGAAACCAGACTTCTAAAACGAGCTCTGTGATCTGTCTTTCGCTCAAATGGGTGTCTTACCCACTGACTTGCTAACGTTATATTAAGTAGCAACTACATTTACTACATCCACTATGCAGAGAAAGGCAAAGAGAGCACTGTACTAACCATCAGGATGAATCAGCTTATCAAATAAAAAACAACTCCAATTTTCATCTACAACTTGGGGCAAACCAAACTTTTTTGAGGGCTGTAAATATGTACACTAGTGTCTGCATGTATATATAGATATCAGAATATATATGTATATATATATGAATACATATACAAATATAATGCTCCTGAAAACTTTGTGAAGGCTAATGTCACATTTTTTTATGCTTATCTCCACTAGGGTCCATTTTCTTTTAATCTGACTAGGACAAAGATGTCTTCAGTCAATAACCTCATCCATCACAATTGACAATGGTCACAGCAGTTTTCATGGGAACATTTAAGCCATAAAAGGATGCCTACAAGCACTCCTGATACCTTCTGGGCTATTTTCATGTAAAACCTCATCAGTATTAATGTAGCATTAAGTATAGATGTCTTTGCCAGATAACAGCAATGAAAAATTGCCTGAAGGTTTGCCCTCAGTCTTGCAGTTGTTTGCCTCCCTTGCTTTATCTGGTCACATCAGACAGAGGAGGATTTTGGCTAGACACCTTAGACAACCAGTTTGATGGGAACACACTATTCCAAGACGAAGACAAGGCTCTGGCACAGTTGTGTGACTTTTCTCCTTTCCTTGTGACATCAGGAGAGATTCTCAAGCAGCTGCTTATGCTCAGGCCCTACTCCTCCTACCCGTTTCAGACAAAGCAAGGTGTATTAATCACCATTGCTCAGTTTCCTCAGGGTGCAATATTTGTATTCCTATGAGTCTGAAGTGTCTCTTGTAAAATTATTTTTTTTTTCTGCCATTTTAGTGACCATTCTGCTACAGCTGGTGGGTTACTTACAACTGTCAGTGTTGCACAGAACATCCGTTTGATAGTGGTGTGAATAATTTGTTTTTTATGGCATGATCCTTGGCAGTGATTTTAGATACAAATCCTTTTACAACGTGTGCAGTTCATTGAGATCAATGAGGGCATCAGAAAGAAAACTGACTCATAGCTAGTAATGAGGAATTAAGGTCTCTCTTAGTCTACCTTCTCTGTAGTTTTATATTGCTGTATGCCAGGGTAGTGCCAAGTTGCTTTCCACATAAAATAAAGGAAATGTTTCTGTTACAATGGTGCTGTAACCTGTAAAGGGCTAGAGTATGGGTTTGAGCTTTGCTAACTGATTATTAAAATTGTTTAATTGTGAACAGACTACCAAACTCCATGTCTGTCTTCCTAACTTGCCCTCCACAGCAGTATTTGGACACATTTCAAGGACTGCACAAATCAAAGAGTGTTCCAAACAAACAGCACCCTCTTTTGATGTGGAAGTTAGTTTTCCAGCATATCAAGGAACTGTTACATTTCATACATCCCTTCAGGACCAAGGAATGGACTGTTGCTCTTTTCCTTTTGTCCACTCATCCTCTGGAGTACTGTGTATTTCTTTTTAAACACAGGAGGCAACATTCGAGCATGAGGCTCAGTGCCCACAATGTAAGTGGAAAATATCCATTGCTATTCAAGAGCTATCCTTAGATGCCCTCTCAGACACTTCTGAGCTTTTTCATCTACTTAGTTCCTTCCTGTGGTCATGCACAATGCCCTACACCTAAGGTACTCTGATCTTTTTCTTCTGACCCATAAAAAAAGAGGTCTTCTATGCTGAGCAATTGCATCATCCTCTTCAGTGGACAGAAGGATCTGTATTCAGTCTCTAGGCCTGCAAGCAGAAGGACCCAGGTCTCTTTAATATATAGCTTTCTTTTCACTTGTAATAAATTTAAACTTATTTGGTGGTTTGAATTATCTCCATATTTGTTTGGGTTTTTTTCCTGCAAAAACATGCATGTTTGTAAAAAGCACCTGGCTCATGGCCATGAACAAAAGTCTCTCTCACTCTGTCTCTCTCTCCAGGCACTGATGCATAAATCCAATTATCTTTCATTCAGTCCTTCACTTGACTTTTCCTCATCTCATTTCTAAAGATCCCAGCTGTGCTAGTTTATTGCATATGCATCCAGCATCAGAACTAGTAAGCATTTTACAAACTGTTGGAACCTACAAATTTATTGTTGTGTAGCCTCAACTGGTTAACTTACCTAGTGTCAATAAAAACTTCTTCATTTTAATTTTCTTGAAGAATATTCACAAAGAAAAAAGGCTGAAAAGTGAAACTAGAAGGATCTCAGTAACCACCAGGCAACACAAACATTTCATATTTATTTTTAATTTTCTTTTTTCTGATAGTATAAATAAAACAGGAAAAAGAAGATAAAAAGTGAGGTCAAAGAATCCTTCAACTTGTAAATACAGAAGAACAGTGGGCATGGTTTTTTGTTTTTGTTTTTTTTAATTCTGCTAGAGAGAAGCTTGGAGCCTGATTTTTCAAGAGATATATAGCAACGCATCTTGCTATAGAAGACAGAATAAACTAGAAGACAGAATCAACTCTATTGACTTTAATTTGAACTTTGTTTGTTTTTTTTTTTAACAGATGAGATAATCTTGCTACCTCATCCTCATAGATCTGGCAGTAATTTCTTCTTCCTTAGTGAATAAAATTGATACTTTGATGAAATGAAAGTTTCTTATTCTTGCAATCTTGGCAGTGCTGTCTTTAGAGTTACAGGAACAGTAAATCTCTCGCCTTAAAAGTTGCATTAGTTATAGGCAAATAAGTTGAAGAAAATCTCTCATCTTTGTAATTTCAAATCTATTTATAATGGTTTGATAGGAAGACACATACATTATTTTCATAAAACATTAGGATAAGTTACCAAATTAGCCTAGCTAAAAAAAAATGCTTAGAAATATTTATTTATTATGTATATATGTGTTTCTTGTTGGGTTTGGTTTGGTTTTTGCTTTTTGTGTTTAGTTGTTTTGTTTTGTTTTTTTGAGAAGGGGAAGATGTTCAGGGACATCTGTTTAAGGTAAATAATGCAAAGAAACTTCTTCAGCAAGTCAACAATGAGCTATATTCAGAGGGAGGACAGCTCACAGTTCTATAGCTTAGCTCCCAGTGTTGTGTCAGTTCTTCAACTGAATAAACTATTTGAAGTGGGAGAGATAAGAGAAGGCTATGCATGCAGTTTCCTGTGTTTAGCAATAAATTGACAACTTTCTACACTTACAGTAATTAATAACATAATCTTTTACTGGGAAAATTAAGTATTTCTGACAGGGCACAGCTAATGCAGGACAATAAGCACAGAGAGAGGGGACATTGCTTCCTAGAGAAAACAGTTCCCGGGGTTTGAAGACATTTCCCTGAGTCACTACTGTAATCCTAGTGAGGCTGATGAAAAGCCAGTTGGGGCTGGAAATGCCCTTAAGGATGAAGGCAGCAGACATGGTCCTACTGAAGAGGACAAAGAACAAAGATGCCACCAAGGGTAAAGGCAACAAGACTCTGGATCTGTGTGTTTTGAAAACTTGACATTGTAGCTCTTCTGAAAGCAGAATGTTTTCAAAACAAGCTTCACTGGCTACAGACCAGTTATTCTTCCTTTCTCTGTCATGGTAGGTTACCTTTCAGACTCATTTTAACAGCTTCAGTTTTCCTAAAAAGTTAGCATGACAGTCTCTACAAACATCTGTAAGCATGTGACTACTTTTATTGCCTGGAACTCATACCAGGATTTAAAGTTCCATGGGTTCCCTCTCAACAATTTCCAAAGTAAGGCTAATTTACCCTAGAAATAGACAGGGAGATGCAATGAGAGATATCTGTGTTTCACAAAAAATGCTGCTTTGGGGATTTTTTAAGTGAACTACTTTTGTAAGTGGACATGCCCATTCACAGAGAAAATTTTTCTGGAACAAAATTGATTATCAAAATATATAAAGACAAAAGATAAAGTCATAGAAGTTCAGGTGTTATCTCTGAACAAACATTATCAGGATCCTGAGCATATATTTCCAATAGTCTATATTACTTTCTTAAATGCTCTAAGCATTTTTCATACCAACAAATACAAAAATAAATTCCAAAATATTAGAAACTCCCACAAAATTGAAATCTTGTTTTTTTGCTCTGTCTATTCAGAACAGTGTTTGCTTTTTGATCACTTCTAAGGTCTTTTTTTTTTAATTAATTCAAAACATGTAACTGAAATAATCCCCCATGAAATGTTGAAATTGCATTTTACTTGCCAAAAAGGCGTTTCCTTTTCCTCATAGATTATTTTCAATGAATATTTATCACTTTCTCTAGAGTCAGTAAATTCCCCATACATCATTTTCATACCATTCTTTATCTTAGAGAAGTTGTAAAGCCCTAAATTTTTCATTCAGTATATAAGAAATTGATTTGTTTTCCAGACTGTAATCCAACATAGCACCCCTTTATTCTGTCCTGAATTTCCATTGGTACAATTTGTCCCCCAAGGTGTACACGAGGTGTGAAAAACTGAGTGAGCCAAACATGTCTAAATAAAACCTTTAACAACATCTACTATATTCCCCTTGGAGAAACTCCTGTTTCTGAACATTCCTCATCAAAGGCATATTTAAAAGGAGAATCTATTGAAGACGTGAAGATCTACTGAAGTGGTTTGGCTGTTGCTACCTGTTTCTACTTCTATTTTTGCCTACTTGTTACTAATTTCCATAATTTAATGAGCTCACTGTAATTTAGTTGTAAGGAAGCAGAAAAGCCATAGAACAGTTTTAGTTGAGAATAAAATTATTTGTGTTGGCACAAATTGGGAATCCATGTTTGTACAATATCATACCTAATAAGCTATGCGGAATTTTAGGTTTATTGTTTGAATAGAAAAATCTGTTGAAGTGATGATAAAACAAAGCAGGTATTCCATGAACTTTTTCTTCCTGCGGACTTTTCTGTAGCCATAATTTTGCCTTACACTCCATTACATCTTTGACCTGATCTACAAATTGCCAAGGGCTTCAGAAATGTTTAACAGAGGTCCAGACACTCAGCATTGCACTGAATAAGTGCTGATATATGGGAAACAGTGTCCAATTCCATATTTGCAATTGATTGTGGACCCCAACATTTGTATTCATATATTTAATTCCTGCTGTAAGGTGACTGATGAGAAATACCGAAGCTGTCAATTTTATTAATAATTAATGACACTAACCTTTCCCACTTATAATTTATTTATGTATAAAAACTAAAAATAAGATATACTTACTTTTTAAGTTTTATTGTTTTTATTATTCTGACCAATCAATCCTGGGCATACACTCCAAAATGAGAAGAAAAAATTTAAGGTTAACATTTTTTCTAATAGGCTATATCACTAAAACAAAGTGAATACTCCTTATGGACACAGTATTGTGAGGAAATTCAGATCATCCAGGCTTTAAGATTACCTTTTTTTAAAGAATGTATTGGATTTGTATGGACAGCTTTTCGTATCGGGGGCTACAGAGATGGCTTCTGTGACAAGGTGCCAGAAGCTTCCTCCATGTCCAGCAGAGACAATTTCAGGTGGCTCCAACACAGAGGTGCCACTGACCAAGGCTGGGCCCATCAGAAGCAGAGGTAACACCTCTGTCGTAACATATTTGAGAAGGAGAAACAAACAAAAAGGTAGATGACTGACAGGAGGCATCCTGTGAAGATGTGGGAATGCCGTGCTGGAACAGGCTCCTGGCAGGGACCTGTAGACCTGTGGAGAGAGGAGCCCACACTGGAGCAGGTCTCAGGGTAGGACTTGTGACCCTCTGAAATCCATGGCCTTAATGGTGTTCAGATGCCTCACATCTGAATAAATCAATGAGAGCTAGGCACTTAGATACCTTTCAGGATCTAGATCTTGAAAGCCTTTGACCCCTAAGAAGGGGCTGGTGAGATCAAAATGTTTTATTTAGGTCCTTTGAGAACTTAGTCCTGTATCACGGTAGTAAAGCATGCAGAATTCTAAACAATAACTGAAAGAGTTGAACATTGTCATAATGCAACATTATCATAAACACACACACAGCCAACCTAGATATTTTGTTTCCTTCTTGTTGTATACAATCTTAAAATGATAAGCAAGCCTGAGTACATATGTATGGTTTCAGGGGTATAAGAGTCCACTAAAATTTTCACAAAAGAATCCCACAACTTTTCAACCATCACTCTTAATTACTCTTTTTGAAAGCATTTTAAGGGGAAATTTTTCCATTGAAACATTTAAGGAGCAGAATTTTTCCCAGATATCACTAATGAAAATTCGAGATGCAAAGAAAAACAATTTTAGAAAAGTAACTTACAACAACTACTGGAAAAATTACTTAAGTATCTTCTAAACAGTGGAAAAATATATTGTAGCCTCATGTATATACATGCATGGAAATTAATCTTTGAAAACACTTGAGTGCAGAGTCCTTTTAAAGGATACATTGGAGCATATGTCTGTATGCAGGTAACCCTTCTCCTCCGTGTTTGGTCAACCACCAAAACCAACCTTATCTAACAATTAGTTTTGTGGGGGCACTTCAGAGTCTGTAAGGAAAGATAAACTGAATGGGTGTAAGCCCGCATCTAAAGAGCAAAGGGGCAATTTTTTTATATTAAGTTTAATGGCTCATTTACCCCATCTATACCACCCTTGATAAAGTAGGAAAAAACATCTCTAGGGCAAAAAGATATAGAAGAACTCAGACTACAAATTACAGTACTCATTAAATAAATAAGACTAGAACAATCAAAAACAAGCCTAATTTGTGTTGGACTACATATTTTTCTATCATAATTATGTGCATTGTACACAGCTTGTGGACCTAATCACTACAAGCATGTAACTTTTTGGGTTCTTCTGGCCTAAGCTGGATGTAAGCACTTCTAGAAGAAAGCTGAATTAAGTAAATGCTGATTACAGTGGTTTTTACTTTCTTTTTAAGCTGTGAAAACATTTATATTAACTTCTTGTAAAACTTCAAAGGCTAATATTCATGTGAATGGAAATTCTGAATTATAACAAAATGGAAGAATAAGCCTCAAATTTGATACATGAATTGCCTGAAAATGCTAAAATCTGATATTTTCGAAAGCTATTCTTCTGAGAGATCTTGCATTAAATTTGGCCACACCTCTAAACCTTATGCATCTTTGAGCAGAAGAAAGCAGATCTAGATAGCAAAACCAAAAATAACTACATATTAAGGACATCAAATATTAATTGGAAAACACATTAGGCATTCATGAAACAACAAATTATAAGATTACTTCTGTGGTTGGTATTGCAAATGTTTTCTTATGTTCGTAGTTATATCAGTTTATGTGTTTATCTCTTTCCTTACCAGTGTGATAGAAGAGAAATACAGAAGAAAACGCTCATCAAAAATCATGGGTGTGCCATGGAAATGAAAGAATGACTGATTGTTTAACCCTGCTTCTGGGTTCAGATTCTTGCTTTTAATTCAGGCCTGTCTGAGAACAGCTCTATAGTTTAAGCAAGCTTTTGTTTATAACTCAGAAGTGGAGACCACACACCCCCACAGCCAGCACACATAGAAAGCAAGTTCCTTTAAACATTACTGCTGCTGGTAAACCAGAGAGTTTTCTCAGATCCTGGGTGAGACAGCTAATTACAGGAAAGGAAGCTATAGGACACTCCTTATTCTAAATGACAGAAAATCTGGTTGTTTCATGACTTGTCTGAAGTGTGAGAGACCCACACAATGTCAATGTTTAAATTAAGGCTGAACAAAAATGGAGCGTAAAGGTGTATCCCACTCAAGTGGTCTGATCATTTAGCTATAGGCTATATCATAGATTTTTTTCCCTATTACATTCTTTATTTTCTGGTGAGACTCAGTTTATCTTTCCCTCATGAGCACAGCACTGTGTTACAGCCTTCAAAAAGATTTTCTGGACACACCACAACTGCTTCCATCTTACTTAGATTAGGTTTCAGACAGATCCTTTTCATACAGGCATTAAAACTGCTGAAGAGCTCACAGAGCTGCATGAGGGTGCTGTCTGCAGATAGTGAAAAATAAATCTAGTTTTTATCTTCACAGAGCTGAAACTGGAGACCATGTTAATTTTATAATCTTCCCAATTTTAGCATACACAGGAATCCACAGGTAAGCTAGATCAAGGTAAAGGATTAATTACCTGGTGGGTCCTTTGAGATGTGTTTGAGGAGAGATGTCAGTATTTATTCAAATCTTTCCACTCTGGAAATATATTTAGCAATATATTTTATTAAGCGTGTATATTTGAGACTTTCTGGACACATGAAGTCTCATATTTGGCACACCTAGTGAGTCGTCTGTTGAAGTAAAAAAGTTAGATCATTGCCAGAAATATAAAGCAATGGATCAGTCTACAGACCCAATGTCTAGGATTTCAAATACTTGAAAAATATCAAAGCATAGTAGTGCAGACATTTGTCCACTGGCAACAGAACAGAAGAAAAATGTTCATAAATCAAACAATTTTTTCTTCAAAGATAAAATTCCCGTATCCAGACAGCTTAATATAGTTGCTCCTATCCATTCACAGGGTCAGGTTTATTTGGGGCTGCTTTTCTGTATTGATGTAAAATGTGAACATTTTCCCCTATGGTGCTATAAATCACTCACTTTGCCTCTCCTATTAGGAGCTTCAGCAGACACTAATTAACCCTCTGGAGAAAATGTTTATAAAAATAACAAGGAATTATTAGCAATGAAGCAGATTTCTTTTTTTTTTTTTTCTCCCAACAAAGAAAAAGTCAAACTGATAGAGGGAATGCATTATTGTTAAATTGTGGAGTTAACTTGCTGGTTGAAAATTTTAATGAGCTGAGACACATGACTAGAAAGGTTTTTGAAAGAGGCTCTGTGAGTGTGTGTGTGTGTCTCTTCCCAAATGAGAATCTCTCACTTCTGAGTAACAATTAGAGAGCATATTCCAAAATGTACAAAATTTTTAAAGAAATTTTGAACTTTGTTGCTTATGAAGACCATATGATTCCTAGTAGGGACAAGCCTTTTCACCTTTTATTCACAAAAATAAAGGTACTGATGAAACACTCTTATTATGGATACTTTTTAAACAAGGGGAGCTTCATCAGTGCAGAAGCTCCACCATACCAATAGCTCTGACTCAACACAGTTTTATGATGGCTTAGGGACTTGTTGAAAAATCTTCATCCTAAATTTCCTGTCAAGAAAAAAACATATATCTTGATTACTCTTCTTAATTTCTTTTTTTTCTTTTTTGCTCACCTGATAATTTCTTTGTGTATAAATTGCTTATAACTTTAATAAATGAGAATTTTTCATACATAAAGTTTCAAGATTAGAGACTTTAATAAATCTTCTTCATTTTTATAAGACAGCAAATATAAGATAGCTTTCTGCTGCCTCCAAAACAAATATATCAGCCTTTAAGTTTCAACTAATTAGTTCTTATTAGTCTTCTACATATAGTACTTCCAGCTTCCCACTGTGCTTTCCTTCCAAGAAAAAAATAAATAATTGAATAGTATAGCATCTCCAATAAATTAAAATTGGAATACATAATTTTTGAAAGTTATATGAATTAAACATATTTAACCATTTCAGACCCTTGCAGGTGATAGGTATGCCTTACCCAAAGTGATAAAATTTCATCTTGCTCTTCTTTTCTAGCACTGAATGAGAAAAACCTTTAGATGTTTTGCAGTACTAAAAAAAAAAATAAAATCGAGCAACACTTTAATGTTTACTTTGCTTCTCTATAACAGAAAATTATCATCTGCAAATTGGGTTCCCATGCTCTTGAATTTTGAGAGAATTTGGTCCTTGTCATCTTATGATGGATAGTTTAGTCTTAATAAGCTAAATATTTAATTCCACTGCATAAAAAAATACATAAAAAAGGAGGATTGTACAAATTGTTTACTGAATGCTCAGAAATCACAAACATAAATTGCTGCTCCTAACATCCCTTGCCTTCTGTTTCTTTTAAGATTAACTATATCTTCAAAATTATTGCAGAAGTTTTTTAACATCTTAACTTAGCTTAATCAGTGTCTTTTCTGAAAGGCAATGGAAAAATGCTAGCTTTGTAATGTTCAAGTATCTCTTATGTCTTCAAAGAGAACTCAATATTCATTCAGTACTACGTGTTATTAGTTTTCCTAGGACAGTGTAGAAAAGGAATGACCAAAATGGAGAAAAAGCTTTCTTTCAAACATTTTTGCAAATAAAATCAAATATATTCTCAGAAAATTATGAGCCAAACAAAATTGCATGCTATTTCTTCGAGAACTGCATTTTTGTTTAAGGGTTCTCTTGCATATTGTTTAAATATAACTTTATTTCTCATACAAAATATTAAAAGCACTTGGCTTGCTTCTATTCTATTCTGCATCCAGTGGGAGGATAACATGCATAGCCTTAACTCTCTCATTCCCAAAATACTAGGTCAATTTAGTTGACCTGTAATGAAATAAATACTTTGCTGCTGCTGACTGGTGTTGACTTGTTACTTTCCTCCTGCTGAAAGAAACGTAATTGAGAAATAAACTCTTGTAGCTATGTATATATAAAAATTATGCTATAGAGGGTATGCTCTCAATGCAACCAAAAAGATATCAAGGCACTTAATATTATTATAAAGTACATATATCAGCTCAGCCCTATTGCTCTAGAGAAAGGAAAACATAAAATCCCCCTCTGGGAACCACTGCACATCCCATGCCCCACATGTATATTTGGGAGACTAAAATATGAAGGAGTTAATGCTAAACCCAGCCTAAATTGTTAGGAATTAATCTAGTTCTAGAAAATCTTATTTCTACATATGAAATTACAAAGACAACAGAAATAAAACTTAGAGAGCTGAATTTCATGTGTCCATATGGGATACGAACCTCAGATTCTAAAGATAACATCTCATCTCCAGCTATAGGTTTCCAACTGTTTATTAATTAACAATAGACTTCAAAGAGTGTTACAGGGCATCTCCCCTGTCACAGGAGCTTATCTGTTGCTTCTTAGCTGATGAAATAACTCATGGCATCTTGCTCTCACATGAACCTTGCTGAAATAATCAGGACAGTTTTCCTTGTAGTGAGTTATTTTGGTGCCATGGGATTGATACTTTCAGCTGACAGTAAACATCTTGCTGTGGAAGAAAGATGTGGAAAGGTGAGCTGGAATTTCTGACTGACAGACACTTCGATTTGCGAACTATAAAAGCCACACCAAATTTTTACAAAGCAGAAATTTTCTGCACATTCCCTGGAAATGTGGGGGAGGTTCTCCCCAAAGTTTGGAATGCCTGCTTTTGATTACTCCTTTGAGCGTTGGGTGAAAGGGCTAATTACACTATTGTCATTTTGGTTACATTGACTCCTAATCTACAGTGTTTCTTTGCTAGCTTTCATATGGGTGCCTTAATGCCAGGCAGTTTCATGTAATCTACTTGTATGCTTTTTTTATACTGTGTAATAAGTAACTCTGTTTAAGGTCTTTTGCCTGTTATCTCCTGCCTATAATAACTCACTTTATAATAGACCTGATCAGACATTCTTAGAAATTCTGAGCCAGAGCAGTTTAGGTGCAGGCCACCTAATAGACTGACTCTATGATGCTGCCAGGTTGAAGTTGTTGTGCTGTTTCTTGCTTTATTTGGCAGAAAAACAAGAGAAAAATAGCATTTCTTCTGGAGTTGAGTCTTTTAGATCACTTAAGCCAAACATAGACACTCTTCCTTGCCTGAAGAGAGCAAAATGCTTGTTAGGGATGATCCTTTGTGCCTAATTTCACAAGTTTACTGGACAATCTCCTTGCTCTGACATACGTTTCCTTTGCAGATCTTCAAATATTTCCCTGTTTTCTCTTGATTTTTTCCCCTGTGCTTTCTTTTTCACTTTTCATAACTCTAGTATTCCTCTGGAAAATTCACAGATGTCAAGTTTCATTGATGAATACGTGTATCCTGTGTCCTAAATATCTCCACCAAAGCCAATCCAAAAGTCATGAGAAACAACAGTGAAGTAATGGACAGCTATGACAAAAATCAAACTATGTATGGATTTATAGAGCACCCACAGACCAAGGCATGGAATGAAAAAACCTCTGACTCTGAACTAGCAAGGTGTCATGCCTGAAACAGGCGCAATAAAAATGATGGCTTATTTTCTTTAATTTCTGATATACATGAGTTGATTTTTTTTCTTCTAGGAAGGTTTTTCTTAGTTGGACCACTTGCAACATAGTTCCAGTCAAAGAGAGACCAGCAGTTTGTCGTTGTGATATACTGAGTGGTGACTATTACAGACATTGTTCATTCATACAGCCTTCATTTAACAGCCCTCACAAATTAGTTGTTGCTGCTGCTGGAATTATCACTCTAACCCATTTCATCCCAGTTTGATCCAGAGGTCTTCTATGAATTTCCCAGCTTTTGTTACACTGCTTTATTAAACAACTTCTTAGTCTATCTCTTTGAGGAAAAGTCACCAAATAAACAGGTGAAACAGTCATACTGTAAAAGTAGAGAAAAATAAGGCATGGTTGTTATATTTTACCAATGCCCTTTGTTAATCACTCTTTTTAAAAAAAATTGGAATCTTATTTTAATTGAAAAATATATTGGGTGCTAAATTCTTCTCATATATTGAATACAAATGATTTTTTTAGCATGTTTTGGTCATACTTCTCTAGAAAAAACTTACTTCAATAATTTATAATTCATATCTTGCAACCAACTCAATTTATGGCCTTTGATTTCAAAGTTCTTCATGAATAAGCTTCCTGCAGTCAGCTAATTAAAATAAAATAAAATAAAAATTTATTGAGATCATATCAGAGTCTAGTAATTCCTTGTTCTTGTTAAAGCATAGTAACACTATGTGATTATATTTTCATCTTTATTCCAAACACATACTTCAGGTTGAGCTGAGAGTTCTTTAAGAAGCATACAGTCACTAAGAAGGAAATTATTTAATTATGAAAGATCATCAGGCAATGGATTTTTTTTAATGTAACCTAAAATATCTGAAATAACTGTGACAAGAAAATATTTTTATTTTTTTAAAAATAAAAAATATTTATTTTAACTGTGAATGAATAATCTGATACTGTCATTGTAGAATAAAATTATTACGACATTATGTACAGCAAATGCAACACAGCAAAACAGAAGCTTATTGTCATTCTTGCTGCTCTTCTCAAGAAATCTGCATTGATTCCCTGTTACATTTGGCCATACTGTTATCTTCTTTTCCTATCAAACCTTTAATCTTGGCATAATCCTTAGTTTTATACTGTCCTGATTTTAGCTGGAATAGAGTTTATTTTCTTCCCAGTAGCTGGCGTAGTGCCATGAGTTTGATTTAGGATCAGAATTATGTTGATAATGAAATGATGTTAGTTTTTGCTGACTGTGGGCAACGTTAGCTAGAGGCCAATGCTCAGGAGCTGTCTGGGCATTAGTTGCTGAGTAGTGATCGACTGAATTGAGCATCACTTCTTTTATATATTCCAACCTGGTTATTTTTTAAAGTATTATTGTCTTGACTGATACTGTCACTATTATTGTCATTATTTTCTTCCATTTTTGTTCATTAGACTTTCTTTGTCTTAGCCCATGAGTTTTCTCACTTTTGTTCTTCCCTCTCTCTCCCCTACTGGCAGAGGAGGAGTGAGTGAGGAGCTGTGCATGGCCATTGCTGGCTGAGGTTAAACTATGACATATGACATAAACATATTTACAGGCAATTTTCTTTCAGTAACAAGCCTTAGATTCAAGATCAGACCATTTGATTTGACTGGATTCAGTCCAACTTGACCACTTTCTTTTATCTTCTGCTTGATGTACTATAACTTTCTTTTCTCATTTCTTTCAATATTCACTTTTGACTTTTCTAGCTTTTCCAATGTTCTATTTTTTTTTGTGATCGCATTTCATCACTAACGATACTCAACTTTCTTGTATTTTCAAAGCCATACATACCTTGTTCCATCTTAGTACCTCAACATGATTTTTTTTTCTACTATTTTCCTTTCCAAATGTTTGAAATCTCCTTACATTTTCCAACCAGCAATAAATACCTTTACTTGCAGCATCAAGTTCGGTCAAAATTAAGCATTGTTGTGAATTAAATAAATACTGGAGGGAGGAAAACTAGAGTCTAAGTAACAGAATAATCATATTCTATTTAATTGAGACTACACAAAATTTAAAATATGTTACTTTCTTTTTACCTAATTATAGGCGCATTATTCATTTTCTCGTACTTTTTTAAAACTAAATCATACTTTCTTCAGAGCAAAAGACAGAAACAACAGTTTCCTCTCTCTAATGCATGAGTTTCCAGTAGACAGTGCAAAAGGCACTCAGATAAAAAATTATACTACTCAGGTCTATGCACATGCCCTGAACGTGCAGCAGGCAGTAGATTTGGATGCTAACATGGAGATCTGAGTTATTATTTAATGACCTCATTTTTTAAATTCTCTCTCTATTTGTATCTGAATGAGTGAATAAATTGACAGAAACTAGAAAGAGAAGAGATAATAATTAAAAGAGCAAAAGTAGTGTGACTGAATGAAGGAAGAGTAATTAAATATTATGCCATCAACAGTTATTAAAATAGTGGATTTTACACTGAGAAGGTCCCAAAAGAACTTGGGTTGGGACTAAAATTTTTGGTGGGTGATTCTAAGAGGAACTGAAAAAAACCACAAAAAGCAAAATTTCTGTATTGGGTTTGAATAGCCTCGGTTTTGGTAGCAGACTGGGCCACAAAGGTGGCTTCTGTGAGAAGCTACTAGAAGCTTCCACCCTGTCCAACCGAGCCTGATAGTTCCAAAGATGGACATGTTGCTGGCTAAGGCTGGGCCAATTAGAAGTGGTGGTAACACCTCAGTGATAAAATATTTAAGAAGAAATTGAAACAAAGGTTGTTGGGCAGTTAAAATTACGTCTAGAGAAGAGAGGAGTGAGACAATTTGAGAACTGAAGGCACCAAGGTCAGTGGAGGAGTGGGAGGAGGTGCTCCAGGCACCAGAACAAAGATTACCCTGCAGGCCATGGTGCAGCCCATGGTGAGGACCATGGTGAGGCAGCTGAGCCCCTGCAGCCCATGGAGGTCCTGGGGGGATGCAGGGATCCGTCCACAGCCCTTGGAGGAGGAGGAACACACACCAGAGTGGGTTTCTGCATGGGAGGAGGTGTGACCCTGTGGGAGACCCATGGAGACAGGGGCCCAGTTCCCAGGCTGGAGCAGCCTGTGCTTGGAGCACTGCAGGAGTGACCCAGGCTGCTGCAGTCTGGGGGCTGCTGCCCATGGGATGGACTCACATTCAGCAGAGCAGAGGGAGCTGCTGCTCATGAGATGAACTCATGTTGGAGAGGTTCTCAGAGCTGTCTCCCATGGAAGGGACCCCACGGGGCAGCAGGGGAACGACTCCTCTCCCTGAGCAGGCGGAGAAGCCACAGGTGACCATAACTCCCATTCCCTGTCCCCTTGCATTGCTGGGGTAGGGGATAGAGCTGGAAGGAGGGAGGGGTGTGGGGAAGGTGTTCATATGGGCATATTTAATTCTCATTATCCTAGTCTGATTTTTTTTAGTAATAAATTCACCTCATATCTCTAAATTGAGTTTGTTTTGTCCTTGATGGTATTTCATGAAGGATCTCTCTCCTGGTCCTTATCTTAACCCATGAACACTTCATTATATTTTTGGTCCTCTGTTTATATTTCCCCCCCTCCCTGCTATGGAGGGGAGTGAGGGGAGAAAATTATTAACACATTTTTGACTGCAGCACAGTCACAGATCCATAGAATTGTTTGGGTTGGAGGGGATCTAAGTCATCTATTTCCAACCCCTTGCCATGGGCAGGGACACATTCCACTTAACCAGGTTGCAAAAAGACTGATCCAGCCTCACCTTGACCAAGGATGCGGATCCAGAACTTCTCTGGGCATCCTGTTCTAGTACTTCATCATCCACACAGTAAAGAATTTCTTCCCAATATCTTATCTAATCCTACCTTCTTTCTGTTCATAGCCATTATCATAGCTATCTCTGCCTGCCCTTGTAAAAAGTTCCCCTCCAGCTTTCTTGTGGGTCCCCTTATTGTACTGAAAAGTGCTTTAAGGTCTCCTCCAAGCCTTCTCTCCTTCAGGCTGACCAACTTCAAATATCTCAGTCTTCCCTCATAGGAGAGGTGCTCCAGCCCTCTGATAATCTTCATGGCTCTCCTCTGGACATGCTCCAACAGTCCTGTCCTTCTTGTGTTGTGGGCTTTAGAGCTGGATGCTGTACTCCAGGCGGGGTCTCACCAGAGCAGAGCAGAGAGGAAGGCACATCTTCCTCAACCATTTTTGCAAAATGTTCTTACACAATTGGAAAATAGTATGGCTATGTTTTGTGCTCCTTTCATGTCTCAGGAAAAAACTGGCATCATACTTTACCTATGTAGACATTGATCCTTGTAAAGTTCTTCTCAGAAACACCATGCTGAAAGCATTCTCAGTGGAGTCTATATCATGACTAGGTATATCTTGTAAACAGAAATATCTCCTCACAATATCCAGGAGTTCAAAGAAAGTAGAAAAATATCAGCACCCATCAAATACATGCTTAAAAATGTATGCACCTACTGGATAATATCAGGGTGTTTTGCTTTTATTATTACTTTTAATAGTGATTAGTATGGATTACTTCAAAACTTTGAGCAAATAACATAATAAAATTGCACATAATAAAATCACATAATATTTTTGTGATGAAAGGTCCTTGTCACATATTGCAAAAAGATCTGTAATCTCTCTGTAGTGTAAAAAAGGACATATTTCAGCAGGAAAAGTCTTTTTTCATAATGGACCATCTCATTTTCTCATCGTTCAGAGCACAGGTATGTTTTTACACTACTAGTAATGGAAAATAGAACACATAGCTAAATCAACTACAGTCTCATCTGATCTTTGAAGCACATTTCAGTAGAATTTAGAAAATTACTTGTATCTGAGACTATATTAATAATTTGGATACATACATTTATAGTTCATAGTTTTTTTACTACTTTTAAAAGTACTAATGCCTGTTACAGTGAGTATAGAATGATGAGAAACTTCATCTCAAGTAGGTCAATGGCAGACTGTAATGTGTGTCTTCATAAAGTCTTAAATTTTGAGTCCAAGTCCTATGAACTTAAAGCTTCTACTCCAAGATTTAAGGCATTTTATTAACAAGCAGGAGAAAGATACAGAGTTATGAAAGATAAATACTTGTACCAAGCCAACAATATTACTGCATAAATGCCAATTTCTGTGCTTCATTTACATTAAATATGTTTTCTGGAGAAGGCCATAGTTAAAAACAGGAAGAGTAATCATTTCATGAGGTGACTGATCTCTCATCTGTCACATCGGAAAGAAATACAGTTAAAATTTGGTTTTAAACTGTATTTGAAATGGACAGAAACACATTTCTGTCCCTGTGAATGTTCTTTAGATTCTCCTTCTCTCCCATTGAAATTTCTTCAGGATAAAATATGAGGCAAAATGAGCTTAGATATAAATGCCATATACCTGCCACCATAAAGAAACATTTCAGTTGATTGAATTTCTAATTCTGAGACACTCTACAGTCCACTAAGCATTGGGAGGGTTGGAGATGGAAAGGGGCGAGATTATATGAAGTTAAACAGAAACATTCATCACTAAATCTTCATTCCAAATGAAGAGCACTTGAGAAGAACCATTCCAAAATATCTTAATAAATTTTAGTCAAAATCAACATATTTCCTATAAAATGCTTCTTGATTTTTCTTCTGCTTAAGATTTCACTTGGCAGGACAAGATTAGTCAGTAGAGCTATTTTGCTTTATTTCTAAAATCATTCTGAATAAAAAAAAAATTAAGATATTACTAAACAGTTCCCTTCCTGTGTCTGTCCATTGTAGATTTTTGGCCACACACCTTAAAAAATATCATATTTGCAAAACTGGAAAAAAAATATTTTGGTATATTAATACATTTTTTATCATCCTAACTGCACTGGAAATTATATAAAAAACATTGTATTCTAGAGGTTTGAAGGATAAATGTCTAGGCTTTACAAAGCACATTTATTCATTATGGTTGCTTCCTATTTGTATGATATCTCAGTCCAGTTTACATCATCTGGTAACTTCTCAGTTGTTAAGCCATCCCTGGAGCCCAAAGTTCTAATCTTGACAGTCTTAATACAGTCATCCCATTTTACTCCTATAATTTTGCTCAGAAACTGAAATAAAAATCCACAATAATATCTGAAATTTTCTGGAACAGCAATAGTATTGCAAATACAAATAAAATATAAAAGTATACTATTCAATCTTGTATGATTGCTACCTTTACAATCTTATTTGGAAGAAAGTGAAAATAGGAGAATGTGTAACATCAAATTAAAACAAACAATCTGTCTTTACTAATATATCTGGATCAGAAATATCCAGGAACTCACACAGTATGCTGAAAAGATGATCCAATATGTGTGTTTATATGCTAGTTGAGAAGGTTATAAAGCAGAAGTGGAAAAAACCAAAATAATTCATCACATTTTTGCAGTTGTCATGGTTTAACCCCAGCCAGCCATGAAGTCCCACACAGCCACTGTCTTACTCCCCTGCCAGCAAAACTGGGTGGAGAATGGGAAGGGAAAAAGCTAGAAAACTTGTGGGTTGAGATAAATTCAGTTTAATAGTGAAATCAAAAGCTGTGTATGAAAACAAAAAAAACCAAAAATCCCAAGGAATTAATTCACTGCTTCCCAAGGCCGGGCAGGAGTTCAGCCATCTCCAGGACGGCAGAGCCTCATTACATGAAACAATTACTTGGAAGACAAACACCATCACCATAAACATCTCTCCTGTCCTCCTCCTCCTGACAAATTTATGGTCTGGAATATCCCTTTGGTCAGTTGAGGTCACCTGTTTTGGCTGAGTCTCCTCCCAATATCCCATGCAGCCCCAACTTTCTCACCAGCCTGGCAGTACAAAAAGCAGAAAAGGCCTTGACTCTGTGTAAGCCCTGCTCAGTAATAACAAAAACATTCCTGCATTATCCTCACTGTGTTCAACACATAAATATATCCCTATACCAGCCACTGTAAAGAAAATTAACTCTTCTTCAGCCAAAACCAGCACAGTAATATTGTGGGAAAACTTTTTGAAGAAATGTCTTTGGTAAGAGCAGAAAGGAAATTCAAATATTGTAACTCACATGGCAGTGAGATGTTTCCTTTGATAAAGCATATTCTACATGGAGGAAATGTGTTACGAATTTATAACTTTAAACTGAGGTAGGGAGTTACAGAAAGTAAAAGAAAATAATAATTAGACACACATATTAAGCAAGTTAATATCTCTGGTTATTTTTCTACACATCCTATTGACTCCCTGAAAAAGTCTGATGCAGTAATGATTGAATGCTTGGCATTTCAAAAAACATATTTTGAAATACATCACTACAGAGCTGTGTAATAGGCAGAACGGCATTGGTGTTTTACCTACTGAAAGGTCAGCACTTCTGTTTCAAGCTTCTAATCTATTTTATGTCATTTTCAATTGGCGGTGTGGACTGATTGCTTAAAGATATCCAGTTCCATAATAGTGTTACTAGTATACAGTCAGCTCAGAAGTTGGAAATAGTAGGGAATCTTGTCCTCACTAGTAACTAGTAGATAAATTGATTTAATTTAATTACAGTGTCCAAGGACAAAAAAAAAAATGCTATCTATTACAAAATTCAAGTTGCAGAAACAAGGAATTATTATCATACAATTCTTGAATAAAGCAACCAAGACTTAAAAAGGTGTGCCCACCTACAGGGCTATGATCTTATTGGCATCACAGAGACATGCTGGGATGGTTTCTATGACTGGAGAGTTGGAATAGAAGGAAACAGCCTCTTTAGGAAGGACACACTGGGAAGATGAGGAGGGTGTGTTGCCCTCTATGTCAGTGACCATGGATGTCTGTCTGGGGATAGAAGAGGATAACAGAGAACTTATGGGTCAGGATTAAAGTGAGGCAGGGTCAGGTGACATTATAGTGAAGGTCTGCTACAGGCCACCTGACTTGGAAGATTGAGTGGATAAACTCAATAAACACTCTATAAACTTATAGGAGTGACCTTATTTCACAAGTCTTGGTCCTCATGGGAAACTTCGACCACCTTGATATCCATTGAAGGGACAGCACAGCCAAGTATAAGCAACCCAGGAAGTTGCTGCAATACGTTGATGATAACCTCCTTCCTAAAAAGGTAGAGGAGACAATAAGGCAAGGTTGTGGGCAGGACCTTATTCTTGCCAAGAAGGAGAGGCTGGTAGGAATGTGAAGCTCAAGGGCAGCCTTGGCTGCAGTGACCATGAAATGGTGGACTTTAACATTCTTAGGACAGCAAGGACAGCACGTAACAAGCTCAGTACTCTGGTCTCCAGCTGGTCCTCTTTGGGGATCTGTTTCATAGAACACCAAGAGGTAGACCCCTAGGGGAAAGAGGAGCTCAAGAAAGCTTGTTAATATCCAAGGCTCACCTCCACTGTTGTACTTGATAAGTTGTGGCAGCCTGGTGTGAACCTTTCACTGACTGGACAAGGGGAAACATAAGCCCCATTTTCAAAAGAAAAAAAAAAAAAAGAAAAAAAAAGAAAAAACAAAAATAATGAGAAACTGCAGGATAGTCTCACCTCTGTGACTGGCAAGGTCTTGGAGAAGATCCTCCAGGAATCTGTCATGAAACAATATATACCACAATGCAGTAAGAAAGAACAAGCTCAGAAAACTTCAAATTATGTTTCTATTTCTATATTCTGAAAAATAAAGATGGCACAAAGGGAACTAAGGAGACGCTAGCACAAGCAGATTATAAATGAAAGAGAAAGCTTCTCTACCTCTAATTGAATTGTATACAATAATTCCTATTTACATATTCATACAGTTTTTATCACAGATTAAGAGATTATACAATTTATTTAAATAACTGTTGATTCTGTTGAACAAACTGCAGTAAAGCTCTACCCAAAGAATTTACTTGAATGGAATATTAATGAGAATATATTTCCTGAATTTACAGTTTATGTTTGCAGAGATTAGCAGAGGGCTATAGTGTCATAAAGAAACATAGCTTTTAATAGTGAATATGCAGGATGACAGTATAAAAACAACAACCCTTTGTTTTCAGGCATATAAACCACATTTATAAAAATTCTGTATTAAAAATTAGAGAGCAGAATTACAAGATAGATAAATGGAAGAGAAAGAAAGAAAGATGGGACTAAGTTTAAAGGCTTTATGATTTGCGGGTTCTTAGTTGACTGTGAAAGGAATAGAAACCATTCTGTTCTACTGATTACACTCATTTGTGAAGCTAAATTCTTGATCATGTCCACTTTTGAATACTTACAAGTGTCACTGAAGTTGTACGACCTTTCTCTGTCACTATGCAGTAAAGTATCTACTGAAAATCTAAGAAATCAAAGGTTGGGCTCAATGATCTTGAAGATTTTTTCCAACCGCAATGATTCTATGATAGTATGAAATATGTGCATCTAAAATGGGAGAATCTAATATTTTTTTCATTTCCTGCTCTCCAGTAACTCCCTTCAATGACCCAATAAATTATATATTAATTAAACTAATTTCTTTCTTCATTACCAATCATTTCAGTTCTACTAAAATAAGTCTTTCTGCAGCAAACATGGTTTTGTTGCTTAGCAGAGTGCAGAAATTAGAACAATAATATTTTAAGAATATCTTTCCAAAGTATGCCTTGGATATATCATACAATTAGAAGCAATTATTGCTTCTCTACTCAGAAAATGATCTGCTGCAAGTCCTCTTCTTTGTGAAGACACTTGGATCTCAGCTTTTCAGGAAAATCTATTATACATACATTTGGAACTGAGGTTCTTTCAATGTCCTTTATCCCTTTTATTGCTGTTGCTCTTGAGGATTTTATGGCATCTCTAATACCTTGTATAAGTTGGAAATTTCTTACTAATTTTTATTGTAGGCACAATATCCATGCTTACACAAATATTTTCTCATAAGCATCAATAAGATTTACATGACTATTTAAATTTATTTTGTGAAAACAATCTGGAAATAATTAAAGATGGTCATAGTACTACAAACAGATTCACTTAGAAAGACAACCCCTGAAATAAGATTTGACATAGAAGGTGGATGGAAGTAAAATTATTTATGTATTGCCAACCTCTACTGCTTTGGACAGGAGCATCAAAAAGGACTTAAATGTAGCACAGAAGATACTACTACTAACTTCAGTGTGCAAAGAGTTATTTGTGGTTCAATATCTGATGAAATATGTCACCTTTAAAGTCAAATAAAAACAAAAAAGGAAAGGAAGGAGGAGAAAAAAAGAAGGAAGGAAGGAAGTGGAAACCTCTTTCTACCTGCTAGCTGGGGAAACAAAAAAATAGATTGATTTCCAAAGTGTGTGCTTCTAGACATCCTCGCCAGTGCAGCAGGTGGCTCCCTGAATACTTCTTCACCACAGCCATGATGTTCCAGCAGGATGTGCTCAGTTGCCTCATGGGTCGCTTATGCTCATTACATGAATATCACTGCCTGGAGCGCACTTTGATCAGCTGCAGATGATGTACATGTTAACTGAATATTACTGAGCAAATGTGTATTTTAGATAATACTTGCTGGTTGTTTAAATCACCATTGCCTACTAAATTCTGATATCCTAGAATAAATTTATATAAGCTAAGATGTACAAAGTAAAGGGCAAAAACTCGGGAGGTATGGGGGAAGCAAAAGCAGTACTCACATCAGTGGCAATTGTCACCCACAAGAAGTTCCATGTAACAGACATGAGAATGACCCACATTGTCTCAAAGTTTCCAGTCAGAAGCCACAAAGCTAAAAGTGCATTGGATTACGAATCTGAGATAATATGAGAAGATGAGGTAAACAGGAAAAAAGCTGTGCACAAAGTATTCTAATGTTGGAAAACTAGTATCTGAGATGAACTAGAAGTAAATGTGAAGGAAAATCCAGACATGCAATAGAAGTGGACTGCTTTCTTGTGAAACCTGGCTTCACAACAAAGCAGTCAGCTTTTTCTTTCTGCTTCATGTCTCGTGTGTCTAGAAAAGTCATATTTCAGAAAACCTTTTGCCCAATTTTTCTTTGTCTCTATTTATTCTTTCTTCTTCTCTCTAGTTCTGTTTCAGTCTGTGTTATTTCAAACTTTTTCTTCACCCTCCTTTCCCCTGCTTTAACACCTTTAGTGCTCCAGCTCTTCCCCCTTTTTTCCCTTCTCATTTCCTTTGAATTTGTCCTTTTTGTTCACACTTAATGTATGTCTCCACGTTCTGATACTCACACCTTTGTCCTGTGCTTTAAGTTTTTTGTCTGAAATGCCAAAGATTTCTTTTTCTCTTTGCCTTAGAAAATCCTGCCTCCTTATGTTCCCGCCTCCCTGTCTGCTCTTTGGCCCCTCAACCATTTTTATCTTCATTCCCCTTGAGAAACCCTGCCCTTAGCCATTCCTGCCTTTTTCCCTTCTTGAACATACCCGAGTATCTAAGGATGGGGCCACTCAACTTTTGAAGTAAATTGAGGATGTTCATGTTAGTGGAGTAAAAGTCAAGTAAGTTTAGGCTTTGATGAGGTGAAAGACCAGATATGAGTAGAAATGTGGTAAATGTTTCTGGAAGGATAAAATTATACTTTTACTTTTTCAGTCTCCTTCGTAGACAGTACAGGAATACAGTAAGTCTCTTCAGATAAATTTTATTCTAAAGAGAGAGAGGGAATAAAAGTAATAAATAAGTTTGCATTTTTAATAAATCAGATTTTAAAGGCTAAAAATTTTTAAAAGCTAGTGTATCCCAATGGCTAACTTCCCAAGCCTTTACTTGTGTTATTAAGTGAAGATGGAGAAAAAAAAGGAGGTGGAGCTTATTAAGAATATACTAAGAATGGTCTCTTGAGCAGTCAGCTTAGCTGCCCTAGAGAGATCACTCTGCAGTATGGGTTACAAAAAAGCAACATTGCCAGAACAAAAGGTGAAAATGCACTTCTACAGGGACATGTCACTTTACCTAAAGCAATTCATTAGTGCCCCTGATATTTAGGCAAATAGCTTTTTATGGTCTCCCCTTCTTGCACTTGGAGCAATAGAACTAGAAATAGCATGGAGGAGATGTGCTGCTGCCCAGTACTGTAGATTTTCTCTAGTGTTGTACCTCTCAGAAAAACACAGATTTAGGACAAGTATTTTGTTGGAGGGTTTTTTATTTGCCTTATAACATCCCCAGTAACCTACTCTCCCACTGCAATTTCACCAGGTATGGAATCTATTTCTCCGTAGAATTACGTGTGAAGCCTCAGTTAAGCTCACTCAGTATTATGCACCTAACACTGGACACCATTTTTTCCGTAGGTTTGTGAAAACAGTTACTAGGCTGATTTTCATTCAGATGCAAGTATGAAACCAGTCCAAACAGACTGTTAAGCCTGTAGACTGCCGCTGACAGACTGAGAAGGAGTTGCAAAGCAGCCCTCTGTTGCCAGTGTACAGCAAGGGAGATGGTTAAAAGATGTTGAGGTAGAGAGTGTTGTGGTATTTCTCATTACTAAAGGTCACTGCTCTGCTAGTTCATCACCATTTTTTGGAGAGAACTGCAGAAGGTTGTGTCAGGGAAAGAAAAGTATTATACAGGAGACAAGAAATACTGCAACGCATTAGGCAGACAAAGAAAGCACTTAGTGATTTCAGAGCAGTTGCATGGATATAACCTGGGGCAGAGTTTGCCTCTGACTGCTCTATCTGCATATCACTTCCAGTATCCAGTGCACTAAATGGTGGTCTTACTTACCAGGCTGTAAATCCAGAGAAACTCTACTGAAGACAACTGTCCCAAAACAAATCAAGGCAATCCAGATTGATGGTGCTGTAAATGAAATCACACTCTGACCCCTAAGTACTCGCTTCTCAGGTAACTTTTTTTTCAAGTCATCCTAATAAATAATTCTTCATCACAAAATCCAGTGTCACTGTTTGTGTGGGCTCACAGTGGTATGACATTATTTTGTTTCTTTTGGACTCTCCATGTCAAAAGAAAAAGACAGTCAAAGATGCTGTAGTCATTTTTGTAGGACCAGGGTGCCATGAGAAGGAAAGCAAATTTATCTCCTTTCTGTCATTTCATCAGGGAATCATTCCTTTTTTGCTGATCACTTATTTAAAACCTTTTTGACATGTAGATGTCTTTAAAAGGATGACCTATTTCTTACACTTCCCTCTCCAGATGCCCTTCCTAGAATCCATCTCATTCCATTGTCTCTGAAGATCTCAATTACAATGTTTGTTGGTCCAGCAAGATAACGAAGGCAGCAAATGCAGCACTGCAGCTGTCAGTAGTGCTGAGAGAACTGAGCAGACAAAAAGAAAAATGAAATGTAACCTTTTACTCCTTAAATGTTACTTTTGAAACTAAGTTTTAGATCACTAAAATTCTGTCACTGTAAACAAAAATTATTGACCTTTTTGCCAAAGATGGAGTCAAGTTAGGTAGAACAACAGCATCTCTTATTTTGGCAGGAGCAGTAACAGGTAGATCCATCAAGTCACTCCAGAAAACAAGTCACACCTGCTACTTCCATTACTAATGCTCTCAAAATGGTTTCACCAGCTTTCACTGCTACCACAGCTGCTGCTTTATGTGCTGAATGTTTTAGTCTTTGGCAGCAAGAAGCCAGATGACACTACTTATGCAATTTATATCACTTGTGACATATACAATAAATGACAGGCCTTCTTTCCTCTCCATTACTTTCGCTGCTCTGAAGGACTACTCCAAATCTGAAGGACCTGTTTCATGTTTATTGTTATTAATCTGAATCACAGTTGCTTCAAGACAGGTCAATCAGAATCCTGTTGTATTAAGTGTCCCACATAAAGAATTTGATCCCTTTCAGACATTAAACATGATCATTGGATTTTGAGCCTTTTTTTAATGCAACTCTCACCCTTACATACAGATTCTTTCAAATGTGCTAGATTGTACATCCTTCAGAAGAGTAGATTTGCTTTTCCTCCCTGCTTGTAGAGCACCAGGCATATGTGGTGTTTCAGGGTATATCAATTACCATTGCAAAACTCGATTATATGCTGCTATATAATTAGCTGATGGATGTAGGTCATTACCCTACTGTTGACATCATGGCTCTCCTCCACTTCTCCCCTTTTCAAACACACAGGTGGAAAATGAAAGGTTTTTTGAATAGTCCCCAAACCACATGACCAAATATTTTTGCTTTGTTGTATGTTTCCCTGTACCATATGAATATATTCCTTCCTCATAAACACAGTGTTTCTAGTTCCACTTTTTAACACTTGCAAAAATTTCTAGTCTATTAAATCTGGTTAAGCTAATCCTGAATCACCAAGAGGGCAAACTTAGTAGACCATCCTAAATCCCCTTTTACTAGTGCCCTGGATTACTCATAATTTACAAACAGCTTCATGATTCTCTCTCTGCATACAAAATTCATTCACTGACAACTAGAATAATTTTGTGACCATAGGGTAGGCTGGTAGTTTTAAGGTGAGACGCTGTCCTTCCCAGAGACTAGCTAGGATCCTTATGTACCTGGGCAATATATTCATTTCTGATTTAACAAACCTGCAGCAGCTCATTTCAGTGTCTGATGTACAAAGTATGTATACACTGCAGAGGTTTGAGGAAAGACACAATTCCAAAGAACTCCCTGTTTTCTTAGTAGGGAAAGAAACCACACAAGCTATTATCCATCTGAGGCATTTAAAAAAATTAAGCTAAAATTAAAAGGTTAAAAAAACAGTTGACGACCCAAAATCATAACATATTTGTCAAATATTAACTAGAGTATTTATATTTAAAAATTTGGATGATATGGCTGTCACTGACATACTCATGAGGTCAAATTCTTGTTTATTACATGATTGGACTAAGAAAGTTGGTCTACAATCATAGACTCTGCCACAGAAAATAAAAAATCTAAAGTACTGAGATACACAGCACCACTGAGAATTCCACTAATCTTAGAATAAACACAAATTTAAAATCCTTTGCTGTGTATTGTGTTAAGAATCATATTTGTATTGTATCAGCTTGACCCTTGCAATGTGAATCTTATCTATGCAAATAAAAATGGTTTCCCTTGTGTTCATTATATCAACATATCAACATGTTCATTCTATCAAGAGTATTCTTTCTTGGTGCTTTTTTATGTGTAAAATACTAAGACACATACTGAAGGCCTGAGAATAAGATCAGATAAGGTTTTAAATGGTTTTGTATTTCTCCCACCTACACAATTAGAGGAATGTATTAAAATGTCCTTCATTAAACTAACTTTTTTATAGTTTTAGCTATATTTTGTATAATCTTAGTAAACTTCTGATTGGTACAGTCACTGGCAGCAAGACAGGTGCTTTCTTATAATCTATTTTCAACAAAATGCGCATCAAGACTATCCTTCTATGTAGTAACTGACATAAACTGCAAACTGACATCCTAATTTTTTTGTAATTATATTCCTGAAAAAGAAATTATTGAAAAGTATATAATTTTTTTAAAATTTGTTTTCTTTGCGGTCTGGGAAGCCTATTTCCTTCCTCTTCAGACAGTGTCTAAGACACTACCTGAATATCTGATGCAAATCTGTGTACACCTTCAATGTAGAATTTAATCTCGCTCCAGTTTGAATGTAATAAACAGGGAATATAGATATTTTTGATCAATCACACTGCTCAGTATAGCTTCAGATATTCAGTTGGACTAGGAGTCTTATTTTTTATTATATATAAAATATTTCTCAAGTTTTTCATATTTCTATTTATCACTGAATGGGAGTAGGAAATGAGACATGCTAAACTAGTTGATGAAATTATAATTTCTTAAGTGAGATTTAACAAATAGAAGTAATTACAGATAATTATGAAATTTTAATTTTAAATCTTAAACTCTCTCTATAAGCAGTTACATAAGATGAAGCTTGCTCAGCAAGCAGACTTAGGTTACAGTTGCTGAGTGGCCTGCAGTACAGATTCCACCTTCCATCATCTTCCTCCACAACTATAATAATAAATGTGTTTAACAAAATTTTTCTCATTTTCCCAATCATCTAACCTTTGAAAAATTAATTCTTCATATTTCAGGGTTTATACCCTGTACATACAAGGCATTTTTAGAAACCTGAGGAAGAGAAGGATAAAAAAATATGTTACTGCACTTTCAAGTTAGGTAAGGGAGAGTGTAAGGAAGACAGAACCAGGCTTTCCTAGAGATGCAAAGTGGCAGGAAGAGAGGTAACAGAAACAAGTTACAGCAAGGAAAACTATTGTTAGGTATAAGAATATATTGTTAATGATAAAGGTTCTTAAATATTGGAAAAGGTACCCAGAAGGTGATGAAACCTTGTTTTGAGTGGAGGAGTCGGACTGGTTCGCCTCCAACCCTTCTACCTGATCTTGACACTCCATCCTCTGATTCTGCTTGTACTCTTAAAAAGGAAAATATCTTCCCATCATTAATCTTACTATTTATATGAATGAATACTGATTCTTAATTAGGCCTGAGACAAAAACAATGAATCTTTATTCCTTCCTATTTGCTCTTTTGGCAAAATCCCTGTGGTCTCACATCCCATACATATACAGAAAGGCGCAATGTTGGTCCTGTGATCAAAAGTAATTGTGAAAATTTTACATGATTAGTATATTTCCAGAACATAAGAATCTGGAAAGAATATAAGTATTTATATGGATAAGATTTTTAAATATTTAGCTATATACATCTCGGACTATAACTTCTGCTCTGCTAGTTATAATGCTGGCTCAATGGCTTTAATTCTTGTCTCTATTCAGCAGTTCATTTAAAATCTGACTTTCTGTTACTGTATTCAGGCTTCAGATGCTTAAGAATGTCTTTTTTAATTAAAGTGCTTTGTAATTGAGTTTTGAAGACTAAAAATATATCTTCCTTTACAAGACAGTGTTTTTCCAATCCACGAATTCCTTGTCAAAGGAAGTCTGTTCATGACATATTTTCTCACCTGGCCCCCGTCCTACAAACAGCTACACAATCAGAACCTTTTAGCCTCAGTGAGTGTGTGGGGACTCTACACTGTTGGGCAAGATTTACAGGTCCAATTCCAGAAATCAGCTACTTATGCAAGATTATGTGTGTTCTGCATTAGGTGCTGGATTTTGATTAGCTCAGATCAAAATCTATAAAATCCAAGTCTGTGTATTTATGAGCATTTTCCTGACCTTCCCTCACCTCCTGCCCCCAGGTAGCAAAGGTATCAGCACCTACCTTCTTACAGCTAGATTGTCTGAAGCCTGAGTTGTGTTTATCATGCATAGCATATACATTACCAGCTCACAAATGAGAAACATAATTTCAAGATGAGTGACCAGAGGCCTGAAATGAAGCATGAAAACTGAGCACTGGTAAGTTTGGGTTTTTTTTTATTATAAAAATGTCCATTTACACCCTTAAGCAAACCTGGCAATTTTTACTCCATTGGAATCACATTTTCACATTTGCCTCTATATAGTTGAAATTTTTAATAATTTCTAAACATTACCAAGGAGACCATGTGGGGCCATGTAAGGTTATGTGCTTAATTTTTAAGATAGAAACTTACAGTTAAAATTTCACTGAGTAAATCTTTAAATGTTGAGTTAAAACAACTAAAATTATTGCAATATATGCAAGCCACAGCTTACCCCGAGGCAAGACATTTGTACTCTCTGAATATACTGCATCTTGATGAAAATCTGACTCTATTACTTTGACAACTGATTCATAAATGTCCTTTGAAGCACATCTCTGCCAATTGTTTTCCTGTTTCTACAACTAACCTGAGAGTTATTTCAGCTTAAAGATTTTTATTTTTATGTATTCATACTGTGAAGTTGCCTGATAAATTTTTAAAGCCACTTGAGCCACCATTTTTCTTTTTTTCAGAATTTATTGCAATTGCAAATTCCCAGAGAAAAGAAACCTTGCCTCCTAGATGAACTCAGTTTTCCAAAAATTATGAAAAATGCTCAAAGACCAGACCTTCAATGCTCAGTTGGTGGGCTTCAGAGTGAATCACTACTTATTTCAGAGCTGTCATTGGAAAGGTTTCTTGCATCTTTCTTTGCAACAGGTGTAATTGGTGATCACCAAAATTTGGGTGCTGGCTGAGATGAGCCTCAATATTCACAACTCCTGTCAAACATAGCTGTTTTTTTCTGAGAGTCTGCAAGCCAGTGCAAATGTAAAATAAAAACCAGAAAAATGGAGCAGTATCAAATAGATTTTATATGTTTCTACTAAGAATTATGTTGGCACAAAAGAATTTTAATTGTCCTGAATGATTACTTTTAAAAAATATTGATGGATTTTATTGTTTCTTCTCCAGACTTATAAACTAGTACGTACTAAAGTAATTAACTCAACCTGATAAGTTTCTTTTTTCTGTCTCAGCGTAGAATTAAGCCATTGCTAAGATCATTTACTACACATAATCAGTGTTATTAGATGAACAGATTCCAAAGATCACTATAATGAAAGGCCTATTGACAAGGGGAGGAAAAACAAGATACAGTTCTGAAAGAGATTTAAAAAAGAAAAAAAACAAGAAAAGAAACAATTCAGCCAGGAAAATAACAAGTTTGAAAGGTATTAAATTACATAAAGTGTCTGATTGATCCTGACTTTTAATTCTCCTCTCAGAAAGAAATCTGCAGTAAGGTATGCTTATCACAGTTGAACTTAGACTGATAAAACCACAAAGTTATTTTGTTTTTAAAAGTATTGGAATTACTTTGGCTTCTACAGAAGTCAACACATTTCCCTTTTCAGCAATGACAGGCACAAACAGCACAAAAGAATCAAGGAGACAAGAGGAGAAGAAGCGCAGGAAGGAACAGGAAAAACATCTGTGGGAAAAAGCATGCATGGAAAAATATTTTCAATGTATTGGGCTATTGTTTGAAGTAGAGTTCAAGGGACTGAATGTGTGCAGGTAAGAAGGGGTAGATGACAGCAAAGGAGAAATTCATCCATAAAAGCATGTGATAGATGCTGTGGTGTCAAAATCAAATACTTACATGTACAAAATGAGAGAAATCAACAGTCTTTGAATCCTTGGTTCTTTTCCCAAGAGTACATGCATTATAATACATAATCATACACTGTATTTTTTTTCTACACAGGACCCCTACCCCATTGAGTGAACAGAATGGATGGTGATCAATTAAAAAAGAACAGCTATTCAATGTTTTGTTTTATCCTCATTGTTCATTTTGTGGACTTACGCCTTATCTACTGCACACTATTCAGAGGCTGCAATGAAGACAGAATTATTAATTTCCTCATGGGCTTTTCTCTGGCAGTCAGCTCCATGATGCTACGCACACATTAATTTATCTTCACAAAGTGCAATGTGATGTGAGAGGTTACTGTTATCCCCACATTACAGAAAGCAAGCTGAACAGCAAGACAGTGGGAGACTGTTTGTTTACAGTACCCGACTGAGGGTTTAGCAACCAATTTCTCAAATTACATAAAGTAACACTTTACGTGCTCAAGACAATATTCATGTAGACTTCAGTTGTATCTGAGAATAGCCAGATCATAGACCAACAGAAACCAGAAAAAGAGACACCAATGTGTCTATGTGATTCTATGATAGCACCAAACTGGGTCTCTACAGCAGAGACAAAATCCAAATATCTGTTACATTCACATCCCAGCCAGCATCAAAAAAATAAATCATATGGAAAGCACCCCAGATTCACATTCCCAGGAGGTCCAGATAGTGCTCTGAATAAAGCAAGGGTTTCTACAGAAGATGACTTAAGTGGCCATTGTATCAAAGTGTGTATAAAATTATAAGAATTTGGAACTGCAGTTACAGGGCAATATGTCATTTTGGGACTTTACAATGTCTGATTTTGCGACTAGAACAATACTTTATAAAGCTGGTAAAATAGCTATTTCTATAGTAGCTTCTGTACTTTAAATAATTTTAAAGGAAGCAAAGAGAAGCTCTTCTAATGATACCACATTGTCCTTTCACAGATCTGGGAGGTTTGCATGGTCTTGAGCCAGTTCCACTTAGGGTACAGGTGCTCACAGCCAAGGGATATTGGAGAAGCCAGTGTTAAGGGAATGAGTCTGACTTACTCTGCTTATCACTGACTCTGATAAAAAACACTGTGTAAGTGATTTACTTCATTAGAGAAAATACGTAACAGAATCCTCAGGCCAGCTGTCCCATGGAGTAACACCTGAAGATTGAAGGTCATATTTTCAGCAGTCACTTTCAGTAGGGCCCTGACTCCTACTTAAACCTCTGTGGTGAAACCCAAAAACACCCCACTGCTCTCATATTCTTCCCACCTTCTGCTGACCTCTCCACAGAACTCTCCATAATCTGTGATAAAGAAGAGACAAGGTGTAATTTGGATTAGCTGAAAACATGAATGATATGGTCACTTCAAAGACATGCCAACTTTTTTTTACAGGTTTTGTTGAGAAAATATCCTGTTGAAGTCAAAAGTAATAGTTTTGTAGGTTGTCAAGTGCTGTATTTCCTCACCAGAAAATAGTCTCAAACTTCCTCTCTTCAGTTTTGCTTTAAATAGAGAGGATCAATGAAAAATTCCTGTTTCTTTCTAAAGCAATGGCTGAAGGATAAAATTTTTTCTCTGTTGATGCAATTATCCTTCATCTAGAGAAAAAAGTGTGTGAATGCTTGGAATATATTTTGTTTGTATATTACTGGAGAAAACCATTTAGCTAAATTTGTTTGACTTATCCTTTGGTGAACAAACATCATACATGGGCTTATTTTTCTCAAAATATGGAAGGTTTCTGAATCACATGGAGGAGAAAAATCCATAGAGACTAGGAGTGGAAGGGCACTCCTGAGCTTCTGTGATTTGACAGAAGGAAGCATTTGGGGTTCAAATCAAGATAAGATTCAGTTGAAATGCAACATGTAATTCAATATTAGTCTGGGTAAAGATAATCAAGATGCTTGTTATTTTTTTGCCACCTAATTGTGTTCCATGTTGAAATAATAATAATGAGATATCTTGAGAAGATACTGTCCAATGCAGTTACCCCATACTTCTCTGATGGCTAAAAGAACTAAGAAGAGAAGGTCAAATGTCATTTCAAAATTAAGAAAACATTAAATGAGTCTTCTCTCTTTCACATATCAGGAATTTGAGACTATTTTCTATGTATGGTTTTAATGAGCAATATTTTCTCTCTTATGAGGGCACTCTGCCACAGGAAAAAAAGAGCAAGGAACAGAATAAGTTATTGTCAGCTTCATTTATTACCTCACGAGGAATTGCTTTGAGGAAGCACAACTCCTTTCGCACTTCCCATATATGCCCAGAGATGTCGTTTAAGAAAAGTTCAGGATTTCAAAGAAGTTTAAACATATCCTATTTAGGTAGAATATTTATGTAATTTTGACCTCTTTAGAATATCTGGTTGGTATTTCTCCCACATGTGAACCCAGAGTACAGGAACCTCAGTAACCCCCTTACATTTAAATGTTTCAGGTTGTTACTACTTCATCAGTAATTTGTACAGGTTGGTTGTTTTTTTTCTAATGGACATCCTAAATGTATTTTAGACTCATTAAAATTATTTGTTCCCCTAGCTACATTATACTTTAGTTTGCATCACTTTTTGCCAGCCTCATACTGCATTGAAGAATTAACATTAAACAGGTATTTTCCCTCCACTCCTAGTTTACTAAGTTAAATAAGCTGACCTTTCCTCCTTTCTTTGAATGTATATATAAAAATTATATATAAATATAAATAATATGTATATAAGAAATTTTATCTATATAAATATTTATTTATTTATTTATTTATTTATTTATTTATTTTACCTCTGACATCTCAGTCATTTTGTAAACCTGCTCCAGTCTGAATTAATCTTGCTTAATATGAGCATGAATTTTATACTTTTTCAGCATGTTAAAAATAATACTTTTCCTTTCTAGGAGGAGCATCACACATGATGATTTTGCAGTACTGCATCTGCCTTTTTCACTGAACTCTTATACTGCCAGCTCTAACACCCTGTGCTTAGTAACCAATCAAGGTTGCTTACCTTATGTTTTCAGAGGACAATTTCCTGACTTTAGGCAATTCCTTCCATTGTTTTGCTTAAATAAAATTTGATTAATACTCATTTTTCTTGTTTGAGATTCATTATGAATGCATTTATGTTTACTGAAGTAAAAAAGGAAAATAAGTGATTGGCTAGTTTCCTTTATTTAGCAATCAGCCGTATTATAAATTAGATCTATTTAGTTTAGTCAGTGAACTCTGTGTAAACACTGTTGCATTTTATTCCAGTTCTCATTTCCCCCTTTATTCTAATACAAAATGTAACCAAAAAAAATATTTGAGAAATAAAAAAGAACCTTTCATTTCCATGTTATTTCTCTCTCTTTTTTAAAATAAATACTGTATTCACTGTTTCCCACTCATATGAAAATTTCACTTTTTTTATAATAGACATATAAATTTCTCCGCCAGTTATTTAAAATATGCTCACTAGAGATTTGGCTTATGTATCATAGCTATAATAAGCTAAACAGTTTGAATTTTTTAAAATTATTTTGAGTGGAGTAACTTCCATGCAGTCATTCTCTTTTGCTGTTAAAAGCAAGATATTTTGATCAGTATTGTCTTTTTACCAATATTCAAACAAATAGATGCCTAGTGGAGAACCACACTTAAATTCCTTTTTGCCTCAGTATATCATTATTATAGCATTGCTGTTTTTCTTTGGACTAATTTTATTTATATGATTGCAGCATCCTTTAATATTTCTTTACTCTCTCTTGCAGTGTTGAACTCGCTTTCACTTTTGTCAGCTGGGCAAGTTTTGACCTTCAAGATGTAGTTTTCTTGATGATTATTACTTTTTTTTCCATTTGTAGAATCTTTACTTACTCCTAATAGTCTCTTTTAGAAGTTTATGATACTGAAAGTCTACCATAAAAGAGTTATTCTTCCTTTTATGAAGACACAGTTCTAGGCAGATTTTTTAATACTGTTGACCTTAGGAAACAGCAGCATTCATCTATATCCAGTCACTCTCATTTCAATTGTCTTCTTTAAAGAAAAAGCAGGGTAGGTTTGGGGGGCGGGGGGTTTGTCTTGCTGAGTGAAAGAAGCAAATCAATTGCTGATCATTTTCTCTAAAGAGAAAATTTTATTTACTTTAATTCATCATTGCTCAATATTTGTACACTATTTGGCAATTCCATAGGCCTGAAGTTGCTGCATCTTCTTGGTTTTGTGATTATTTGGTGTTGAATTTGTTTATGTCACAGACATATCTTCACATCTTTCTGTTGGAAATTATCTTAATCAGTATGTTGTGGTACTAATGCTTCTCTTATATTTTATATAGCTACTCTAAGCACTTTGTATTGATGCTTAAAAAGTGCTACAATATTAGTAGAGTGACACCTGAGCCCCTTCATGCATTCAAATATTTTCTATTAAAATCACATATTGCTTGAATGTGTCAAGTGTTCCCACTAAAATCAATTAAGCTGATCTTCTGATCACTTCCCTACTATTACCTTCCAATACCTGAAGGGAGCCTAAAGAAAAATGGAGAGAGACCATTTGTAAAAACATGTAGTAACAGGACAAGGAAAGGTAGCTCCAAACAGAAAGAGAGTAGGTTTAGGTTAGATAAATGGAAGAAATTCTTTTCTGTGAGGGTAGAAGGCACTGCAACAGGTTGTGCAGAAAAGGTGTGGGTGTCTCATCCCTGGAATTGTTCAAGGCCAGGTTGGATGGAGCTCTGAGCATCCTGGTCAAGTGAAAGGTGTCCCTGTCCATGGCAGTGGTATGAAACTAGATAGTCTTTATGGTCTCCTCCAACCCAGACCATTCTATGATTCTATTACAGCAGAACAACTCTGACATTTCTAATAGAAAATGTTGATAATCGTGCCAAACATTCTGCCTCTCTGCAGTGGAAAATAATACCCTGTCCTTCAGTGGTAGTTGAGATAATACACCAAATCACTCCAAATTAACCTGTGTTGCACAAGTACATTATCACTGAAATGATGGGGCACAAGTGATGGTAGACATACAATGATGTACAACTAGAACAAAATATTGGGAAACTATACTAAATTCTTCAAACAGTGAAGCGGTTGTAGTTTAGGGGTTTTTTTTTTATTTTTGTTGGGATTATTAGAGCAATATGTTTTCAGAAAGAATTGTCTCAGTTTGTACTGGATTCTATTTTGTTTCATTTTATAGTCATAATTTAGTCTGAACTGTTTCTTGTATTTCCTTGCTTTTCAAAACACTTTTTTTACTCTTAAAAAGAAACTTAGCAGCAATAAAGCTAAAGGAGGCCTATTCTAAACCTCAGTATTATACCCTACAAAAGATGTTATGGCAAAAAATTGAAGCTGCCAAACTAAAGCAGGCAGAGCACAGATTTAGCTTAGAAACCTTTCCACTGCTTAGTGCAGTGACTAACATCAGCGTAAGCAGAAGCCCAGATCTGTATCTTACACATACATCATCTAACTGGCTGCTTTCATCAAGATCTACATGAGGTTTGATCTTGACCAGAAATTCTATTTTGACTTTAAGAAATCTATTTGCAATTTATATATTGTTAAAACCAATTTATCAAATGTTCGAGCAAAGCTCTAATACCAATGAATTAAAAATCAGAATAAAACATAGATTTCTATATCAGATCTTCTTTTATGACCATCTTCAAAGTGCAGAACATCACATTAACTCATTCAATCATCCATGCTATGGCACAGCTCTATATTTCCTTCCAGAAAGATAGTTTATGGTTTGAGAAACCTTTTCCTTCACAAAATGAACAAGGACACAAGAAACCTAATATATCTCTCATTGAAAAATAGCATTCCTACTAAGAAGATAAGTGGTGTCATTTTTGAAAACTGATCCATATTTCTCTAGTAAAAAAATATTTAGTCCTTCAGAAAAAAAGAAGGTTTGCTGACAGACTTTGTCCTTCCTGTCACCAGGTTTTGCTTCCCGTTTCTCTGCTGAGCTAACAGCTGTTGTGATCGTGTGTAGCTGATACCAAGACAGTGTGACACAAGCTGTTCCAAAGTCAACAGAATATCCTAAAGCACCAGAAAATACGGGGGAAGTACATGAAATAAGCATGTTGTTCTGTACTTTCTATTACAACCCTGTCTTGCTGTACTTATAAGCCAAAACACATGGCAGTTCTAATCAAGATTTTATTTTAGAGGATCTTTCCAAAGTCAGCTTGGAAACATTATAAGTCAAAGTTAGTTCATGCATATTATGTCCACTGCCATATAGATGGATCTTTAAAAGTAAAATACCTTCCCACAATATTAACTAATATTTCTACTTGGGTTTTGATATATATTAATACGTAAATATTAAGCTCTTTAGTTTACCTTGTTTATATTTTTTCCTGTTCCTTGTTGTATTTCAAACCAATTAGCAAATAAAAAATGTACACCTGAAAGTATAACTGCTGTTGATGAGAATCCAAGACTAATCATCTGCTCTTACAGAAATAAAGTTCTATGGTTTACAATGCTTCCTGTGATCTCTTTCATGTGTGTTCATGTTTCTTTTCTTTTTACTGTGACTTTTTTCCTTATATATAGTCTTTTTCTAGTTGCAACATTTAACTGTAGTCTCCCTTACACAATGTACATTGGAAGCTCTTCTCTAAGAAGCACCTTAGATAATGAAAGATTGAAATTAGATCCTTCCTTAGCCTTCACTTCTCCATGCTGTGAACTCAGGCTGTCTTCAGATGTCCTAGAAGTCTTAGTAGTTCTCCACTGGATTCATTAAGGTTTACATATTTCTCTTTTGCATCAAAAGCTCTGAACTAAACACAATACTCTAGATTAAGCCTTTTAAATGTCAAGTAGAAAGAAATAAATGTTTTACTTTAGTTGATTCCATTCTCTTGGTAATGCAACCCAACATGTGGTTACTTTTCATCAGCATAAGGTGAAAGTAGTGAACTTATTTTCAAATTTTGTCCTCCATGACCCTCAGGACCTTTTCTGCAGAGATATATTCCATCAAGTCAGTGGCACCCCTGTGTTACTCTAAGGGATTTTTTTTATCCTAGAAATTGGGCTTTTTTGTATTTGTCCTTCCTGGACTTCATACAGTTCCTGCCAGCCCATTCCTCCATCTTGCCAAGGGCAGCCTTTCCCTCCAGAGGATCAATGGCTCCCTCAGTGTGGTGTATCTGTGGACATGCTGAATTCCCTCCCATGATCCACATCATTGCTGAATGTGTTACATGTTAGTGACCAGGTACCATTCTTTGAGGAACCCTCATAAACAGCTGTCAGTCAGCCTTTGAATCTGAGTTAAATAATGTAGGAATTTTTTAGGGACCCATAAACTGCAACATTAAAGCAGACTACATAATAAACCTCATTAAAGGGGTAATTGTTTAAATGTGTCTAGGATTTTGTATTACATGAAGGGAGAAGGGTATTTTGAGACTGTGTAAAACTGATTCTGGCATGTTTTAGTGAGATTGTGGTGATGTGGAAGTCTCCTTACTTGAAGTTTCTGAGAAGAGGGTGAGAGAGGGATCAACAGGACTAAGAAGGAGCAAGCAGGGGAAAAAAGGTGACAGAGACGCCAGTCAAGGCTGCCCGTCAGTATGCTTTTCTGTCTAAACCATGTGTTTATCATATTCCCATTAAATCATGTTTCTAAATATTTTCTCTCATTGTACTCCATATTCCAAGTGAGTAAATATGAATGGTAACAAACTTCTAACTGATGGGGAAAAGAAATAAATGTCCTAACTACAAGCAAATTAAGTGAAAATACAAAGCTGAGTGACTTGTAGATCCAAGTACCAGCAACTACAGGAGCCAGGGATCCAGGAGTTAACCATTTATCCAGTGGGTATCTCGGGTCAGCTGCTAGAGATATCTAAACTGTGAAAGTTTGTGTGATGTCTGACTACCAACACATGGAGTGGGACTACAGTTTCCAGGGACTCAGAGATTTTCAGAGGAGACTAGGAGACGTTGGAATCAGTACACCTGAAGTCTTCAAGACCATCTACTGCAGTAATCCATAGCAGTTGTCTATGTATCTCACTAATGACTTCAATGTTAATCCATTAGAGTGGAGGACAGGGACCAGGCCTTCCATGGTGTCCATGTTTAGGTGGTTGTTGTGTGCATTTATGTGTGTGCTGGTGAAGGGAATGTTCAGGCTGCATGGCTGCAGTGTGCATGAGTTGGATAAGGTATGTGAATGCTTTTGGAGGGCACATACTCAGCCTTGCTGCCAGCTGGACACAGAGCTACTGGTGACACAGAAATCTCACACACAACAGGCTGTATGACTCAGCAACTTTCTATAGGACTTGTTTGGCTGAGCAGACTTTATCTCCTTCGTCTTCCTCCTACCCTTCCTTGAAGGATGATAAGAAACTTGCTTTTCCAATTATTTGGGAACCCCCTGAATGCTCAGGATCTTTCAAAGTTAAAAGAGGGCCTCACAATGACATCAGCCAGCTCTACCAGCTCACTCCAGGGGATGTAGTTTGATCCCAGGGACTTGTATACATGCAATTAGACATGACACCTGACACATTCCTCACCACTGCAGGTAGTATGTTTTCCTCTGTAACTAGATGCAGATACCTGGGAGGCCTGAGAGAAACCTTGTTGGTAAAGACCAAGAAAAACAAGGCAGTAGATGGACTTCTCTTTAGCACTACACCACCAAAACCATTCAGTAGCAGGCCCACATTTTGGTAGATCTTTCTCCCAGTGCACATGTAAGTGCTTCTAACCACCCTTCACATGCTATACAGAGTTTTAACTCCAGCTGTGCTGGATTTTTGGTCGTGTTGGCTTTTGTTTTTTTAATTCTACCAACAGATATTCAATTTCAAATGCTAAGAATGTTCAGAATGCAATAAAAATGGTCAAACCTAATTATTTTCTTACATGCAAAGATACGGCTTTTTGTGATGCCACAGAGTTAACTTAGCCAGGAATGAAAGAGAGAGTCAAGTGATATTATGGTTCAAAAGGAGAACTGGACTAGTTTTTGGAAGACAGGTATTTTCAGAGTTGCTTAACACTGCAGACTCAGGAAATCCTGTGTGCTCAGAACAGTTAGAGAGAAGCTGTCAGGTATGTTTCATCTCTTCTTATTTCTCCCCAGCTTCTACTTAAGACTAACATTGGGAACTGGACCCACTCTGGATGTGAACTGGTGTGTACTTCCTTATGTTGCAGTTCTATATAATCCATCCCTAAAATTATCTTCAATTGTTATGCCTACCAACAGTGAGCAACTCTTAGTATCCTCAGAGCACTAACTCAGCAACATTTCCCCATTCAGTAATTAATTTTCACAGCTCTGATCTGTGAACAGAATTGCTCTCATCCTCTTTTAATCAACCTGACTGTATAGGAAAGAAGGAAAAGATGAATGAAGGAAAAAATATGCAATCTGATTTTGAATATATGCAAAAATCAGATGTTTTGAGTAAAAATATGCAGATTTTGGATAATGTTTTCAGATTTTCAGATTCTGAAGATTGCATTTCTATGAATAAAAATGTGACAAAAAGATACTAAACCTATAATGAGTGTTTATAGAAAAATCTGATTACTTAACAGATTATGCATCAAATGCTTCTTAAAAGGTCTATACTTCTCTCTATATATGTGCTTTCTTTGATATTGTCTTCTACTTAACTTCCTGAAATACTTGTTTTACTATTGGTTAATGAAGTTGATCTCATGAAACTAATACTTCTTTATAAAGGGAAAACCTTGCAGTGTTCATGAGTTTCTGAATAAAAATGCTTAATAATTAATGAACTATTCAAACTAATGTTTGCAAATATATTAGTTATAAGTTCTGATGTAATGCACCCTCAGATATCTGATTAAGGCAATCTAGAATTCTTTGCAATGATCTCAGTTTACCATTGGATTACAAGAGCTTTTTAACACTGACTCCTTGAATCTGTTACATGCCAATTCTAATTTATCTATGACTATTGAAATAGAGGAGCTGAAGTAAGAGGAGCATGTGTCTCTTATCAGTTTAGAATGACATAAGCACCTCTCTTTACATAGGAGGTTAAGCTGTTGAATTCTAAAGGATTTGTAGGTGAACCTTCTTTAAGCAGTAGATAAAGAAAATTAAAGTAATCTATGTGTAAACGAGAAAAATATTCTGAGAACATATGGAGATAAAATCCATCCAATATATAGCCTGTACTGAAATGAGAACATGGGAAGTACTTATGTCTTACTATTTTTCCCTATAACTGTCCTCAGTTCAGGGAGTTTCTTGCAGTTTCTTTCTCTTAGAGTGAAGAGCCACATCTTCCAGTCTTTCAGAAAGTTCTATGTGCACTTCTAGGGTTTCAACATGAGCAAAAAAAGCAAACACATTCAAAATTGTAACACTCTCATTTCTCTAGGAATAGAAAGGGTGTCTTGGGAAATACGACTGAAAACACCATTTCACAGTTCTGATGTGAATTTGTGTGCTACTTTGCATGCATTCTCACACAGTTTGGGGATTCACAGCAAGATTGTGCTCTGCTTATTTGTAAGCAGAATATTTAAAATAGATTGACAGTCATGCTTTGTAGGTAACAATGTAAACGTTTGTAATAGAAAAAGCACAAGTACATGCCTATACTTTATCTCACAGCAGCAAAGATCAGAGCATGCTGATGTATGCATTTAAAACATTCTTTCGTTGTGCCAGTTGCTGATGCTGACTGATTCATTGAAGAGAGAGAGAAAAAAAAAAAGAGAAAAGAAACAGCACACTATCCAGAATTCACAGACCCTGGACGTATCATGTCTTAGCAGTCATAGTAGTAAATTTGCAGAAAATAGCACAAATGCTGTCTTACAAGGAATCTATGGGTGTTTATTATGCCTTGAATAAGAATTAAATGCCATTTGCTGTATTCTAATGTACCTCAGAAAAAAATAACTCTTAGGAAGTATCTCCATGAGCCAGAGATAAAAGTTATCATTAGATGCAGGCTGTATCAACCTTCAGTTAAAAGAATGGGCTTTCCCAGAAGCAGAGATTACTTTGCCTTCACCCCTTTACAAAAATCCTTATCGTAGTTAAGCATATATCAAAATAACCTGGGAATCCTTTCCATAGAGTAGAGGATATGTTAAAGAAATAGCCGGCTGCAAAATTTCACAGACTGACAAAGTGCCTTTAAAATCTGTGTTTGTCTATTTGAAAGCAAAAAAACAAAACAAAACAAAAAAACCTCAAGCAACAGCAAGACATTTCTATCTCTATAATAGCTTTTAAGTGATCAAGACCTGTATCTTTATGTTCACATGATTTTAAAACTGAAGCAGAGATGGAGTTCCATTATTCACTACAAAAAAAAAAAAAAAAAAAAAAGAACAAATAATGAAAAAAGGAATGTTGTCTGTACTGGATCATTCTTGCTCTGAACACTGTGCTATAGAATTTAATTTATCTTAGATCAATAGTTTCATTTGAACTTTCTAAAAAGCTGCAGGTCTTTTCTCAGTGTTTTTATATGAACCTTTTTCTAAATTAATTATGTGGGACATTTGGCCACAACCCTAAAATAAGGTCTCTTAGAACCAACACCAGGATCTGGGTGTAGTCTTATTGCTAATACTTTTCTTGCTCTACAAGCAGCCTTATATGATTCTTATTTATATTTATCTTATAGGAAACTTACTAAAGAAAGGTATGGTAAATATACAAGAAAAGCCTGCTGTGACAGTTCTAGCTTATTTGGTTAGCATCTATGAATAAATAAACAACTGAGCTGGTGCCACCTTTTATAGCTATTCTTTTTCTCAGCTGGATGTTAAAAGATTATCTCTCTATTCAGAGCTTTTCCTTTTTATGTGCTCTAGACCTGAATTAACAGGTCATTATTTCATAGGGGTTTTTTCAGGCTGATGTTACAATACAATAATTGCACAGGCCAGCATGCATATTTCAAGGCCTTTATTTTGGGTGTTTTCAATAGAGAAACAGCCTTGACTGTGATATGAAATTAGTGTAATATTACTATAAATAAAAGTGAGGAGCCATTACTGATAAATGAAACAATGTGGGTGATGCAGGCGTTAAAAAGAGATTTAAAGTGGCCATTGTTTATTGTTTCATTGGAACGCCCTCTAATCTCAGTTTAATAACTGAGGTTTCTGTAGACAACAATCAGTAAGACTTCTGCTTAGCTTTCACATTTATCAGTGATACATGAATTTAATCTAAACAGCTGCAATTTGTCAGGAATTCTTGTACAAGAAAAGAATCAGAACAAAATAAGCAAGACAGAGCACAAAAACATTATGCCTTAAGGGCAATGCATATATTAATTATTTTTGACCGTGTTTCTAAATCTAATTATTTGTATTAAGGTGTCCTGCTCATCAGTAGAACAAAAATAGCAGTTATCACTAAAGACATCTCGTGATTTTAAATGCTGAGTCCAGGAATCTCCCTTAAAAAAAAGAGTGAACAAATTGTGCAGATTGAAACCAGACTCAATGGAATCCTTGAGTTCAAACTGGGATTGCAAGTAGGCTTAAGTGAAACAGAACCATTTCTATCAAGAATTCCCCTGCAAGCTTCAGCAGGACTCAGGATTCAACAGGATTTTATCCCATTATAATTTTAGGTCAATAAACCAGCAGGATACTTATGAAGAAACTAGAAAAGTGTGGGGTTTTTCGGTTGGTTGGTTGGCTGGTAGGTTGGGTCATTTCATTTTTTTTTTGTTTTTGTTGCTTTTTTTTTTTTTTTTTTTGGTTGGTTGGTTGGCTGGTTTGTTGGTTTTGGGGTTCGTTTGGGGCTTTGTTTTTTGGGGGGGGTGTTCTGTGGGACCAGGGGAAATACTGTCTGGGAAAAAGATATGAAGAGCGGGTTTCGGACAATAACACTTCAACCATTGTTACTATTTCTCCTCAATTACTGAAAGGCCTATGCATTTTGGATATAAAAGGAGGAAACTGTAAGGTTTTGTCAGGAATGATAACAAGCTGTGGAATTGAAAATTCAGAAGGGAACATGGCTGTAGGCCAATTAGCTAAAATATTATCATTTTATTCAGTATCCCTAAGTTTTCCAATTATCCCTTCTTCCAAGTTTTCACATGTACTTGTTCCACAGTGAAAGAAATACATTCAATGAAAGAAACATTAAACATTGATATTTTTATTGATTTAACACTTCTAAAAAGTAGTCAATAATAATATCCCCAACTGGACTAGTTGGAACAGCAGATTTGATTGTAGCTCAGTAGTTCTATTTGAGGTTTTTTAATATCTTTTACCCAGAGCTGATTAAAAAAGCACTCTTACAAACAAGGTAAGAGAGCACAGATATTTCTGGATTTTCTGTGCTCATTTACAGAACCTAGGGGTGAGTCCTTCAACTCCAAATACTGTGGGCTAGGCAGATAAAAGAGAAAGAAGCAGATATCCTCACTTTTTAGTAACATTTTGGGTTTGGTTGGTGTGAATTACTGAGTAAACCTGTACATAGTAGTGCATGAAATCACTTTTCACTGAATATGAACATGTATGATACTTGCTGAAGCAAGTTTTGGAAAGAAACCTTAATTCTCATTAATTCTCTTTGGGTGATAGGTATCTTTCTTTGGAATTGTGATTGCTTTCATGAATTTGAAACTGTACCCAAGTGTACCTTCATGTGAAATAAATTTATGTTTTTATATAAAATCATTTTTTGCTTTTACAAAAACAGTCTATTAATTTTGGCAAGTACAAAAATAATGTGTAAAAAATGACAAAAATAATGGTTTGGGGGGGGGAAAACTAACATTTTAATAATAGACTTGGAACACAGAAAGTAAATTTTCTTTCTTTTTGTATTCAAGAAGAAAACATCAAAACAATTTTCAACATTGCCAGAGAACTAGGAGACAAGAAATACCAACTGTCTTTTGACCTTCTTCTTATTGAAATATGCACCAAGGATCAAGTTGGGTAAAAGATGTCACACAGACAGTCCTGATTGTTGGTTTAGCCTGAGTAGATTTTTTTAAAATTTTTTTTTTATTTGTTATTTTGATTTATTAAATTTACATATTTGACTACTGTTTTTAACACTATGTCCTAGGTTGTATGTTAAACTAGGCTAGGGTTATTTTGAGTCGTCTTAATTCCTGAGTATGAAAAGAAGGTGAAATGATTTCTTTTTAAGCTGTCAAAAATGCACCAGATCTTCTCAAGAATGTCATCACCCTCCAGGGCTGCCTACATGCCCTGGAGACTATTTAACACTGCAGGTTGGAGAAAGTAATAGAATATTTCTTTAATTGTTCTTGCTGTTATTCAACCATGAGAAGTCTGAAACACCTGAAAAGATATGACTGGTCCCAGTTGAATAGTACTGTAGTTTTAGTAGTAAGAGCTGAGGCAAGGAGCCAAAAAAGACATGAGCTTTCTCAAATCAGAAGCATCTAAAATTGAAATTCGAGAGACAAAAAACAGGCTAGCAGCCAGAAGCTTACACAGGACTGCTAACAGGTCTGGTACAATCACATTATATCTGTTATATATAGCTTTTATTTAAGCTCTACAGTCTTTCAATGGTAAAACAGTTCTGTTGAAAAAATAATTACGGTGAAATATCATTAAACCTCGCTCCATTTTTTCATTCTTGTATGAAGGCAAGTATGCATTTATTTACCTGTCAAACTGCAGGAGCTGGTTTGCAATAAGAGAGACTTGAATGAAAAGAAGTGATTGATGATGGGAAAAGGTCAGTTTCTTCCTAAGTATTATCAACAGAAAGAAGCAAGTACAAAGAAAATTAAGGTTATGTCACATAGCAAATGAAACTTCGAAGTGAACATTTTAATATAAGGGTAGCAAAAAAAAAAAACCAAAAAAGGTATATTAAGGTGTATTTAACTTTCTTTTCTGTGTTATTATTTCTAGAGGCATGGCAGTACTTCAGAATTGTCTTTGAGGTACTGGCCTACAACATTTGACCACACTTACAGTACAAGTGTAAAATCAATTTTCTGCACTCCCATTTATCTCAGTACTGTTTTTAGCTGGCTCTCTAACAGAATGGCTCTACTGGAGAGGTTATTTTACTTCAGAGTGGCATTTCAGAAGCCTTAAATGGTCTGAAGAGTTGGCATGTGACCTTTAGGAATATTTTTAACTCTGCTTTCCTCTGAAGAAGAATTATTTAACCCTGTGAAGTTACATGAAAATAAGTCCCTCACTTTTCCCTTTGTACATCTCAAAATATATCTGGCATTGACTTGTTTCAGCACTACTGACTGTTGACTATTCTGAGTTTTTAACAGAAGCTGAGGATAAAAACTAGATTGAAGGTACTTGTCTGCTGCTTTTTGGGGGGAACATTTTGAGAAGATCAACTTGTTTAATTTATAATTTTGCTAGTCACATCTCTGGATTCTCAAATTTTATTATGATATTTTTACCAATGTTTCAAATATAGTGCTGGTGTCTGTCCGAATGAAATTAAAACAGAGGTCTTGAATTCCAGATATTGCTGATTAGTAACTTTAATTTAGAAAAAAAAAAAGGAAGAAATTAGAAATTTTTTACTATACTACATCAATCAAAACAATCATCAGTCCTTTAGAATACCTACTCAGATAAATAAGGGGCTCAAAAATAAATTCAGATCATGATAAATGTCTTAAAGCACCTGATAACACTAGAGATCAATATCTAATTAACCCTGAGCAACGCTCTCTTACAAATTTGGCTACCTAGCAAAATATAATGGACAGGAAAACAAAAAGAAATAAGCAAGCACTGGGTGCATATGAATAATTGAGGGAAATAAAAAGGAAGAAAATATGTCATCAAGCACAAAGCTTGTTAATAACTGGGTTAACAATCCAACAGACTTTTGACAAAAAGAAGCATTAGAGATTCAAAAGCAATATAGAACCTGACCACAACCATGGGAGAATTCCTAAGAATTCCTTAAAGAACTCCCCCTGTACTTTTGATACAGAAGAAATGAAAACTGTGTAACAAATAGGATAGCTAAAGAAAAGTCTCCCTCTTTTCCAGTAGTGTAACTATAGAACAAATAGTTTTTAGTATAAATAGTTCCTAGTTGAATTCTGAATTTTATCAGACTACAGCAAATTTTGTAGATGCTCTGATGTGATAAAACACAAAGAAATTAAATGTACCATCATTCATAGTTTAGAGGGTTTGTGGTCTAGTCATCACTTATGTCATATTTAAATTGTAGACTGTCTGAACAATTCAGACTTCAGATTTTTAGAGAATTAATATAGGCCATGAACTAGGACACTGAATTCTATCCATAGCAACTGAAAAGAAAGGCTGCTCCAAGGGCTGACTCAGGAGTTTAACAATTCATTGTGAAGAACTGTTCTCTGGGGTTTCCCCTAGGCACCTGGGTATAAGAAGGTTTCCTAAGAGAGGCTCTGAGTTGCTAGTAGCTCTGCCTTACAAATGTCTTTACCCTTTTTGACCAAAGCCTGAATTGAACTAAGTCAAAGTGCTTTTCCAAGGTGACACTTTATTTTGAATTTATTTTCTTACCCTACAGAGCACAAATTTTCATTTTCCTAAAGGGAGAGAAAAATCCTGTCATAAATACTGCTGACTTAGTGTCCCATATGCAGGAATTTTCCTTAACTGGTGTAATACTTTCAGCCTTACGTCTCAAGTTCTTAAATTAACTTCTGTAAGTAAAACCTCATTTAGGGTAAATATGTAGAACAGAACTGCCACATCAAAACTACTCCCATGCTAATGTTTTTTCAGAATGTAGTCAGGACCCACACTAATACTGTCAGGCTTCATTTAATTTCCTCTCCTGTTAGAAATATGTCACAGAGCATCACAGTGATATTTAGAAAACTAAATGCAAATTTAAATACTTTCATGGATAGTTTTTTCATTTATAATTGTGTCAACACTATTCTTTTATGCTACAAGCTCTCTTCTATCTAATGAAAAAACATTAAATTCTCAGCATATGCTTTTTCAGATGTGGCAATTTCCATAATTTCCTTCCTCCTGACCATCCAACATTTTTCTTCTCAAGATCATCATCCTATGTGAAAGAAAAACATTTTTTCCGTTTATTGCTATACCTTAATTGTCCTCAGTTTTGATCTTATAATTTGTGCAATGCCTGCAATTCTTACATTTTATTTTATATATTCCTTATATTTCTACAAATTTATAATAAAAAAAGCTTTTGCTCTCGGATTTATTTGCCATTGGCATATTGCAATTTTTTTTTTGTTTATCTAGACTGCAGTTTTCTATGTTGATATACTGGTTTTTTTACTCTTCAAAAGCTCTTTTGAGTTAAGCATATACTTGCTATAAATCTATTAGGAAGGAAAAAAATAAAAACTCTTATGAGACATCAGAATATGTTAAGTGATACATGATAAGGTACTTCTAAATTCCAGGACGAAGCAGGAATGTGATTGTAGTATAGATCTATATCCTATCCTATCCTACAAGTCCATGACATTTTAGTATGTAATAGACATATTTGCAATTACACATCTATATCTATTTTAAAAGCGGCCCTTGAAGCTCCTCCTGGGTCAAGGAATATCTGATATTATATAGGGCAGCATTAAAGAAATTCAGAAAATTTTGGTGAGACAGCCCACCTTAAAAATTTGACTTTAATTTTTTAATCTTGTTGAGCAGCGATTGCAACAGTTTAAAACAAAGGTCCCACTAGTCCAGCAACCACTGTCTCTCAGCATAGAAATGTGATTGCTGAAGAAAAAGTATAAAAATTGGTTAACAATATATTGTATTTTCTCCATCACTGAGAATTTGCAATATAGTAACTGTCTGAGCTAGAAGTATCCAGTAGGCTTTTTTGAATCCTCTATGCACACTTATGCACATGAACAGTTTCTCTTAAAGCAATACAAATAAACTAGTATTTACAACTGGTAAAGAATTGCCTGTCTCCAATATATATTACTTAAATTGCCCCTCTACTGCCACAATATCTAAAGTTTTTTTTAATCTGAAATTCAGATCCAAGTGACTTGCCAAGCATCCTGAAAGTTTGTTTTAGAAGGTCCTTAGTTTTTGAGACATGGGAATCTATGTTGCTGTCTGCCAGACTCCAACCATTTTGGCTTGATAAGGAAAGAACTGATTTTGGAATAGGTGATGTGCCCTCCATTCTACCAATGCTCCTCTAGTAGCTGCAATAGCATGCACCAAATGAACATTTTCTACAGAACAAAAGTGTCTTTTCCCCACAGGCACCAGATCAGTTAACTTCACAGACAGACTCTTGTTATTCCCTTCCAGATGGCTCAGCAGGTGACTTTAAAGTGTGTAGTCTAGCCTGTGTTCCCCATTCATTTTGCCAGCTTCCATGGGTATGTGAATTGGATGTGATAATTTATTTCAGATGCAAAAGCATCAGCACTATGGTTTGTCTTCCGTTTTGCATGTACATTACATGCAAATATAATTTGGGCAAAGTTACATTTTTTAATTGTTTTGTTTTGTTTTGTTTTGTTTTCCAAAGAGAAAGGCTTCCATGAAGTAGACAAGCACAGTTTTTAAACTGGAAAACCCTTGTCAGTTTAGACAAACCTCAGGTCTTTATCTACTAGCAGGACATGCAGGCCCTTATATCATCTGGCTCTGGTGTTCCTGTCATTATGGTCACTATCTCAGCAGCTCTATGTCCCCTTCATTCAGGTATTTTAAGTTTTGCAAAGTTAGAGGTAACATGGTCATGGTACCTTCTTCCTCACTAATTCAAACAATATATCAGAACTGGGCAGTATTCGCCAGGAACAAGTTATGTCTTTGATTTCTGACCTGCAAAATTTTTAAGTGCCAGATGTCAGTTCTTTAAGTTGGTAGAAGCCAGAAATAGAAAACTATTTTTAATAGCAAAACACTTCTTATTAAATGAATGCAATGGATGCTTTACACTAGCCTTGGATCTTGGTGAGTCATAGATGCAAATTTTTTAAATGCTAGATTTGTTTGATGGTAGCAATATAGCTATTTTGTTTCTTTTTCCACTACATACACAGGTAAATTATAAGAAGACAGTTAGCAAGAGTCATTAATATTTTGCTTTGTGTCTGCTTATTCCATGTATTGTAGTCACACATTTTTAAAGACTAATAATTATGAAAATATTGGCTAACTGAAGTGACCTGAATAATGGCCAAGTCAACAGTGTGAATTGAATAATTGTTCAATTTAGCATGTATTTCTATTTAGGTGCCTCAATCAATAAGATATGTGAGATTAAAAAAAAAAAAAATCATCTACCTCAAAGGAAATGAAAATGGAAATAAAGTCCTATTAGGGATGTCTAAAGTTGCATTAACAGAGTCACCAAAAAATCTCTTTTGTTGGCGTAATAACCTTGAAACATTTGATTTGTCACCTTTAAGCTGTTCATTGTTTTTCAAACAAAACAAACAAAATAAAAAGGCCCTTAAGGTCTCCACTCAGAATAATATGGCATTGTCAGTAGGTATAGACTTACCTTAACAAGTGTCTTAATTCGGCCTAGGTATTAGATTGGGTTTCCTTTAATGCAAACATCTAAATGGTAATTTCCCCATTTGGTGAGGAAAGAGAGAGAGGTTCTTCAAAGGACAGCTCAGGGAAATTATCTTGGGAGAGATTCAGTTCCCTGTGAAGATGCCTTTTTTTCCTGTTGAATCATGGAATCATTAAGGCTGAAAAATATCACTGAATCCACATTTGATAGAACCACCACTATCATCAACTAAACTGTAGCACTAAGTGCCACATCCAGTTGTTTCCTGAACACTTTGAGGACTCCACCACTTTCCTGGGCTGTCTATTCCAATGCTTGAAAACCCTTTCAGAGAAGAAATTCTTTTGAATTGACTGTGATTGATTATTTAGGAACCCTGAACAGCTGTCTTAAATTAAATGTCCAGCTTGGCAAATATTAGAGGTAGGAGAGGTGAGTCCCAGTCCAGGTACAGGTATGGGACTGAGGGTCCTCATTGTACATCCTATCCCATTATCCCTTTATTCCAACAGGAATTTTACTGACATTATATTGGTACAGGTCAGAATGAGTTAAAAATCAGAATTTGGGCTGAAGTGTTTAAAAATTGTTGCAGAGGAGTCCTTGGGAAAACTCCAGTTTTGCACAGGTCAGTGGCAATTCCTGCCTGATAGCTCCACGAGGCAATGCAGAAATATGCTGTCCATAACCCTACTCTGTGTCTAAGCAGCATATTTCAGCCCCTGGGTAGTAACAATAGCAGATGCTTATTATATTTAATTATTAACCATCAGCTCTTTGAACTTATCACCTTAGTCTCTCAGCACCTGCATGATGGATGGCAAAATTCCCATAATTTCAACTTCCATCAGTCAGTAAGTAAAAGGTGAGCATCTGCTAGTGCTCACCAACCCCTCAGGATATATTCGGCTATCGTTATAATTGTTCATAATGGTGTTTTACACAAAATAAGTTATGGTGAAAAAGGCATTCTAGGTTATTTTACACATGTACAATGTCAAAGTATTTATTGCCCTGAATATGGCAAATTTAAAATATAAATTTAAATAATACCAGTAGTACATTTATTATTAAATTTAGTATTTATGCAGCGACATACATTTGCATGTCTTTTTAAATGCTCCTGTATTTTAGATTTCATCAGAAGCTTTAGTTAAAGAAAAAAAGGAAAAGTAGAGAAGCTATGGAGAAGCTGACTTTATCCTATCTATCATTGTTTTTTCTGCCCTTAAAAGTATGACTAGACCACAGAGTGAAGAAATCATCTTTGAAACTGTAAGCAAACAAGGTAAGTTCTTGTTATGCCATTAAGAAAGCAGGTAGGACTCCAATTGCAATGCAGAACCTACGAACATGGATATGTTGCCTTCAATACTAATACATCTCTATTGGCATCTAATCCATGTTCTCTGCATCAGTGCATCGCCTTCGGTAAGAATATATGCACCTTCCCTCTCTGTGCCACAAGGAAGAGTTTTGAAGGTGCTTACAGCAGCAGTCAGAGTTTCTTCCAGCCATCCCCTTCCATGGATCTGAATCACAGGGGAAATTTGTGAAAAAGCATTAGTAATTTTATCCTTTAAAACCTAATTTTCTGTCAAAGTATTTTCATAAATTAGGCCAGAATAATGAAGTAGTTTGCATCAGAGTCCTCTGGGAAACTTTCAAGGCGACTACTGCCACATTCTCTCCCAAGGCTACATCCCTAAAGAGATCTCATTGCTGAGAGAATACCACATTCCCTTGCCTCATACATGATGTGAAAATTATCTAGAAAGTCACATTACTCATGTCTTGTAGGACTTAGTAATGTAGCTTGGAATTCATGGAAGTCCAGTGCAAAATGTCAATACAGTAGCACAACAATAAACAAAAAGAGTGTTCCAAATATATGGTGAGTTTTGAAGAGCCCTTCCCCTTCATGACTGGCAAAATGGGAATAAAATGGCCACTTCAAATGTGAGAAATAGCCTTAGAATATTGCACACAGTTCATGGCTGGGTATAGAATAGAATTGTGTAATATTTTCCTGGTGCACAGCTGGCTTACAAGCAGGGATGCAAATACACACACATACACACACACACACACACATATCATGGATCAAAGATGAAGGCAAATTTTGGTAAGACAAAAGTGCAGTATAAGGAATACAATTTCCCAGACATATTCCTCTGATAACAAGCATATAAATCATGAAATCTCTATGGCTGTCCACCAGACATGAAGTTATGTGCAATTTATGTTGAAAATTTATTAATTTTGTTTATTAAAAAAATTTATTATTATTGTTGAAAAACAGAATTTATATTTTTTAATTATTTCATAAGTATATTTTACATGCCTGGATGTGTATTTTTACATTCATAAGCATATGAATAAAGTATTTTTCCAATTTATTAATTGGCAATTATTGTAATTTGTACAACTGTTTATGATTTCTTATACCCACTATAAACAAAAAAATTTTCAAATTCAGAAAGTGAGGAGACAGCATAAGTGTTTCTTGAAGTGCTAAGAATATGGTTGGAAACCAGTTAATAGAAGTTATTCCTCTTCTTCAAAGAGGAAAAAGAAAATCTCAGTATTGAGAGACTCCTACTTTCCCTGGTTTTTGAGGCCAGTCTCCTCCTTCAATTTGAGGAAGGCCTGAATGAGTCTCTGGTGGAGTTCCCTCTCCTATTCAAGGATGCTCAGAGAGACAAGAGGCCTTTCACAGAAAAGTCTCCCTGAGGAATCCCTGGCTGCGAAATTTCTGGTCTGTGATAATTGCAAATTTCTTCATCTCTAACAATTCTTTTTCAACAGCCACTGAAAGAGGAAAATAGGATGTTTCAAAGCCTTTGTTGACATTTTAGAAGGCCCTTATTAGTTACAGCTTAATTAACTTTATGACAATGTTTAAGTTATGATATGGTCTTTCAGCTTTATTTGAGGGTAATTTCCATTGTTTGCATGAATGTCTCAGGTAAGTCAGACAAATAAAATAGAGATTATACCACACATCTTCTGAATATGTGATAGGTTATTTTAATCAGATATATCTTCTGAAACTCTATAAAAGATAATAATTTACTTTCCTTGGTTGCCCCACATTTCAGCCAAATATGAAAATCCCCTGTAAAAGTATTATTCTGCAAAACCCCTGACAAATACCCATCTTATATGATGAAAACATCCAAATCTTAGTTAATTTTATTTAAAACAATGGACATCATACTGAGATTTTTCTCAAATCCGTTTCATTATTTGTTTATATAAAATCAAAAATGTTTTCTTCTTCTACAGAATTTCAATCACTCTTTATCTTGCTTCTTACAAAAGTAGCTGAATACAAATGTTAGCTTTTGTGTTCTATGATGTGGTCCATGGATTTGAGTACCCCAAATCTGGGAGTCTTCAGAATATGCTAATTTTATAAATTTATTTTTCCTGTGTTGCTTATTTCTCTGAAGATACCCAAGCAATCTAACTGTAATCTCCAAATGAACGACAGTGAATCTAAATTTTTCCAGAGTCCTATTTTATGCTGGTAGATATTTCACACTAACCAAGGGTATATAGATAGATTTGCAGTTTAAAATTTAATAGATTTTTTTTCAGGGTCTGTCTGTATGATTTAAAATGATCATTTTTTTTCAGCAGTTTTTCTACTTATCTTTCCCAGATACTGCTGAGTCAGAGAGTTCAGGCTGTTTAATTGAAAATGAAGTGACAAGTCTTTACAGCTGGATAAAAAACCAAAGAGTCATTGGAAAGGCATCCTTTGACTTAATTTAGAAAGCTGTTCCAAGAGCTTTATGTATATTCAAAGCATATTTATTAACATAATTTAAAACTCCCTCCCAAATCCTGCTCACACACAATCTTAGCTAAGCACAGACATGGAGAATTTTAGCCTGTTTAGGTTAATTATTCTTATTTTCTCTTGGTTTTGCTGACCTTATTTTTAGAAAAATAGTATTTATAATTACTTTATGTTAAGAAACATTTGCCTTTATTAAAATAAAAATCTTAGACTTATTTAAAGTGGCAGCAAAGTAGCAGAAGAGAATGGAATCAGATTTCCCCTCATTTATAAGAAAAGCCTTCTCCATACAGATTATCTTGACTTCATCTTCTGAGAACTGACAAAAAGTGAATGCATAGTTGTCCCATTTTCAAACAGTAGAGCTCAATGACAATGTAACAAAATAAATCAATCAAATGCAATTAAAAATATTAACTGCTATTTTTTTAGAGTTGTGGCTCTGTGTTAAAGCAATACAGCTGTGGCCACTCTAGTCAACAACATTGTAGGTATGCTTTCCTGTGCATAAGTTTTGCACTGTTTATCAAATTCTTATCTGACTTCTGTTCCCTTATGAAATAATATTAAAAAAGAGGAAAGATGAACATAATAGAGGAGAAATTGTATTTTTGTGTAGAGTATATAATCTCCGTATAGTAGAGCACTGCCTTGATCCCTTTATGGATTCTTCTTTTGCAAAAGCTAGAGGTAACTTAGCAGTTAGAATGAAAAAACATGTTTTACTGAGTTTATTTATAAGTACAACAGGACTTCACTAATTTGTACTCATGCAAGGGAAGACACATTGGAAATGACAGAGTAAATGAACACTTTGCAGACCAGAATTTTATTAATTTATTTTCTAATTGTCATTTGTTTCCATGTGTTTGCAGCAATACATCATCACACTGCTGCTGTTATTTATCTTGATACTGCTGCCACCTTAGTAAAATTCAGTGTTGAATAAAACCCCAAACCTAAAGAATTATTCTCATTAAGGGTGCCTCTAAATAAAGACTAATAAGTGAAGAAATCCTTTCTAGTGCATAGGTGACTTTTACAAAGTCATTATGAAAATGAATGTTCAAAAGCATGTTGTTCAGATGTCAACCACACTAATAAATGCTTTGGAGAATGGCATGTAAAGTGGTGTCATAATAATGATTTTGAATCTCCATAAAGTTCTGTTTCTAAATCTTTTATGGGATATAAGAAAGTGATGGGTAATGTTTTAGGTTAAAAGAGTGCTTTTTCAAAACACAATTTATTTTAAGAAGTATCTATTCATATGTATACCCAATCAGTGAAATATTATAGCGGTTCCCTCTTTGACAGCTAGCACATACAGTTGAAAATATCTGAAGTTTTGCAAAAATTATTTAGGCACTGAATCCTTTTGCTCAATGATTTTTACCCTAGTCACTTTTATATGAAGCAGAAATAGTTAAACATAATGTCAATCATTACGACATGAGCAATATAAGTATAAGCTCATCTTGTCTCTTAGAGTGGGTCCAGATAATTGTACAGTCCATGCCCAGTAAACATGAGACCTGATCTTCCCTGCTCTATTAGCACAGGTTACCACCTTTGTTCTCTTCAGTTTAAGCTGATATGCACTCCTAAAATTTGGAGTGGCTTAGAAAGTGGTGTATGTTTGCCATTTTTATCCCTCTTATGGGCACAGTTGCCTCTGTCCATTTGAAGGCAATTATCTCTTCATCATTTCACCAGTGCCCACCTGAAGGCACCCTTTAAAGTGTACAAGTCCAGAAAAATTCTTTCAGCTCACCTAAAATAAATCCAACTGGTCCTTATGCTTGAATATTATACATATTTTATGCATTCTATTTAATCGTGTCTGAAGGCTATCGAAAGCTGAAAAATCTTTCAGCAAAGTATTTTATTCAACACACGCTACACTTTCCCCATGCTCCCATAAGCCAGATATCCTGGACAACATAACTTCTGTAAGAAGATTTAGCAGGCCTTGAAAATTATTTTTCCTTTTTCTTTTTTTTAATCAGACTGCTCAAATGAAAACAAATTCTATAAGGAGTGAGTGCTTTATGGGTTTACTAATGACAAAGAGAAATATCACCTCAAGGAAAAAGATATCAGTTTTATTTTGAAATCAGTCCAAGTTAATATTTAGAACTTCACAATGAACTTCCAAGTATTTGAAGTTCCAGAAATCAGATTGATTTTCAAAACTGGTACATTTGGAAATCAACAATTTGCTTGACTAAAGAAGGCATAAATTAAACACACATTGCTGAAATGCTAGCAGGAACTCTAGATACTCTCTTGTATGGGGACTTTCTGTCTATATTTTATATTCTTTAGGACATTCCCATAGACACTACAGCACTTAAAAATCAAATGCTTTGCCCTGGACCATCCTTCATTCTCTATATTTCTTTTTCAAATTCAGCTGTAAAATTTAAAGCCAAAAGGAAAATCTAATTTCTTTCTGAAAGGTGTCTTCTAATAAATGTACACTCAGTGTGAACTGAATGACGTCTTATTGTGGTTTAATCCCAGAGGGCAGCTCAGCCCTACACAGTCACTCCTTCACTCCCCATCAGTGGGACGGGGAAAGAATCACAAGAGCAAAAGTGGGAAAACTCATGGGCTGAGATATATACAGCTTAATAGGAAAAGCAAAAGACACATGCACAAGCAAAGCAAAACAAGAAATTAATTCACCACTTCCTCTGGGTGGGCAGGTGTTCAGTCATCTCCAGGAGACAAGGGCACCTTTATGTGTTGTGATTAGCTGGGGAAACAAACTCCATTCCTAAAATGTCCTCCCCTTCCTTCTTTTTTCCAGTTGTTTGGATGTTGAGCATGACCCATATGGTATGGAATATCCCCTTGATCTGTTGGGGTCAGGTGTCCTGATTTTGTCCCAACTCCTTGTGCACCCCCAGACTCCTGGTTGGAATGGGGTGAGGGCCAGAAAAGGCTTTGGCTCTGTGCAAGTACTGCCCAGCAGTAACAAACACATTGCTGGGTTTACAACACTGTTTCCAGCATAAATCCAAAACACATCCCTGCAGCAGCTACTCTGAAGGAAATGAACCCTATCCCAGCCAAAACCAGCACACACCTACAGATGGAGAATCTGCTTGGCAGTTTCCTCCCATGATTGATGTTCTGTGCTTTACTTCTTAGCATCTGCCTGGCACTCTGAGCCACTGGTTCTTCTTACACATCTGCTTGCTGAATGTCATATCTTCTCCCTTGGAAGAGTGTTATCCACTGCAGTATCTCTCCTGTGATAAGTTAATAAGTGAAAGCCCTGAAGTTCACCTGATGGGGAGTTTTCCAGTTTTCAAATCAATTCTGTGGCTCCTTCTAAGTCCTTGCTAATTTTTAAAGTTGCCTAGAAGCATCCAGTCTTAGCTTCCTCAGTGCATGAGTGCATCTGTTAGCCAGCTGCTTATTCATCTTGGAACCATATCTTTACTTTGGCAGTGCCCTTGGGAATTAGGAAATCATGATTCTGCTCCAAGATCGCCACTTCCCAAGACTCACCTAACTTTCTTGCCCTTCAAGATGTAATTTTAAAAACAAACTTCTGCATTTTTTGGTTCACTAGAACAACAATTTACCCAGTTTGCCAGTCACTGAATGACCTGTTCTTACCATTATTTCCCTTCTCACTATTCCCTTTACAATTAGCACTAGTAGCACACCACTTCCAATGCGATATTTCACACTGACACTTCTTTTTTGAAGATCATAGTCATGTAGTTTAAACCCATAACTTATTGACACCTTGTATTGTATCAGGTTCTTTAGCTGGATAAAAGGAGTTAGATCCTTGTACACATTATCAGAATAAACATATATACCATTTTCAAACACAGTTAAAATGTTATCATTTAAGTATTTTATTTTATGAGACCAATTATGTAAACCATAACGTTGACTACCATTAATAATATTCTTAATTTTAAATACTTTTAAACTGAATCCTACTTCATCTTTTCCATTATTTTTCTGCATGTGGTGGCACATTAATTTTTCATTCACACAGTACCAACAATCTCAGATATTCAAAATTTTACAAGGATTTCTATATTTAATAAATATTGATACTGTCAGTTCCCAGACATTCTTAGAAGTGCAGACATTGTTAAAATATTCCTTTGCAATTAAAGAGCCAGAAAACCAGTCTGCTATATTATACTTGCTTCATAACAAGCACCCAGATTTATCAAACACGTATTTCTTGTCTGTCTCCTTACTAGTAATTTTGTCATTTATTTTAAGAACAGGATACATGTTTGTTTCTTCCTCTTGAGCAGCTTCTTTCTTTTTCTGCTGTTGCTGTGGATCCCTGTATTCCTGATATACATTTTCAACTTTGACTGTTATTTCATTTAGAAAAGCCATTTCTTCAGTGTCTTTATCTCCCTTCATTAATTTTCTCCATGAATTTTCACACTTTCTGTTTAATATCACTCTTTTGGTATAGTCTCTTTAGATAATACACAGAGAAATAGAAACATGTATCTGCTGTCATTAGCCAGTGAGTGGCACTCATATTTGTTACTTCATTATACCAAACATCATTGGTGTAATGGAAGGATGTGACAAAGCCTTTGTAGGACCAGTTGTGTGTCCTCACAGCTGGGAGCAATTATCAGTGATGGAAGAAAAGGTGTAGAGACAAGAAGCAACATTTCTCTTTTTCTTCCAGTTCCTGCACATGCATACTTTTCTCTGAGTCCAGGAGAGAACTTCCCAAGGAAACAGATTCCTCTGGAGTTTTGAATTTTTCTGGTCCCTGTAGACCTAGAGAAACTTCTCTTTCCTTCTTCATCAGAGATTGGCGTCTTTTTCTGCCTGAATCTGAATACAACTCTTGAGCTCTCAAGCTGAAATTTTCTGAACTTCAAAACCAAATCAAGTGCTAAATTGCGGATCATACTTTTTGTAACAAAAAAAGTATTCTACCAGAGCTGAGAAGTCCAACAGGACATTTCAACAAAATTCTTGCATTTCAATCACATGGATAAATTATCAATCCTTTTTTTCATCTGTATGTAGGTGAAATCTCAGCCAAGCCTCTCCCGTTACATCCACTACACCAGGCAACTTTTGCCTTCCTTCTTAACTGGAAATCACACAGTAATGATAGTTAAATTCTGTGTAAACATCTCTTAGGAACAACCAGTGAGTGCAAAGCATTTCCCTACTTGTAGGACTATGATATCTATATATATCCTATTGGTTTTGATTTGCTGTCTTTTCTGGCAAAAATAATGGATGTTTTCCTCACGCAATGCTTAGGACAATGTTAATAATACATTTCAGGATTTCTGCTTGTGAACATTGGCACTTGTTCAAGATAAAAGTTCAAGAATCCCCACATGCTTCTAAATAAATATTCACTTTTTCTAGAGCTGATATTAAAAATCTCTTTTATGACATCTGCCTAAATACTAGTCAAATTTACTAAATTTGAAGATTGCAGATGACTAGAGAAAGCCTTGCTTAAAATACAAAAGTACTAAGATTCTTTAAAAGAATCATAACTTGATGTCTTCATGAAATTACATAAAATTTCATCTGGATAATATTTTATAGTAGCTATATTGCAATATTCTGACTCTGCATGCATAACTTAGGACTACAATATGACATACAACATGTAGGCACACTACCATCCTAAATTATTCTTGACATTCACTACTGTTATTCAATCTCTCCCTGCCACATCTATCCTGGGTTTGACAGGTTCTACTTTGATGTTACAAAAAACTTAGAGATTGGTAGGACACAGCAAATTCAGAACATCACCAGATTGTCTAACCCAAGGACATATCAGTGAGAAGCACAGGGTGAAATATGTATAATATAGAGTACAAAAGCCTGAATATATCCTCCCTGAATTTAGAAAACCTAACGCACTCAATATAGGTATAAGATCTTCCATTTCTGTGACTGTGGCTTCTCAAATGGATATTCCTTCTATGCTGCCCTAATCTGATACTACAGGATGCAGGAATATTAAAGTGCCTGTATTTAAATGTAGTAATGTGGACCTTTTCAATCACTCTTCATTGGGCTAGGAAACATTTACAGTTCCATTTAGTGAATTTCCTCGTTAGCTGGCATTACAATGGAGGATGAAGCCTCAAAGTATTTTGACACAGAGGCTGTAGTTTCAAGTTTTATGCCACTAGTCTTAGCATTTTAGTGACACTGACCGGAGTTGGATGTAAACTTCAGTGGGAATATCAGAGCGCTCTAGAGGTGATTTACCAGTTGCTAAGAAAAGCATTCTGTACAACAAAAAAAACCCAAAACATTTTATATAATAATAAAAAAATTAAATAAAAATACTATGCTACATCAAACAATGGTTTGATTTTAGCAGTTCCATTAGCAACAAGGGAGTTGATCAATGTCTTTTTGAATGCCAAATAGTTGTTTAACAGAGACTGTCAGGTTGGAAACATCAGTAACATATTTGAAACAAAAGTGCTGAGATAAAGCCTCTCTTGCTGAAGCCCACTTTGACAGCAGTCTTTCTGTGAAACTGTGGAGCTGAAGAAAGTTCTTGCTCTACTCTGAACCGCAAACTCTGAGCAGAATTCCTCCTAGCATTGGCTCCCTACTGATGACCTCCATCAAGGCTTTTACTCACTGCCTTCTGCACCAGCTGAGGTAATTTTTCAGAGTGTTGGAATTCAAGAGACAAATTTCTCTATACAATATTTTTTCAAAGAGTGTTTATTTTACTGATGGAATGAATAAATAAATAAAAAAAGGTAAATAATTTGCTAATTACCAGAGTAAAAGAACATCAATTCCCATTATTCAGTGTGTGAGAGTTTACAGAGGACTCAAAATGTCCTTCCGGACTTTTTTATCGAAAATCTTTCAGCCACCCATGAGAAAGACACTAATTTCTGTAGTTTCATCTCCTGTTACCTAGGTCCCCACCTTTGGTACAATCCCTTGTACTTTTAGGCCTTATAAAAATTGTAAGCACCTTGGGGCACAAATAAGTCAGTTTAATTTGTCTATATAGAACCATTCTTTCCTAAGGCATTGAATGAATAATATATGGTAATTTATAATGAAGGTATTTGCAAGTCAGAATGTTTGACAGCAAGCCAGTGAATTGAAAAGAAGACAAAGTTAAATAAACCCTTTAAACAGGGTGGTCTCATTGGCCTTGATACACATTTTTATTTATAAATATTTGGTGTGAGAACTCTATCCTTTGATAAAGTACCTATTCCAAAGATAGGAAAGCTGGCTGCACCATCTGAGCATACATGGGAGTTCCCACATGCACTGCAGAGCACAACTAGGTTAACTGGACCAGCAAGTGCATCCCTCAGAAAAATATCTAAAACTGTGTCACATTTAAGCTCCAGAGCTGAAAGAAATCAGAAACAACATGCGAATGGTAGCAAATATTTTTGCTTACCTTTGCTATGAGAAATAGTAGGATTAGAGTGACCTGAATTAGAAGAGACTTTAAAGATTACATAGTTCCAAGCTCTGCCATGGACAGAAACACCTTCCACTAGACCGGGCTGATCAGAGCTCTATCCAACCTGGGCCATGATTAGGTCACCCTGAAGCCTTCTCTTTTCCAGGCTAAACAATCACAATTGTCTCAATTTTTCTTCATAAGAGACGTGCTCTATCCTTCTGATCATCTTGCTGGCCTCCTTGGGACTCTCTCCATCAGGTCCGTGCCCTTCCTGTGCTGGCACCCCAGAGCTGGATGCAGGGTTCCAGGTGGGGTCTCTCTCACCAGAACAGAGCAGAGGGGCAGAATCCCCTCCCTCCCCTGCTGTCCACACTGCTTTTTATGCAGCCCAGGGCTCATTTGGCTCTCTGGGCTGTCCTGATGTCTGGGTCATGTCCAGCCTCTCATCCACTCATCTTACCCAAGTCCTTCCTGGCAGGGTTGTTCTCTACCTGTTCATCTCCAACCTGTAACATTTACACAGGTCATGTAATGCATATTAAACAATCCTTGAGCACTTATTTATCAAACCTATGCTGAAAAAAAATATGCTAAAATACTCAGCAGCATATCTTTCAGAGTTTCTTCCTATTCTTCTGACTATATTTCACCAGACAACTTTTGTTTTAAAGCCTGACAAGACAAAGTTCTGGGCTTTCCATTGAAAAAGTACCAGATTTGTTGCCGAGGCCCTGTGTACAGTTCATGCTCAAAAACTCCCACATATCCAGAAAGCATGTCCCATAGAACTGATGAGCCATGTGAAGGGGCCATTTGTCCTGGATTTTCGGACATCAAATAGCCTAGTTAGACCCATAAATTTTGATTTTAAGTACTTTAGGGCAAAAATCTGTCATTTTAATTTGTTGAGAAACCACTGTTCTTTCCTGAGGCAAGGTGTGAATAATACATGACAATTTAAAAAGGAGCTGTTTGCTACTGTTACTGCTCCTGCAAAACCTCTAGATTCTCAGACAAATGACCGAAGTATTCTTAATGCACTCAGTCTGTAAGAAGAGGCTATATACTCTAAAATCTGAATTTAGTACCAGCTACATATTCACTGTTACCGACTGAAAATTCAGTCTCAGGTTATTTGCTGGTCTATTTAAAATTATGGCTTGTATGGGCAAAGAGTTGCAGTGTTCTCTTTAATTCCTTATAAAGTGCCTAAATCCTATTGAAAGCAAGCTGTTATATATCTAAGTGTTTCCATAATTGTTCATCCTAGCTACAAAGAGCACCCTGAAAAAACAACTTCAGAAAACCCCAAAGAAACTAAAAAGACTGAGAAAAAACAGAGACAAAAAACCCCCAAAACAACAAACCAACAAAAAAAATCCCTAACCCTGAAAATAAGAAGTGTATTAAGTTAATTGATTAAAGACTAGAATAGTATACCAGCTTCTTAAATTTCTTCAATTTTCATATTTCTTCAGAAATAATCACATTATTATGTGAAGGTACACTGCCAAACCAAGGGATTAATGTGGCATTCTGTAGAAATTTTCATAATTCACCAATGATAATGCTGTAGCTTGTAGATATTGGTAAAATCAGTTTGCTAAAACAAGATGTATCTCTGGGTCTGTATGCATGTGTTTCTTCTAGAACACAGCTGGTTTTTTTAATGAGCAATATATTATTATTGTTGTTGTTGTTGTTGTTGTTGTTGATGATTATTGTTGATGATTATGATGATGATATTAATGAATGATCATTATTAATAATAGGGATGTAATGTGGAATTGCAGAATAAGGAATACTACATATTGCAATATTCATAAAAATAGATAAAAACAGACCCCAGAGTCAGTAGAAAGAAATCACCATTAACATCATTCTCATCCTGGCAAAAAGGAGGAAGAACCTATAGCAATTAACCTAGTTCTCCTGGTGAAGAGCTTTAAATACTGATTGTTCGTCATGAAACTTTCTTTTCTTTTTCTTAAGGAGCATGAGAAGAACAGCAGAAAAACACCAGAGAGAGACAATTGGGAAGGTTTTGTACATTAGTTTTACCTGTACTACCACATTAACGACCACAGAAGTGAGACAATTCAGATTGTATGTGCCGATACCAGTGTACTCAGATAAGGAGTAAATTTTTAACTAACCACCAAAGATTTAATATATGACTTCATATAGGCAGTGCATTCCTTTAACCCAAATAAATTGCACAGGTGTCTGTATTAAATATGTTTAATATGGATGCACCAATATTCACACCTCTGTTTAGGAACAGTACCTATTTCATTATAACCACCATAAAGTCTTGCATATTTTGTGTGATCCCTGGGGTTCTTAACAATATTTTGAGATCTGGAAGTACCAGTATTTCTATGAAACACATGATTATAATTAGGATATATCACTTGAAAAGACTTCTTTATTTATTTTTCTTTTAGAAGTGGACTGCGAGACATCCATTCTCTGCATGTTCCAATCCAACCCTTTGAAAACCTTCCACTGAATCTCTAAAAGACAATAAATCCATTACTCAGACAAATAAAAAGAAAAAGTCGTGCTTTATTTACTTCATACTGTTCTCCAGAAGCTCCAAAGCACAGAGCCTCTAGAGAAAGACATGTCCAAAAAGCAGTATGTCTAGTTATACCTTCATGCAGTCTCTACCTGCATGTCCTGGTTTCAGCTGGGATTGAGTTTTTTTTTTTTTGTAGTGACTGGTACAGTGCTGTATTTTGCAGATTTTGTTGATGCTAGGACAAGGAATTTTCAGTTTCCCATGTACTGCCCAAAGCAGGTATACAAGAAGCTGGGAGAGAGTGATGCCTTTTCCTGGTCTTAGGAAAGACAAGGCTAGACACAGTTAGAGGGTTGGGGGTCGTTACCTCGGTATTTTAATCAGGATCCTGTTGGATGCATCCACTTCACCCAGGTGACAGCGTGGCAATGCACACCCCCCCATCAATCACATACACGAGACTTTACACATCAGCATCTCTAACAAGGGAGCCCAATAATGGGGCTGGGGTGGGCTAACCTCTAATTTACAGAATCTGTCCTGCTAGGAGACCTTGGCTTCCTGAGATAGTAGGATGTCTGGTCTCCCTGGCTCTGCAGTTCTGGGGTGTTCAGTCTCAGGGCCTGCAGAACACTTACAAAACACTAAGCACTAGACTGAATGAAGGGTTACAAGTATGCATACTGCTAATACTTGTGGATACACAGAACTGTGTAAAAGGTATATAAAAGAAAAGGAAAAAATCATTTGGCATCAAGAGTACTGCCTGTACAGTATTCTATCCCAGTACAGTATCCCAAACTGGCCAAAGGGATATTCCATACTGGAAAACATCAGTATATTAACTGGAGCAGCTGGCTGTGAGAGATTGACTGCTGCTGAGGAACAGACTGGGCGTCAGTCAGCAAGTGGTGAGGAGCTGCATTTTGCATCTATTGTCTTTCTTGGGCTTTATTTCTCTCTCTTTTTTACTTCCTTTTTATTATACTTACTTTTACTTACTATTATATTTTACTCTATTTCACTTATTAAACTGTTCTTATCTCAGTCCACAGATTCAGGGTTTTTTTAAATCCAATTCTCCTCCACATCTCACAGAAGTGGTCAATGAATAGCACTTAGTTGCCAGCTGGTGTTAAGACACTACATCCAAGAACACTTGCAACAGCAGTGATCTGAAACAAACAGATTGTAAGAAGATTGACGAGGATTGTATAGCAAGCCTACTTTTATGTAAGATGTTAAGTTTGGAAAGGATATAGAAATTGTGGGTTACTATTCTGCCTCTGTACTCTTTTATACAAGACAGCACACATGAAGGGGGGCTTTTTTTGAAGTCGCAACAGGAAAAAATGAGGAGCACAATAGAATGTACCAGCCTGTTAATTAAACTTCAAATCACACTGGCTAGATTAAACAATAGAACCTCTGAACTGCACCAAAAAACACTTGCGAGAGATGGCCTGCCCACCATCACAGCTCACTCTCTCAACTAGCAAAACACGAATAGGGAAAGCAATGCAGAAAATAAACCTGCAAAAGCTGGATAACACCAGTAGGCTGAGAACCTAGTTACCAAAGTCACTGTCAAGAGAATGCCTTTACATGGTTATTTCCTTTCATCTTGTGAAGATTCAAAAATTGTCACTGGACAAATAAGGCAAATATCGAAGGAAGATGTTCAGTATTTCTGGGCAGAGATTTCAGGATTGTTAGTTGTTTGCAAACCATAAATCTAGTTAATTGAAAATGGATTACAGTTTGAGGGTATTCCATCATGCTGATACAGAAGTTTATATTTCAATTTCACAATTGGGCTGAAGCAGTATGTTAACATTCTGATTATAATTCTGTATTTTCACACACATATATATACCTACATGGAAAGTTCTGCTTTTTCACTCAGATTTTCTACACCCAAAGGCAAATATTTTAAATTTATTTTCTTTTTGGTAAATGTAACATCTGCTCATTTCCTTTACCTATGCAAGGATTAAAAAAATGCTCAGCAGAAAGGAGTTATATGCTCAGAGTATGCAGGAAGCATCTGAACTTTAAAAGCTGAAACTCAACGGGCTGATACAGAGGATTAGTCTCCAGGCCAATATGCAAAAATCAAATATTGACACAATAAGAGTAAAAATGTACTAAAATCAATTATGCAATGTGTTACTTTGCCACTTGTAGCAAATTCATTTATTAGTTGTGACTTTACCAAGTAGCTTATAATTGTGTTGCTCTTTATTTGCATTCAGAATCACATGTTTGTTTCTGATCTTACATAGAAGTGCAGGTCTCCTCATTGCATCATTTCACTGAAGTGTTTTCATACCATAGGTATGGTACATGTTCCTAAGTAAACTGTGAATTACAGCAATAGAGGTTGTGTTCTAACTTTAATTATCTTTCCTCCTTGAGAAGATAAAATTTGGAAGATTTGGAAGGCTTTGTATCCCTTAGAGCAGGTAGGCTGTTACTTCTGGGCACACCTGTAGTCTTTCATCATAAGTAGAATTATTAGATTCCACCACACCACTGCAGGCTTGGGAAACTGCACAAATCTAAATAAATATTTCATAGTGCAGGAGAAAAATTAACTCCCTGCTCAAATGGGAAAGTAAGGATTTAAAAGAGAATATTCTCACCATCTTCCTTAAACACAGAATAATATGTAAAGAAGCAAGGTGTCATCAGAAATACTGAGATTCCTTTGTAGCCCCTGGGGCACTGAAGTTTGACATACAGAGTTAAAACAGATGAATAACTGACAGACAAAGCGCATCTTGTCCAACACCAGCTTGTGCAAGGACGTGGCCAATGATGCATGAGATGTTTGTGGCCTACAGAAATCTGAGCTCCTGCAGTTTAGCCTAAGGACTTTTCTTTCATCTACTACCCAAAGCATAGACTTCTTCTCCAGCTTTATAACATGTTCACAAAAGTTGCAATTCCTTCCCCATAAGATTTATACTAACCATGGCCTCAGGAAGGTGGACCTTTCCCTCACTAAGTAAAAGGTATTCTCACCTTCTGTACTCTTCCATGACCCTTCCCATTTCTCTGAAATAGATTGACCCCTGAAGGTTTTCTTCACGTTCTTGTCTTCCATGCAGAGGTCTTGTGCATACTGGATTGTTTCTTATATAATATCCAGTGTATACTATTTGTTGGCGGTCAGGATACCATTCTTAAAAATGCCATCTATGACTACATCTCCACATGGGAAGTTTCTTGCCTACAGTGTATACTTTTTCCCTAACACATAACTTCAGATCTATCCTTTTACCTTTTACAGGAGAAGTCTTTACAGGAGTAAGTGAACAAACTTACAGGGGCAAAAAGGCAAGTGTTAGGAAATAAACTGAACTGCCCAGCAGGTATCCATTTGGACACATAAACAAGGAAACAAGTCTATGCTTGTGTCAACATCGCAAAGCAAGTTTTAGATGTTTCTAAAAATCACCCCACCAACTGTCCTGGCTCACAATCATCTGTGAATTCAATCTTGAGTCTCTTCATTTCATTTACATAACGCAGGCCTTGTCACAGTGTGAAGTTCCCTAAAATAGTTATTGTGTCTTTGGGCAAAAAAAAATCCAGACAGTAGCAGAAAGAAAAAACTGTAAGCATTTCAATCTCCTGCTGAGATAGAGTTTATATGTCTGGTTTCCTAAATATCCAAAGTGAGCCTAGACTAAAGTATTGGTGGTTTGCGGCCTTCCTAATTTCACTTGATGCCTCCCAACTTGCTTGCCTGATATCAACACAGAGTTTACCCCACTGGGTTTAATTTCACTCATTGTCACCTTTTTTGGTGGAAGTAAAGCTGAAGCAGCCCTAACTCTGAATGCTTCAGTGTTTCCTTTGTATGCCAGTTGCAGCATCTATTTTTCAAGATAACCATTATTTCATGTACTGTGTTCTGACTTACTCATGTTCTGATTTACTGATCCTTCCAAGGGTATGCATTACAAGTGGTTTCAGAAGAGGATTTTAATTCTGCATGCCATGATTTCATGTTGTTCATACAATGGTATGCAGGCAGATGCATGAAATTCACCTATAATTCTGTACCTATATACTACACATACAAATAATAAAAATACATTAACAGTTTAGATAAGCTGGCTTTAGTCATTCTCTTTTCCCAGAAGAGATGTCTGATAAACCTTGCCTTTTTAATAAAGGTTTGCAAGACTTAATTAGCTGTAGTTTTTAAAGTGCTGTGAGTTCCCTGTATTTTTATGTGTTGAGCTGGCTGACTTCTCTTAGTGACTCAGTATTGCCATAAGCTGTAAGTCCTGCCAATTGCCAACAGGCAGGCAGACAAAACAGCTGTGGCAGATACAGAACCTGTACTGGTATGCCTGGAACAACAAGACATACTGAAATAAATAGTCCAGAGAGAGGGATGGGAAGGGGAAGAAGTCTAAGCTGATGATGAGACAAGAGATAAGTTCATCCTCAATCCTCCTCACTCTACAGATGGAAATATTCTGTATCACCCTTCTCCTCTTGCTTGCCATTTCTATCTGAGATTTATTGGAATATTTTAATCCCTTTTCTTCAACTTACTGCCTCAGAATGCCATCAGGGTCCCTTTTGGGGAGCTAAATAGGATGCTATTACTTGGGCTCGCTGGCATTTAAATCCCAACTTTACCACTTTCTTGCTGGAAGGGCTGTTTTTCTTTCCTTGGCCATATATCTAGGCCAAATCCAAATCTCATTGAAGTCATTGAAAATCTATCCCTTGATTACAGAGAATTAGGCCTCTGTGCACTCTGTGATGTTGCTAAAATTAGTACAGTAGTGTCTGTAGAACCTCTGGAAAAAATAGAAATAAAATGCTACCCAAGGAGAAACCAGCATTATTATTTTATGGAGAGCTGATTAATGATGTGGGGGTTTTCTCACCAAACTAGGCATGCAACTGCAATATCAGTGCAGAACCACTGTGCCAGTCCCAAGGCTGTGGAGAAGGAGCTTTATTCTCATTTCATTTAACAGAGTTTACAATTTTTTTAACCAAAAGTACCTTGACAAACACATTACATTTATGGACCACTGCTTACATGTCCCAGAGTAGACAAGACAGGTAATAAGACAGGGCTTATCTCTCAGCTCATGCTAATGAGGCTGTTCTGCCTGCAGCTCCCTCTGGCCAGATGCTGTACTCGAATGGAGTCCCACTGGGATTCTTTTTGGGTGCAGTCACAAATAGTCAGTTGCAAAAATCATAGTTTAACTGTCATTGCTGGAGAAAGCCAGGAGTGAATATTAAATTTAAAGTGTGACATTACATTGCTGATGAGGAAGGATTCCACATCATCCCCTAGTTTTTGCCTAAAGTCTAAACATTTGACACTTTAGGTACAGGTACATGATAAGGTGTGTTCTACTACCTCAAAAAACAGTTTCAAAAGGTTACTGAGATTGCAAAATTTCAGAGACCATGCCCACATACTTGTGGCAACAGCAGGCTTCAAGGCAGGGCCTCAGATCTATCTTAGCCAATCTTACTTCATTCATATAGAAGCAACATTGCCTCTCTCTGCAAAACAGACACAAGCAATGCATTGAACTGGTGCCACTCCTTGAAACTTTTTAAAGGCGGTCAGGAAGCAGACTGGCAAGGGATGTTACCTGCCCATTTGCCCAGGAAAGTGAGCATCGTGGGTTCCCCTGCAGGTTTGGACTTGTCCAGAGAAAGGATAAGTGAGCGTCACTTCCTCAGATGCTTCAAACATTATAGCATGGATTATTCAGTCCCAGCAGACTTCAAAAAGCCTTTGTCATCCATCAGAAGAGGCTTTGTCCTTCCCTACGTGCCAAGCAGTGCCGTTGTTTTGTAATGAACAACTTCCATCAGAGCGCACAATTTCTCATCCTGTCTGACTCTGCTGATCATTCTTGTAATTAAGTCTCTTTTGATTCTCTTTGGCAGCACACCATCTGTACAAGAAGGCACACCTGGAAAGCAGTTTTCCTCTGGTTTTTCTATCCTTGATTAAACTCTGTTTTAAAGCAGAGAACCTTAATCAAAAGAAGTGCCTGAGTGGAGGTATCTGTGCCTGTCTCGCTTTTGTCGCAGATTCCCTCTGAAGTCTGCAGGATTTGGATTTGCATAACAATTTCCAGAAAGGTGTCCACCATAGAGGGGAAACATTTCCAGAGGATTTTGCTTTTCAGAAAAAAATCCAATGGTATGAATTGTAGAGGAAAATAACAGGGTACCATAGACATTTAATTGGTATGAGTATTAATTACTATAAATTCCTATGGAAACTATTATAAAAAATATTTACTATTTGTAGTATTATTTTATGACTCACAAGAATCTTGTTCCTGATTGAGTTCAAGAAAATGTGAAAGAAAATATAAATCTTTTAATGAAAAACAAGATTAAAAACTATGCTACCCCCACAATTTTAGGAACCAGAGGCCAGGTCAGTGCTGCATCTCATGTGGGGCACAAAATAGCCAGGCAGCATGAGAAAAAAAGGATAAAGATATCTTTTGATCTTCTGTATTTGACAGGTGTGCGGGCCTGGGGGTGTGAAGATCAACAAAACTTTTACATTGTTAATTCTGTGCTGAATCAAGTGTCAAAAGGAAGATCCACATGGACTCACACATATGTATGAAAACACACATGTATATTCCAACAAGTGCCAGTGCATTCTTCCTGTCTGTTCCTGAACAAAACTACACCTCATTGCCAGCCTAAAATCAAGCCCCATGCTGGTGCTCCTAGCTTATTACAGGTCTCTAATGGCTTCTGGTAGAGTGTAACAAAGCTCTGAGTCCCTGTACCTGCTAACAAAGTGATAAGCTGCTTCCTGTCTTTGATCTCCCATCATGACCTCTGCACCATGCAGAAAAGACAAGAAACTTTATCTTTTTCATGCGAAAACTTTTTCCCTGGTCATTCACTCCACTCAAAAGCAACTAGATAGAAAGGATGAGACAGGCAACAACAGGTATAAAAATAAAAACTGAAAAAAAATCCACCTCAGTTTCTGAAGTGAGCAAATTGCATTAGAAAGGGTGTTTTCGAAGTTTGCACATAGTTGGTGCCAACAAGTTTGAGCTACTTAACAGCAGTACACAGCTTTAAAAGCAACAGTAAAAAAGCACTTAGTTTACTAAATAATACACTTTTTTACCCTCAATGAAAGGCAGGTTTTTATCACACACATATCAAGGCAAGCCACCTAATGGCACTAATTTCAAACCCTGCTGCTGCAATGTTTAGTGCATGGGATACAAATTACAGTGGATTCAAAACAGTTAGTGGTACATAAAATTGATGAATAATAATGAAATGTCATTTTATTAACTTCTGAAATATGTGCGTGAATTTTCATAAAATGTCTGCTAAGAGCTAGCTAGAATATGTAACACTGATATCTGGGGCTGGGCAAAGCTTAGAAATAAAAGTGAGTGCCTGAATGACTTTTCAAATTCTCAGTGGGAGTTATGCTGTTTACATGGCTTGTAGTTCACATTTATGACAGTGTGGGTTGCTCCTTATTTCTCTCACTTTACATCCTTTCAGTGCAGTTATCTCCCCATTCAGCAAACATGTTTCAACTGAAGCTTCCTTGACCTGATTTATACCTTAGAAAATGCACCTGTAACAAGCACAACTGAATGCTCAACTCACACTGACACCATTCTTTTCTTCACTCTTCCTAGCCAAATCTCACCACATTCTTTCCCTTGCAATGTCACATAAGCAGAATGTCATTATGACTAATAAATGGCTCTTTGTAGTATCATATTCCTGTGAGGGTAAGGAAGTAACTACAGATCAGAATGATATGCTTACTAGTAAATTTCATTTTTTAATATCTTGCTTCTGTAGACAAAAAGAAAGTTGCTTTCACAATACTGACTCACACAGCTATTCTTTTTGCTAGGACCAGGACAAGCTGACTAAGTTCTGCAATTTGTCAGTACTTCATTTCCACCAAAATCATCACATTGACAGTTCTAGTACCACATCTTCTAAATCTTCTATGAAAATGGGTGGTACTCAAAAGACCAATTCCTTCTCCATGGTATCACTGTTGTGAAAACAACTGTGCTATTGTTTCAGGAAAAAATGCAACAGTCACATTTATTTTACCCAAAGGAAATGGAAATGGAAAATATTTCATGTGCCTTCAGCTGTTGCCAGTCTTTCATGGAAAATTGTTTAAGGATTTAAATAAGCTGTGTAAAGATGGTATCTTCCTTTGGTTTACTTACTATATCAGGAGTGCTCATAAATAGCTATCTGGAGCTTTTTGTTTTCTTACATTACTAACTAGCAACTGTGAAAATCACCCTGTACAAATCAGACTTTACATAGGGTATATTATTGAAACATATATAATAAAGCAAACAGAAATCAGTTTATGTAAGGCCTTCCATCAAAAAATGTTGCTAAAAGGGTCGAATCCTGAGAACTGTTCTCCCCAACAGAAGGCTTCAGCTAACATGGGAAACATGCTTAGAAGTATGTTTCTTTCTATAAACCAGCAATCTTAACTTCATAACAGAGGAAAGAGATCTAGAAATTACATTCACCGAGTACTAGATAACAGTCAGTTCACTCTCAGGGAGTCAGCAAGTTCTCATTCAGTTGCTGAGTTCATTTTGCTGTCTGGCATGTCCTAAGGAATGAGAGAGATCCAAGTGGGGACTGCAGATAAAAGGATATAGAAATGCTTCTGACACATCGGGGCCCCACCTGGAGGTCAGAGTGTGCTGAGCTCCCCAATGCATGGCTCTTGCTATACCATTAGTTTCTGGAATAGATTCAAAGTACAGAAGACACACAAGAACTCTGTTCACCTGCACAATAATGTGTTTGAAACAAACAGGAGTAAAGAGCTGTAATTACCTCTACAAAGATAAATTTTAAAAAAGGCATGAGTCAAAGGAAGTATTTCAACACCATAGTTTTACCTGAAAGTCCATTATTTTCCTTTGTTCAACTTCTTTTATTTTCATAGCATATTAGTTCTCAGCTTGACATTTACTGCATGATCACTTGATTCAGAGTTAAGAAAACTGCTTAACAAGGGGAAGAGATATTCAAAATTGAATGTTATTTATATCATCACTGGCAAAGAAACTTAGATGCTCAAAAGACTGTTTAAACTGATCTGAATCTCTAAACTTTTTAATGCTACAACCAAAAATATGGCTTCCTTAAAGTCTTACTTTAGTAATATAAGACCTTAAAAAATCAGCAGATAAAGGTGCTGTTGGCAGGGGGAAGAAGGAAGAGCAGAAAATAGTTAATTATTTCAGAAGCTCCTGATCCTACAGTGCACCTGAGGAGCCCAATCACGGACATGGAACCCATCCTGCTAAGTCTCTTTTCTCTATTGCAGCAAATGACACTACAAGTGATTCTCTCCTTCTAACATTTTTTTGCTGATCATATTGGGATGAACAGAAGTTCATCAGCTGTGGAAGAACTAAGGTACCAGTGAGAACTCACCAGAGGGTTAACTTCTTCCTTCTGCATGAAATCAGATTATCAGGCATGGATAATAAAGACTGAACAATATGGCACAGAGCACCATCTAGAGAAATACAGACAGGAATACCAACCTTGCCATGCTTATTCGTCCAAATGAAGTGGCACATGACAAGGACAGAAAGTGAAAAATGAATATATTATTCCCATAGCTGGAGTATTAGTAAGATGAATTAAAGGAAAAAAGGTTTGGATATTCAGATACAAATTTAAAATTGTGAAAATTTATCCCAAGCTATGAACATTTAGAAGATTTATGTTGATATAAAGCAACATCAGAATTTTCAGAAGAATATTACTGTTAATAAGCTGCACTGGTGGCTATCAAATCGGGAGCTTTTTTAATTTTCTCCTGTTGATGTGACATAGATGGGTGACTGATCCACAAGCTGATGACTGTGCCCTTCAAAACACACTTACCCTTACTCTTATACAGAGCGAGAAAAGTGAAAAATTGGTGACTAAATTGCCCTGAGGTACTGATCCAGTAATGCAAGAACCAAATATCTTCTAATACATAATGCTCAGACTTTTAAAAAGGTTAATCTTAATGGTAGTAGCCACTTAATTGGCCTAGCTTGCCTGCTGTGTCCACTGTCGTTCTAATAAAAGACATGAGAACTAACTATGCCCTGCAGTCAAATGGTCAGGCAAGATATAAAACAATTTCCAGCAAATAGCCATTTATACTGAAGAGAAAATGAGAGAAAGCTAGGAAGACAGACTGACAGCTCAAAGGCTCATCAGAGAATGAACTTTTAGCATATGGCAGGAAGCTGAAAGAGGCCGTGAGGTAAAATAGTAAAGATGGCTTTAAGTTCTGGGGCTGCTTTAACATATTTTGTTGTTGCTGCTGTTATTTCCTACAGTAAATAGAAGCTGGTGTTTTCTTCTTGGCAGATTTCACCTTCATTGGTAATTCAGTGTAAGTAACATTATAAAGCCATAATTTGAAACAAAGCCAATATGCATTAATGGTTTAAACATCAAAAAAAGATCATTAATAACCTAAGTAATCCTTGAATTAATGAGCTGAAGTCTGCAGACACTTTTTGCTGTTTCTTGTCCTGTTCCTTAATGTTGAATTGTTGGACAAGAAAGATTTGTTTTCTAAGTGCAAATCACATTGGATGACTTTATCATGCTTCATCCTCCCCAGTGTAGTTGAAGTTAATGTCTTCTTCCACGTTCTGTTTGTACTTGATAGGAAAAAATTGCACAAGAGCTGAAAACGCCATTTACCTATACACTTAATATTAAAATTCTTTAATTATAATATAAGTCTAATTAGAATGAAGCAAAGATAAAGAAATGCAGCTGAAAATGCTTTTAAACAAGGTTTTCAATATGAAGGTAGGTAGGCTCTCAGTATGAAGAAGAGTAATTCCAGCTGAATTTCAGCAATTACATAGTTTGTGTAAAAGCATCCTTAAAACCATCCTGTAACAATGGGGTAGCCAAAATAATTAATATGTTACTTTAAACTTCAAGTTGCATCAGATGATATCATCATAGATATGAGACTAGAGTCACATTCTATTTACAGAATAATAATACTGCAGATAGCATACACCTATGAAAGAATTATAACTGAAAATGTCTTAAATGCTGAAAGCCCACTGTTTTGTTGGCAGGTCTCAGTTTTGTTATTTGTTTTTCAGATATAACATATATTTTTTCACTTTCTCATGCAATGTGAAAAAAAAAATTTAGGGACATATTTTTTTATTTAAGTGTTATCTAATAAAGCACAAATACAAGTAATGTAAAGGAATGTAAAAAGATTCCTTTTTGATGATCTGTTGAAAAATAAGGTTTTCTTCCTTGTCTTCAAAGAAATTCAGAAGGAAGTACTCATTGCAACTGCTCAGAAAGAGATGTATTTTTCCCTCACAGCAGCAGCTGCCACCTTTTCAGCCTGACAGTGAAACCAGCACTAGAGCTGCAGGTTTGATACCTTGAGCCTCCTGAATGGACAAAGTAAATTGACTCAATATGGTTTATTAGCAGCAGTGAAGCAGATACATTTTTTATGTTTATTTGGTAGCCACATTATTTAAATCTCTCACTTATGGTGACTTTTCTGCAGTGACTATAAATGCTTTTGTGTGAAATTCCAAATACTTGCACAAGAATGAAATACTGGCAGGGTATATAAAGAATTAAGCACCCAGTCAGGAAGATTGCAACATTTATTCATTTGAGGTTCAGACTGAAGCAAGTAATCCAACATGCTACAAATTTTACTGTGGCTTTTTTTTCTGTGTGACAAGTATGAGAAAAATAAGCAGGACGTTGGCAATATATCTCAGTATTCTGGGGAACAGCTAGTCCTTTCTATTCTCATTAAAATCTGACTTTGGTGGGGTTGCATTGCTTTATGCCAACTGATGATACAGTCCTTTAGACTTCAACAGGTGTTATAAATGTACATTTGCAAGCTAGAAACTGCCATTGCTTGTTGGCTAGACGTGGATTGCTGGCATTTCCTAACACTTCATAGATTTTAGACGAGCCCTTTATTTTTTCCTTAAAGTAAAGGTACACTTTGGTGTTTTTCTTAGGGCTTGTTTAATGCTACCATACTGATTGCAGATCAGTAAACAAAGATGGAAAGAGGACAAAATGAACACTAGGTATGATGTGGCACAGTATGGAGTAGCAGTTTTCATCTATATGTTTATACAGACTGGAGATGATTGAAAAACTGCTATTCTGTCCTTTCATCTGCCTCACTGTCTCCCAAACACTGGATTATTTGTATATTGGAATTTCTTGAAAATTTTTTGTACTTTCTTGTGTGGCCATTATAAAATTCTGAAATTCCCAACTAAATGTTCAGTTTTCAGAATATGAAATCCAAGAACCTTTTGACATACCTGAAAATTTTTGCAGAGATAGATTTCTCTGTTCTTAATGTTAATCAAGATATAAAGCCAGCTTATAATATAGGTATACATGAGTGTACTATGGATCTGTATTCATGTGTATATTTATGTATACATAGAAAACATCTATTTGGGGCATGAAAGTGGAGGTAAATAAGATACCACAGTTGCAAACAAACAGTAGGAAAAACCATGCTAAATTACATATCTGGAATCATAAATCCACAGAAAAAAACATGGAATCATTCAATTGGAATATACCTCATAAGATCCTCCGTTCCAGCTCTTCATCTGCAAGTTTGAAAGTCATTTGGAGCTTCAAAAATTAGATGAGGTAGGTTCAAGTTACATTCTCTTAACACCATGTATTGGAATACAAAAATAAACATAACAAAATTCAAGATGTCACCTACACTGTCCCCTTGTGCTGAAGGAACATTAGCTCTGTTTCTCACAGGTTTTTGGAAAACATCTATTAAAAAGATTTCTATTATTTGTCCACCCTATTTTAATATATTACTTTCCATACACTTAGAATGGGAAAAAAGGCTTTTACTCAAAATTTTGATTTAGAGCTTTAGTTCAGAGCTCTTTAGTTTAGAGCTTTGTTCTAAACTAAATTCTTTTCCTTCGTTAGTATTCAAGCATAAGAAATTCATGCTTTCATTCTTAAACAGGTCTTCTTTGCACTGATTTCAGTAGGGATCCAAAACCTACTTCTGCAGGATGTCTACAAGTATAGTTGAATGTACTAAAATAACAGTAACTGGAAAATCCAGCTGCAGAAATATCAGAAATAATACTATTTTCTGAACTCAGGTCTTTTTTTTTTTTCGGATTTAAATCATCTAGATTTTTGTTACGACTTGTAATGGTCACCAAAACTGTCAGTTGGTTATTGACTCAAGAATTCCGGAGAAAGCAGATGAAAGACTAGAAGAGTTAAAAATTACATTTACCTCTATGATTCTTCATTCTTATTTATAAAGGATAGAGATAATTTGAAAGAACAGCCAGTTCGCATCTTAGAACATAAAAAAGGCTGAAATGGAGTCTCGTTAATGGTTTTCAGCTCTGAGGCAAACCCCCCCCCTTTTTTTAGATTCTAAATGAGAAATAGTGGAGCCATTAAAAAAAATAAAAGTAAAAACACACAAACAAACAAACAAACAAAAAACCCACAAAAACCCATACCTGTGCATTCATTAAAAACAATTAAAATAAGACTTGGCAAATACTTAAAATTCATATTATTATAAAAAATAATATCTGGAAATAGAAGACTAAAAGGTTATTACACACAAGAGGATTTTCATTGTGTAGCATTATGTTTAGCAGTCTGAAGAAAAATTTTGTACTACTGTCCATTCAGCCAGTAAACAGAAGTGCTACAGCTATATCTTGTAGTGGCTTGCAACAGAGTTACTCTGTTAGTGATGTGCAAGCACCTGTTTTATACATGCAGAAAGCAAATTATTATGGCCCTGTAAGTGTGCTGAGTCATATTACATGAATAGTAGAAATTAACTTTAAAATCCCATTTAAAAAAAAAGTTAACCCAATATGGTATGAAAATTAATCTCAAAACCAGTAAATAATTCCTTCCTTCACCTACCCAAAGTAATAATTACCAATCCAAATGGTTTTTCCATATCAATTAATTCTATCTTTTAAAAGAAAAAAGCATATTTTTAAAAAAAATCACCTAGAACTTATTTTTAGTTTTTATACAAAACACTTGTTGTCTTATTGGATCTATTTTAGGACTTTGCCAGCACCTACTCTTCTTTATACCTTAAACTGATCATAACCGTTCAACAATCCCTCAACAAAACTTTCCTTTGCTATTTATCAATTGAACCCACAGATCCTAAGTGCTATGACTTCCAAACTTCTTCACATCCCTGTGGCCAAAATAGGAGTAGAGTCCTTCTGCTCCACCATTAGCATCCTTTTCCTTGTTGCATTATGTCGTAACACCCTATTTTACAGTGTTCCAAGCTCAGCTCTGTCTTAGGACTGTGACAAAGTATTTCATTCTAAGGAAAAGTTCAGTAGAAGGCTAAGCAAGAAAGCTCCAAAACTAGGCTACATTCCCCAGCCTTTATGGATTATGGACCAACTTTCTCCAGTTTTGTTAGAGAGTGAAAGGGATGTGGAACACTATCACAAATAAAGATAATGTGTCTCTAACAAATGATCTAAAGTAACCAGCACACAAGGCCTTACATTCTCCCCACTACCTTTCAGCACCAGAAGAGGATCTGTATCTCAATTCCTTGGCTTTCACATAAAGACTTTTAATACACTGGAGTTTGTAGGCGCCCCATCATCTATCCCAACACATATAAACATACTCAACTTAGAGAAATCTTCCAGTCAGCCTTACACTCCGTATCAAACAGGAAGACTTTTCTCAGTGTCTGTATCTTCTCAATGATTTCAACCTCTATAGGTTTGAGTTTGAAAGTCACATTCCTTTCAGAGCTTTTTCAATGTTTTCTACCCTGTAACTCGCTCACTGAAGCTTTGTGCTGTGCTGTTACTCCCTCACCTGCTCCTTCAGTTCATTGCAGGTTGCTCATTTCTTAACATCTGGTTACACTGGGGGTCTATCTACCAATGAAATTCCAATGCATTGGCATTCCTGTAACCACAAAAAGCAAGCTAAACTGCTTCCAAATCATACATGAACATTCTATCTGGAGTCTTAAAGGAAAAACAAGTTATTAATGAAGCTTTCAGAAGAATCAGAAGCAGATGTCTACTACTTATATAAAGATTAACATGTAAAGCTGCTTGAAAATATTTGATTTGCCTTAAGTAGCTTTTAAAAATCCAGAAAGTATTTTTAAAATGTTCTTAGATTTCTAAGCAATAATGAAACATCAAAGAGAGTTTGGGTGCTTTGCTGGGTTTCTTTGCAAACAACAACAAAAAAAAGCTTAAAAAAAGGCAAAGAAAATTTCAAAGACTTTATTCCCCAGTTTTTGTCAACAAATTTAATGGAAATCAAAATAATTTCTGAAAGGTCTATTCATAAGAAAACAGGTGTTCGCATTTTTTAAAAATGTATATTTTTAATTATCATATATATTACCATATTACATTTATTCATAAAATCACTGCATGATCTGAGGAATGAAAGCTGCTTAGCCCTTTGAAGAATTTCAAGTAATAAGATATTTAATGAAAAAGCAAAGTATCAGCAGTCTGACATTCAGCGCAAATATGTACCAGACATATACTCTCCTCCAAGGCATATTTGGGTTAAAGGGATCCTACAATATTACAGCAGTTCTTTGCCAGTTACACTAGTAAAAAGTGAGTGGAGTGGTATTTATTTTGGACATCGCACTTTAGAAACAAATGTTTTGTGATTTTCATGGAATGGCGTTTTACCAGTAGCACAGTAACACCACAGCACTGAAAGCAGGCCTGGAGTTAGCTCAGACTTGCAAGTGTTATTAAAAGCTGCACTTTTGTTCCTTAATCCTGTATTCAGGGAATACTGCAAGTTCTGATAATCAGTCTGCTATTTTCTCAGACTTTGTTGTTATAAATGTATTAACTTTTTCATAAAGCACTCAGTATTTGCAATTAATCAAGTGAGTTGTCTCTTTAAGATAGTATCCTAGCAACTTCCCTGAAGCCAGGGGAAGTCCCAGTTGGTGCCGCAGACCAACAAAGTTATTATCACAAGGCTAATCTAACTCATCAGAGGGCTTTAAAGCATCTCTCTGATTAAAAGTGAGGAGAGAAAAAAATTTGGTGAAAGCTCCAAAACAGCTACAAGTAGTTGAGTATTCTTTATGTGAATGTGAGCCAAGGAATTTTTTAGGGGACAGCTAATGTTTTTATTTGTCTAGAAATTAATACAGATTTGTTTCTCGGAATTTAATACACATTTCCAAACAGGCCCAATGATGAAAAAAGTAGTTTTTTAATTCTTGTTGTTTTGTTTCCTCTCCAAACTAACCACTTATTCAAGAGGAGCAAAAGTAGGATTTTGGAAACATCAAAATATATATCCTAGGTGAGCTGAACTGAGTGTGAACCCACCTAAGTGGACTATATCAAACTCATCTCAAGGTGTCTAGATTACCAATCCCATGTCAGACTAAAGACCTGATAATTTTGGTTTTGACTTAGCCTTTCACAGCTTCATGACATAGAGTCTGGAAATACTGAGGTTTTATGACTCCAAAGATCCTCAATATCATTCCTCAATCTGACCTGCAGACTTCAGTTTCACCTGAAAATGACCAAGGAGACACCCTTGTAACAATAGATAGATCTTTCAACGGGAGCAAAGGAAACCTCAGGGACAGAGCTTTATCACAGTTTCACTTCTGCACACACCTTGTGCATTGGTATATTATTTGTATTGTCTTCTGTCAAATCTAAAACAAAATTCTTCCTTCCCCTTTGTAGTAACAGGAAATGTGCATGGTAAAATAAGCAATAGTGATGCTCTCTCTTCTGGGAAACAATTCCTGCTAGCAGGTAATGGGAAATAACACACAAGACAGGCCTGTCTGCCCATGCCTTCTCTGAATGGGAGCCTAAAACCTTTTGGCGTGTTCAACAAGATGGGCATAATACTTGTCTGTGCAGAAAATCAAAGGATTGCAGTGCAAAAAAAGTTTTCCTAATTGTTCTGTTTGCTTTCTCTGAGCATCTTACAATGATCAAAAGCTTCAAGCTATGCAGGGCTGATTTCAAACTTTCAATTTAACTTCAGTTTACAGGGACTAACCTGAAAACAAGTTTGTCCCTCGTGTAACATCACTTTTGTTGTTCCCCTGAATATTCAATCAAGCAACAGCTGTAACTTCTTTTCCAAAATCTTGTATTCATTACCAGAGAAGCAGAACAGTTCTGATTCAAATTGCTGAAAAGATTTCATTTAAATCAATATATATTGCTTCAGGGCTTTCTGTATGGGATCAGGGATGAAGATTGTTGCAAGCAATAGTAACTCACTACTAAAGACAGACTCACTCAATGTTGAGAGGCCTAGACAACTGGTTTGCATAGTTAATAAGTTTTTCTTCTTTCCATTCAACCTGATTATGAAAGCTTCCTCCTACTACAAAACCCTTTGAACTTGCTCAGTTTCAGAGGCAGTAAGTGACCACGGGCTAGCGCCGTTCTTGGAAGTAATTAAGTTAAAATTATTTTTTAATAATTTTAATAATGTATATTAATATAATTGCTGCATCTTGATACTTAACTCCTAGTATGTTCTCTTCATCTTTCAATGTGTTTCACAGATAAAGACCAATGGACTGTTATCTGAGGCAAAATATCAGATATTTTGTGTAAATTTTAAAATGTTTCTTCAGAAAATATGGATAAGACTCAGCATTCTCTGCACAGCAATCACAGACAGTTCTCTCAAGCTGCAAATGGTAAACAACTGATGCAGATTCTAAAGCATGAAGTTTTATAAGGGATAGGAATCAATAGGATGCCATTGAATGGTGTGGGAGTAATAAGAAATTAGTTAAACTTAAGAGACAGAACAGGGGGTGACAGAGGATATTTGCCTATCAGCAGGGCAAAGGGTCTTCACCTTTGCAATTCAATTCTCAGCCTAGACCTAAAGAGTTCAACAGTTAAAAGGTTTTCAGGCTTCTACTCAGATGTATGGGAAGTCAGCAGATAACTGCACAGCAATGAGCATACATGATGTAGAAGAATATGGTCAAACTTGGCATATTTAGATTCTGGTTTGTTTGAATGCTATAGGAAAAGATGAAATTTATTCTATGAAATTAAACTAAATACTAAAGAAAAGCATGGTCTACTGAGTAAAGCCAAAAGAAATGTGGATATTGGGACTTTAATATAAAGTTATATTAGTTCCTAAATATCACCCTAGTCTGTGATTCTCAATGATACTACTAGTAGGCTACCATGCTCCTGTGAGTAGCATAAGTTGAATATGCTTCATGGATATGAACAGGGAAGAACTTTGCTTCATCAGTTTTGTCATCTAGCTGCACTATATGAACTATTTTCAGTTTTGTTTTCTAAGACAGGATATACAGTAGCTTTAAGAGAACAAAGGATCTCATCCCTGTGTTATGTGAAGCACAGAACCCCTCATCTTGAAATTGTGTCATCAGGGACACAAGACATCTGCTTTCCTTGTAAGCTGAGGTATTCCAACCATTTCTGCATACTGGTAACTTTCTTCAGGAGACCAAGGGGCTGTGTCCTGTCTTGATATCATCTGCTGTGACATGTGACACAAATTTTTTTATCTTTTTACACAAGGTGATAAACTGTCAGTTTCAGATATATAGCAGGCCACACTGCCATGAGTCTGGAAATCTCAAATAAGCAAAGCAAGTGAGCAAAGTCATCAGTTGTCTGTATCACAAGAAGTTAACTGTCTTTACCAAAGTTTCTAAGGGATGTCATCTGAACAATGCTTCTAAAAGAGGATACTGTCATTATAGGAGAATAATCTTCATCGTTTGGATATCTCCTTTCAGATGAGAATATAAGATTAGCGCACACTGAAGAATAGCCCAAAACTGTAGGTTATGTGGCCATTTACCAATCTGAAATGAAATATCGGCCTAATTTAGTTACACTGTTTCCCAAAATAATTAGAGAAACCAATGTTTAAAAGAATGTTAGGAATGGTTGGTTGGCTGTGGCTTGCAATGCTTTTCTGAGAAGACCATGAATAGGTCACCTATAATATTTGCAAGTAAAATTTTGATAAATATTAATTCACAACAGTTTCAAGGGCTAGGAGTGAACCGTAGTTCCTTGCCTGTAGTTCCAGTTGAGAAATCACTATTTTGGAAACTGAGATAATCTGTGATGTAGAAACACTGCTTTTCAGATTAGGTTTAAAACATTGATAGGCCAGCAATTGTATACTTTCACCCCCTATTCTATAGACAATTATAAGAGTTTCATCTGATTGAGGCTGATGTTTTAGCACTTTGTGAGAGCACCATGTTCTACAGATGTACTTCTAAAAAGCTGTTTTACATTTTAAGTGCAATGTTAGGAGCAAAATATGTTTCTTGGTTTGTCAGGAGGGGAAATGTTCTAACTTAATGTGTGGCTGGGCTAATAAAGAATTGTTTAAATCTACAGAATCTGGATTTTTATTGTTTCTTTTTTTTAATCTTTCTTTGATTTCAGAACTAGACTACTGTTGAATCATAATAAAAATAAGCATACGCTTGTGTTCTTGCACCTAGTGACTCAAGAAGTGATAACGGTTCTTTAATGGAGTTGGTGCTGATATCGATTGTTCATTGCTTAAAAAGGAACTTGCAGGTTAATCAGATCTGCAAGTGTCTTTCTCATTATTTACAATGCTGAAGAGATTAAATATTAGGGTGAAAGACCAAGCTTTGCTTTGCCAGATAAATAAAAATCAATTTGTTGTCATTAGCAAATGTAGTAAATGTAGCAAGGTAACAAATCCTGCAGCCCTCTAGAGGATGATTTTTCAAGACAGAATGGCCTCTAAAAGGCAGTAAAGACATGATGGTGAACATGGTACTATGTAGGAGGCGTTGCTCACTCCCTCTTCTGGTTAATTCTTCTGTTAACCTCATTTCAAAATCTGATTTATCATGTAATGTGTGATATTAATCTCCACAGGGGATGGACAATTACACACAGCTGTTTCTTCTTTTAATCTTGTTTCCAATTCATAGCTTGAACATTTCTTATGCAAATTGTTTATGTTCATGACATTCAGGTTCTCCAACAGATCTGGAGACAGCTAATGAGACTGGAAGTAGATCTTGATGAGTTTCTATAATGCTGAACACCTTCACCACATATTGTTTTGCAGCTGTACTTGCAAATTCCATATCCTTGAGTCTTTCCATCCCCTTGACTTCTTGCAACATTAGGTCTACTGTATACAGTCAGGTTTCTCGGCAAACTCTTTTGCTAAGTTCCAACAGATATGGTACCAAGTACCTTTTTCAGTACTAATATCTGCCCTTTGCATAAAACTACAAATTAGATGGATTACAGATTAAGGAGAGTTGAACTTGATGTGAGGCAAAGTTATAAGCAAAATTATATTCACATTTAAGTCTGCTTTCCCTAAAACTGGCCTACTGGTACATTTCCTCAGGAAATGTTATGCTGGAAACATTTCCTCTGAAAGTGTACATTCCCAGACTGGCAGATCATGGATACACGATTTGTATGAGGATATGTTGTTCTTTCTCACATAGTGGAGTCTAGTTCTGCACTAAGTGGTATACTGTGTGTAACAGCAGAAGAGGTTCTTATCTCATTCAATTGCCTGACAGACAATGCAAGTTGGAGAACGTACCTTATCAGTGTTATGTTTGTTTACTTCTGTGTGTCCATATACTGTATAAATCTCTAAGCCATTTGGATGAGATTAGAATGGAAGAATTGACAAACTGACATGAGTGAAATGCAGCTTACACTTTGATTGTGTGCAGAATAGGCTTCATTTTAAAGTATCTGAATAAACCAGATTGCAAGAAGAAAAAAAAAGATGCTTGTTCTGCAGTTTGCGAGCTCATTTTATTTTCCAAACTGGAAGCAGGGATAGGATTCACTTTTTTTTATTGATAAAAATTAAGCAAAACTGTTGGGCTACAGCACTGAAAAAGCTGTTTCAGCAAACAGCTTAATGCCATAGTGGCAGAAGGATATTCAGTACCATACCTTGTCATCACCCTTTGCATTCAGCTCTCCTTTCCTTGGGGAGTAGCTGGTCCTGATGTTCCTGGATGGGTACCTTTGAAGACAGAAGGTCTTGAACCATCATTTTTAAATACTCTATAGCTAGAGTTTATTGAACAGCCTTTGATGGTTTCTCTCAGGCATCTGTCTACTTACTTCTAATTTGTGAACCTATTGTGCACACTGTCATGGGATAACGGTGCAGGTGAACCTCCAGTACTGACAGCAAAGTCCCGCCAAGAGATGCTTTTAACATGTCAGACCAATTTCCTCTGTTAAAATACAAGAGAAAAACCATTCATTAGCAGTGGATATTTTGCTGAGGTCTTGTGATTTATGAAAATATATTGCACCTGTCTAGCAGAAATGAAATATTCTTTAATTTTTTAAATTCAATTAAAAGACTTCTTAGTGTATTATTGGTTTTGCACCGTAATCCTTTGTGTAAAAATAGGATGCTAACTCTGCAGTTCCTCCTGCAAACGTTCACTGATTCCTCACTTTCATTCTGGGCAGGACATCGGTACTATCTGATCTTTTCAAACAAGTGTTTACTGCCTCAGCCCTTTTAGCAGTCTCTCATTAAAATGTCTCCCATCACTTTCTTCTTCCTGCAAGTACTTTAGTTCTGCCTGGAGTTTTCAGAGGTCATGGCAAGGGCAGGAGATACCTTATTGCTTCTAGGTACCTCTGAATTAGCTGATTTTCAAATTTCTTGTAATTACTTAGGGTAAACACAATGTCTCACTCATTCCCCTTGTAGTGCTAGAGTAGCCAGTGGGAAATCCACCTAGTTCTGGTCATCCTGACAAAGTCACAAGTCACGGTGGGCTGTTGTGACACCAGCGGCTAGCAGCATATTGGCCTGCACTAATTAGTAAGAACACAATCAGCAGGATTAAGGTATTATTTCCTTCAATTCAGCCCTCAGAAAATCACATCTGGAGCCTTTTATCTTGGATTGGGCCTTGTCAGTGGAAATGCGATATCAATAGAAGAGAGAAGAGAGTCAATACAGGGTCATTCCTAGGTGGGAGTGCTGGAACTCACAGATGTCCAGGGCCGAGGCAGACAGGTTCTGCTCAGCTCCATGAGGACTCAATGGAAGGTGAATTATTGCTGCTGTGCAGAATAAAAAGGAAGAATATTTAGAATATCAGGGAAACTCTCATCCTGAATCATCCGTAGCCAGGGAGAAATAATAATCATGACATCTCTTGGTTGCTTTATTTCATGAGTGGTGAAAAAAGGGATTTAGCTTTGGTTTTCTGTTAGCAAGAACCATTGTGGCTGTAGTTTACCTTCATGCATAAACACATTTTCTTACTCTTTATGTATGCTTCCAAGAAAAAGCACTGAGGAGTGATGTTCTTACTTCAAAGAGGTAGTGGTAGAACTGGTAGTGGTAGAACTGGTAGAAGAGGTCAGCCAACAGTTGCAGGTTTTGAGAAAGTAGGGAGTTTACAAAAATCAGGACTGCATAGAGCTTGTGTACAGTACAAAGAAGCTCAGAATGACAAATGGCTACAAAGTGCAGTCTCAGGAACAGAAGAGTTACTTCAGCCTGGGCAGCACAGACTCATAGCAGAGTAGAGTTTGGCCTGCGCAGGTACAAGAACATTTTCTCAATTTAAAAATAAAAATTATTTCCTGGTGAAAGTTTTCCTGATCCAGTGAGTATATTATTCATAATCTGCTAATGTATATTTCCACAGATAGATTTGTCAAAAAATGTGCAAGAGAAATGCAGAACAATATGTCCCTATGGAAATTATTAGAATGAAGATCAATACCATACATTAAAAAAAAATAATAGATGCTATTATATTGATATGAAACTGTAGTGATGTAGCTGATATTTCTATTTTTAACCTGTTTGGAATTTGTATCCTCAAAATTATGAAGAGAATTTTATTTCTTGTCTTGACCTACCTGAAATCAGTGGTCTTCATAAGCAGGTAAGACATTATATGATTGCAGCATAAAGGCATTTTCCTACACAGTATCACTATGCATGGCTTCTCCATATAAAATTTGTAAATACAGATTGAAGTCTAGCAGCAAAAATCTGGACACAATACAATAACCAAGGCTTTTCCTCATGCTTGGCAGCCTGTTGGGTTCCTTTTTAAGAAATGCACATCGCAGGTGACACATTTTCCTACTCTCCAGATCCTTCATGACACCTGCTACAGTGACTCCTTTAATATTCCCCAGGACTTTGCATAACACTTGAAAACTGAACAGATTACAGAAGGCATCCTGCCCATTTCTGTACCTTAAGATTTTCGCACTTGAAAATAAAGATATTTCCCCCAGCCAGATATGTCATTTCTGAAATGAAATTTCTGAGAAGAAGGGAAAATACAGAGAGTCTAATACTCCTACTGTTCTGTTTTTTAAAAAAATGGAGGTAAAAGGAGAGAATAAAAAAAAAACAATTTTGTAGATATACATGACATAAAAAATTTTTGTGAATCATGTTCAGCATGAAGGGGAGGGAGCAGAGTATGTTCTGTCCTGGACATGGATCAATGATTAAATGACTGGCTGTAAACAGCAATTTCTGCTACTAAATTCCAGTCTTCCTGAGGAGGGCTTCTTTGCATTTTGGTTTATTTCTTTTTTAATTCACATCACATTTCTGTTCTGCCTCTGGTTCAAGGATACAATCACTGCAGGTATACTATAGCACTGTAACTGTTGGGTAGACAAGCTGATTTATAGACCAGATTTCCTTTTCTTTTCTCTCTGCTTGTAAGGTAATATAAAAAAGGAAATAAAAATTGAGTCATAAAATAATTGATTAACTGACATATAGTGGCAAATGAACTCCCAGTTCAAAAAGGCAGGGGAGCAGAACAGATGATTGTCATATCTAACAGTGACAAATGCCTCTTAACTGTTAGGAAATGAAGTTACTACTAAGTGTTACTTTCACGGCAGACAAAGAATGTGAGAATGCCAATGTGTTGCCTCCTTCTGAATACGTTAATCCATTTCCTGCCTCTTCACTGACACTTTGCTTTGATCTAATGGGCAAAAACTGATACTAAAGTTCTTATTTCATGGTGTTGGTGGTTTGGGTTTTTCTTAAATAAAGAAAGATGCCATTGATCATCTTCAGAGATTCAGCACTCCAGATGTCTCTGTCATGATTTCAGTGCTTTCATAGTAGGAAGTAAATGGCTTTAGAATCTGCATGCTACAAAGAGCACTGGATGGCTTTTAGGCTTAGTCTACAGGATTATGTTTTATGGCATTGTCTGAGATTGTGGGCAGAGAATGATATTTAAAACAAATTATGAATCATTAACAAATTCTCAGAAGAAATTTATCAGGCCGCTGGATTTCGGGATCAGCAATAACTTCCACTGGGTCCTTCATCATCTAAGTCAAATTGTTGTCTTTATTTCAATTCTGAATTATTTCAGAGATTGAAGACCACAAACAAATGCTACATTTTTCTAACAGTCCTCCATTAATGCCACACCGAATAGCCTGGCTGTTCACAACATCAAATTCCAGAGGGCTTCCTTGCCTACTGCACTGCCTTGAAGGGAGCTGCAGCAATCTCTTTGTTTTGTCCAACAAACTACTTCACGTTACACAAAGGGTGCAATTCCCAGTTGCAGCTGCCTCTATATTGATACAAAACTCATTAATAGAACCACAATTTAAAAGCAAATGTGTGAAACAGAACAAACTAAAAAGTAGCTTGGAAGACTTAAAATTAGTTTTTCCTGTCTTGCAAACAAATATAACCCTGAAAATCTTAACTGATGGTGCACAATCACTAGATAGCTCACTGCAAAATACAAAATCCAAACCCATTTCTAACTTCAAATGAAACTGCTTGTCATGGAAGAGACAAACTGCCTTTTCTTAATGCTTCTGAACTCTACTACTGTGTCTAATTGTTCTCTCTATGTTTTAGTTATTTAATCAAACCACAACATGTAGTTTCTTAATATCACCATCTTGCAAAAAATGATACCATGCTTTGCTGCTCATTCTGGCCCAAACCCAAATTAAGGCTGCCTGCTCAAACTGGTAAGTAAATCATATGTCCTACAAATATAACCTGATACTGCAAGCTGCTCCATATGGACATAGGATCTATCTGTACTGAACAGTCTGCAGGATCAGGACCCTTTCTGGGTTAGAAATCAGCTACAAATATTTAATATGTTCTTCTGGTTTATTAATAATTTATTTTTAACAAAAATAAATTCTGCCTTCAAATAATGCTTCCTAGATCCTCTTTGCCTAAATAACTGTAAATGGACCAATCAGTGTCCACTTCCTACTTTCCTGTCTTTGGAAGATATGCAGAAGAATAATAAATAACTGCTATTACAATGAGATTATCCACTTGTTTTTGAAAAATTAATTAATATGAGTATATAAGTAGCTATTTCTGAAGTTTATAGAACAAAAAAAGTTTGAGGGAAATCACTATATGGTAATAAAACTTTATAAATATTTTTAAGTAAAAAGACTTACAAAAAATATAAATATTTGTAAGTAACATCAGTCTGAGAATCAGTGAAGTAAAAATTATTTTTTTTTAAGCAGGGTTTTTTGTTTTGCTTTTGACCAATATGAAAAGCTTCTCATAAATCCATTTCAATTTAAAACTGACATTTGTGTTCTGTTTGTATGCTCTATAACCATCTTAGGTTTCAGCACATATCATGGTTATATATCAAAAATTAAACTCTTTTAATAAAGTAAAATGTTGGGAATTTAGACAAATTTAGAGAATTACTACAAATTTCCATACCAAATTGCAGTAGAATTTGAGTATTTTATTTCTTATGCACTGTTCCTTTGGTCAAACTTCATTTCTGAAAATCTTGAAAGCATGACTCAATATTTCTGACCTCTGATCTAGTCCTCGTTCTATTAAAATCCGGGCAGTTTTTTTCTATTTATCCTAAGAACCAGTTGATACTGTGATGTGAGTAGTAGTTTCCAATCAGGATCCAAAATCATTTTTACTGATATGCTTTCATTAACATCAGCAGGCACAAAGGTAGATGGAGGTATATATAGATAGATATAGACAGATATGGCTATTTGGGGAATATATTCTCTGATGTAATTTTTTGCTATCACATGTTCCTTCCAATTTCTAATTTTAGGAACTGCTACAGAGAATATTCACTAGGATATCTTAATGTGTTCAATACAGAACACTGAGACCAATTTCAAAACTCATCTAGGTCCTTAAGAGGTAAAACGTCAATAGCCAGAGATAAGAGTTGACTTCTGGCCAACCTGCTCTGCAAACTGCACAGATTAGATGCAGATCAATGTACAATAAATGTCTCCTTGTCCTAATACATAGCCAGTGCCCTCCCTGTTCCCAAACCAAGGCCCTGTGTTAGTGTCCTGATCTCACTTGTTTCACTTTGGTCCTAATGAGAAAGCGAAATGTGTGTGATGTTACTCCAATTTTCATCATTTTTTCTCCTTCATGATATTTCAGGTCTAAGCACATGACAAGGAATTGTGAAACAGAATTGCAAGGTGTCTTAAAACAGTATCCTTCAAAGTCTGGCCATCAGTTAATGGCTGGCAGCTCGATCAATACGAGATTGCATCAAGAACCTATTTCCTGCAGGAGGTCAGTAGAAAAGTCTGCTCTGAATGGCTAACTAAAAACTTCTACTTATCTCATTATGTGCAGAAACACACTATGGTTTTATATCTTCTCCTGACCGGTAGAGTGATGATCAAAACACTAATTGTACAGGCTCAGAACTGCCAGCAGCATCTTATTTCTCCCCCACACCTGCACTTTTTTTTTTTGTTTTTGCTTTCTACCATAGAAGAGACAGCATAGTGGCTTTTAAAGCTTCATCTTCAGGTGAGCACTGCCAGTTCATACACATACTGGGCTAGTCAGGATTTAGCTAATGCAAAAGGGGCCTGATCCAGCTCTCCTGAAAAATCAATATGAGACTTACAGATCTCAGTGGAAGCTAGATCAAGCCTCATATACACTGAGGGAGATATTTTCTGAAGCACAAAGGATAGTGAGACATAAAAGTTCCAATTCCTATTCATTACCTAGAAAACCTCTTCTAATACTTCTTTTTCCAATGTGAAATAAAAATATAGACCAGGAAATGTAAAAAAGCTGTTACATCCCCGGACGTAGAAAATTGCTGGCTTGTTTTTCATCTTGACCTGAAGTTGCTATAAAAGTACTTTGAAAATTTCCACTGTCCCATTTAAGCTATCTGGAGCTCAGACTTTCTTTTATTGGATTCTGTGGGAAAGACAAATCACAGCTGAAGAAAAAAATATATGAGAGGAGCATTTTTTTTGAGAGTTACCAAAACAATGTAGTTTAGTTGCAAACCATCTTTTCACAGCATGCTCTCTCCAAATGTGCAAAGGTTTTATTTATATATAGATTGAGTATATTGAGTTATTGAGGGGGAAAACAATGAGAAAAATATTTCTAATTATCATAAAATCACTTTTTCACCCTTTTTTGATGATTTCCACACCTCTAATTATTGTTTGGCTTTATATTAAGAGTACAAATGCATCTTTGCCCTCAATGGATTGTGACACTGCAGCTTAATAATAAAAGGCAAGCTCTTTTTCTTAACAGCTAAAGGTCTGGGTCTTTGTTTTGGAAGGTCATTTGTCTTCTCTACAGTAAAAAATAGAGAGGATAATCTCAGTTTGTTTAATTATGTTTACTGCTTCATCTTGCCTCTGAGCAAATATTTGTTACAAAGAAAATATGGGCATTCATTGTGCCATCAAGGACCATAATTTTGAACCGTAGAATTATTAATCTGCAGAAAGTAAGCTTTGAAAGATGTTTGTTCTTCAATTACATGCTTAGAGAAAAAATCCACCAGATCAAGCATACTTATTCGATGGCCCTGTCATGATCTCCTAATGATTTTCTGTTTCTTGGAGAAATCTACATGTTTAAAAAATTCAGAAATTTTGTTGTTGATGTACATTTGTAATGACTCTTAGGGTTGTTTGATGTTCCAATGGATTTAGATGACATGAAATGATCCAGCAGTAGTGTAATGCCTATGAAACAATGGAGATGTTCATTGGATATTGAGTCTAGAGATGATAAAGGGATAACAACTACAAAACTTTAAGGCTATCTCTAAGGATTTAAGTGCTTAATCTTTAGTAGGATTCATGTCGCTGAACTGTAGGCATTTACCATATAGATGTCTGCATCTGATTTACTTTACATCTCTATAGATAAATAGTCAGTTCTCAGTATATTTAATATTGTACTCTTGTGGGCATCTGAAACAGCTCAAATGAACTGTGCTTTACTGGCTATTACTCTTGGCTAACAGTAGATTAGCTACTGCCATACACAGAAATGTCTTATTATAAATACCTAGGGATCTGAAAAACGGATCTGATCTGTGACCCTCAGGATTTAATTTGAACTTTTGGCCAGCTAGGTGTTTTAGACTCTTCCAAGTTCCTTCTTAGGGAAGAAGGGAATGATGCCAGAATGATTTTTGTCTTTTCTTTTATATACCTTTTACACAGTTCTCTGTATCCACAAGTATTAGCAGTATGCATACTTGCTACCTTTTACTTAGTTTAGTGCTTAGTGTTTTGTAAGTGTTCTGCAGGCCTGAGACTAAACACCCCAGAACTGCAGAGCCAGGGAGACCAAACATTCCTACTATCTCAGGAACCCAAGGTCTCCTGACATGAGGATTCTGTAAACTAGGGGTTAGCCCACTCCAACCTCATTATTGGGCCCCCTTGTTAGATATGCTAATGTGTAAAAGTCTATAACTGGTGTGTATGATGGGCGGGGGGTGTGCATTTTGCCACGCTGTCACCTAGGTGAAGTGGATGCATCAAACAGGATCCTGATTAAAATACTGAGGTAAAGACCCCAACCCTCTCAATCGTGTCTAGCTTCATTTTCCTAACATCAGGAACAGCAGGGAACTATTTTAAACTCCTGACCACTACAGGAACAATTTTGAGAGCTGCTATGCAACAATAGGACTCCTGTTCCCTTAGAATACTATTTTGTTTGGAAGGTTTTCCTGCAGCTCGGTAACCAGAAGACTTTCTGTCCAAGAACTAAACCTTTTCAGCTTTGTCTCCTTAGAGGTTAAAGTTTTGGAATAATTTTGGAATGGCTAAACCTTCTATACTTGTGAATATACTAGCACAATGTAAGTTGTCCTCTTAGAAAAACAGGCAGAATGGAACAGTTTCTCTACACAGCAGGCACACTGATAGCATGCATTCATGTGTAGTATTCAAATGGAACATTCTCAAACCTTTTCCTTTAGTAAACATTTCTGCCACAAAAATAAACATTTTTATGGCTAATCTTGAAGTAACAGGACATAATCAAGGCTATATAAATAAATACTCTAAGCACAAGTTATTTATCGGAAGGGATTGTACACACCAGAATATTAAGGCTGCCCTAGAATTTCCAGCCATATATCTTACTTTCAAAACTGTAACTCTAAAGAATACTCCAGTGAAAATTTCTGTGTCTTTACTGTTTTTATTCAGTATTCACAAAAGAAGGAGAAATCTTGACTCCAGGAGAGAAATTAATGTTTTGTCATTGATATCTATAGCAATAGCATTTTGCCTAATGTATCTGCATTTCAGTAGCATGCCAAGCATTTGTACCTTTTGCTAGGATAGAAAAGAAGTGCCATTGTTCCTGGTCTTTTTCTTCCTCTTTCATGTCTTTTAATTGTATCCTTCCCATTTAAGAATACACTTAAACTATTTATTTCCACTTTCTTTCTCTGATAATCTTTTATGTTATAATGCATGAGGAACATATAAACATATAAATATTGTTCCCTTATGAGCACTTACAGAAAACATCTGAGATTTAGTTTGCTAAGTTAAGATTGTTTCGGAGGAATGTCTACTTTTGTACTTCATAAATAAAAGTTAAAAAATATTCTCAGAGTATCATCTAAGTCAAAATCTTTTTATTTAATTGGTGAATATTTATTACTATAATACATAGGTGCCCCCGTGTACTATCTTTCTGCATATCCTGACTATCAAAAACAATTACTATAGTAAGAGTAAACAGTAACAATAAATATATATGACAATACAGGTTGTAGGTAAACATGAATTTTAAACAACTTGCCCAGTACCTAGAATCAAAACAAAAATCACTAAAGTCCTAATATACTGCTTTAATTTCCGTTATTAAAAAACAAACAAAAAAAAATACAACAACAACAACAAAAAAAAAAAAAAGAAAGAAACCCAAAACCTAGAATGGTCAAACAAATCAGGGAACAACCATCAAACAAAAATTCCAACCAAAAGAAAACCAAACATAACCAGAAGAACATGCATTTACATGACACCTGATAATCTGATAGATTAGGGCATAGGTTTATAATTAGCAAAAATATAAATATTGTTCTGACAACTATCTGTTTTTTTAATAGCAATTTTTTTTACTAAATTGTAACGCATAAATAATGATAAAATTAGACCTTGGGAGGATATGTCTGAGTATGAGTCAGGTGTCATGTGAAAAGGGGAGGTTTCCTCAAACCTTTAGTGTTTAACTAGTCTCTCAGCACCCCATGAAGGCTGAGACCCTTGTGCCTGACCAGTTTCCCTCCATTTCATCCCACTTTGCATTTGCTTACAACTGTAGATTGTGTGCATGGGGAATCATCATGGATTTTTGGGCATGTTAATTGCATTTCATCCAGGGAGTAGCAACTGTATTTAGTCCTTTAACTTCCGCACTGTTAGCGCTTCTATTAGGATATGAATATAACTTCCCAGTTTCCTCTTACTTTATCCCCAGCCGTCTTTGCACTGTCCAGGTAAGAATATCTTCAAGGACAGCAACTTTTTGCTATGCAGCCATGATTGAATCAGTTTTCCTTAGTAGCAGGGAGTCACAAAATAAAGAACAAGATCATAGCTGAGGCCATGAAAGCAAAAGAACAGGACAATGCCCAGGAGTTATAAGCACGGAGTCAAAATGACCAAATAAAAGTTACTGAAGAAACGCAGCACTGAGAGCTGAATAGGATTGGGTTTTAGCAGAGAGCAGAGTGTAAATCCAACATGGAAAAATCTCATATGTGATAGAAGGACAAAGGAGATAGGAGCAAGATAAGGAAATCCCTACAAGAATGGGAACCAAAAGAAGAGTTGTGCCATATTGACATTCCTGGACCTTCTGCAGACCTGCAGTCTGTTCAGATCCACATCTCACCCACAGTGAATCCCCCTTCAGTGGAGAAGGAGGACTGCTTTAATTTACTTGCTATATACTAAAGGTAGCCAGGGTAAGTTAGCAACTTCCAACAATTCCTTCTTCAGATAAGCTGTAAAATAGTGGGGTAAAAGTAAATCCTTCACTCTACGGTAGAAAGAAATAAAGAAAAGACATTTTAAGTCCAAGGGACTCTTCTGAAAAACTACCATAGATTCTAAACTTTCATTTGTTCATTCACCCAATCTCTTCTTGTGTCACTGTAAATAGAATACATTCAACAAAGTGATATCATTCTGCTTCACTAATGAAGCCATGACTGTGTGAACTCTGCTACACAGGAATAGCAGTAATTCTGAGTAACATTTTTCAGGCAGTTATTCCATTCAATATTTAAATTAAAGAAGGAATTCAGTGATTATGGTGCAGATGTAACAGAATGCACTCATTTTACTCTCAATCAACCCTTAATTAACAGAGGATGCAGCAGATAGGAAATAATTGAACTTAATACTTTGTTTCTCTGTTTTTCATTAATGTCATTGTAAAAATTCTATTAATGAGATAATTAATTTTTTTTACCTTAAAAATATCAAATATGCTGGTAAAATTCAAACATAATATCTATTTATTGCTGTGTTAAAAATATTGTGGACCAACAGAACTAAAATATGTTTTTCCCTGTTAATTTTGTGTAATTCAGATAAGCCTTCAAAACCAGTCCAAAAGTCACAACAGAGAGCTCACATCCTGCACCTGTAATGACATAATGACACTTAGGAACTTTGTTTTGTGAAAAGTCTGCTACCTGCCTGGGCTCTGTATTTTGTGAAAATAGAAGAGAACTTTTCTGGAAGCGAGGAAGGATCAAATCACAGCTGAGGAAATATGGATTTTGCACTGTACTGTAACAGATCAAACCATACAGTTCTGATCTCCCTTTCAGGACAGATATGTTCTGGATAACTAGCATAGAATCACAGCTTCTGAAAATGCCACTTTTTCCATACTGAATCTGAACAGATGTAATCACACTGGCTTCTGAACTCTGGTTCTCCCCTTATGTTTGTGGATGTTCTTTTTTTGGAATAGACAGTTTTTGACAGTAGGAAGCTGCTACTCTTGACTTTAGGATCACTGATATACCACAGTTAAATTAGCATTTTATTCAATGTCTCAGTGCAGCAACAAGTTCCCAATAAAAATATCTTCCAATGCATAATGTAGACAAGAGCTCTGAGCACAATTTTTCTTTCTCATACCAGAGGTTTATACAATTATCAGCTTAAGCTTTAATTGGATTTAACTAATTGGTAAACAGGATTTTTCTTCATTAGTTTTATACATGTATCAGTTCCTCATTTAAGGTTTAATTTAAATTCAATATAAGCAACTGGATGACCAAGATATGTAAAAAAGAAAAAAGCAGTGAAAAACCTTGACGAGGCATAACAGTTTCTCCATTTTGGTATTCTTAAAGATGATTATTATTATACGTAATATTATATAAAATACATATTTCTAAGAGGTTATCCTATGGTTATTGGTATCAACATGAAAAGAAATGAAAAAGTCTTTTAATTTAATGTTTATCAAATTTGAAATATATTCCATTCAAATCTGAGAAAATAAATACAAAATTTTAAAATGTGTTTATATTTTTTAAATGGCAGTGTAAAAAGTTTTGTTGTTTATTGCTATAAACTAGTTCCGTGGTTTTACAAAATAATATGGAAGAGTGTTTAAATACTGTAGCAACTTAAAAGAATAATTATTACTATGAATAAATGACCATTCACAAAGCATCAGTTAATTTCCTGCTACAGAAGTACTGCTATTAGAGATATGGGATATTGAACCATGCACTGAGCCCACAGATTTCCATAAAACCCACAGATAATGCTGCAGAGCTTTGGTATTACTTTAAAAAGCTTTTCACGTTTGTCTTTACTGTATTTATAAAGAGGGGTAGTGGAAAATAACGGATGAAAGCAAAGGTGCCACACTCTCTTTTATACATTCTAAGACTTTCCTATGTATTTTAGCAAGATTCTGGCTGTAATCACAGATGTTCTGATTGTACCCATCTCTGTGCCTTTTGTTAAAGCACACATGCGTTAGTAGAAAAGATCTTTTTTCAGTAATGGATTAACAGCAACCTAAATTGTCCAGCCTTGCCCACTTGTCATTTTCCTGCAATGAAAGAGAACAAAGAAATATTCCCCTTACAATAAATCTGTCTCTAAGTGAACATGTTAAGAGTAGATACCGTTTCCATTCTACCTTATGTGTGACGACAAGAAACCTGATGGCCACAACATAATGCTGGCAATTCCAAAACACAGAGACACACATAAAAATTATGGAAATACAAGAAAGAAAAAAAAAATAATAAAAATGCACACGTGAATATAGGAGAAAAGGTTGGCCTAAAGCAGCTAAAGTAAAGATAGGAGACATAAAGCACATGTGAAGAAGGAAAGTTAACACACACTGATAGAGACATTGAAGAAAAACAGAAAAATTAAAACATTCAAAATACCTGGAAGACTATCTTTTTAAATCCATTCAATCATTTTTAGAAACATAGAAAATTTTCACTGGTGTTTTATGAAAATGAACACATTTTTCATTTGGAAGATGCCCAATTTTTGTGTTCAATTGCACATTCCTCATTACAGGTGTCTCTTGCAAGTGAAGTGCTGGGAAGGGAAGCAAGAGACTGACTACTGTTAAGTTGTACTTTCCCTCAATTGTTGTTTTTGTGCAATGATGTTTGCTCTGTGTTACCTGTAACTCAAATGCTTTTCATAGTAACGAGAGATTTTTTGGACACCTTTGCAACCAATTTCAATGTAATATCAAGGGTGTGAGAGAAAGGCTCACCTCAGATTTTCCATCTCCTTTTTTAGGGTTCTATAACTAACTTGGTTTTCAGTCATTGGCTCCTAATCCTGAAGTACATAGAAATTAATTCTTAATATTTTCTGATGGACTTCCTTGTTGAAGACCACTTAAACCCTGTAAAATTCTTATGAATAATTAGCCTTCTATTCACAAGGTTTTTGCTGATGAGATCTTAGATTCTGCTCAAGCCCAAGTTTCTTCATCTTCACTTAGTTCTTTTAAAAATATTTCCAACTGCATATATTTTTAGCATTTCTTTAGCTTCCTGTTTTGACACGATAGTCTTCTCTACAGAGCAGATCTTTCAGTCAAGATACTTTAATATGGTCAAGACAGCGATAATGTTCATCTTTCTCACTTGAAGATTAAGTACATGAAAATTCTATGAGCTTGTGTCATGTTCTCTTCTTGTGCAAGTCATTTCACTACCCTGGAATCCCTGCTATAAGTAGCTGGTAGAAGTGTGGTTTAAATAGGAATGGGCACATTCTGCTTAACTGTTACACACCAGTTTAAATCCCAAGTAATTCCACTGAAGCCACTGGATTTGCTCTGGATTTAATCCATCCTAACTGAAAGCAGAATTTGGCCCTTTGATTCCTGCTGTAACTCAATTGTTGGGAGATTTACTGTTTGGGGTATGCCCTGTACAAGTAACACACTGCAGTGTAGTTGTTGATCTACTTATGAGCAGAGTAAGAGCTTTATAGCTGAAACTTTTGAGTAAAAATAAATTGCAGAAAATTCCCAGCTCGGCTCTAATATCAATTTTCAGGAAGCAAAAATACAGCTTTCCACCAAGTTCAAATGGAGGTAGTTTAGTGCACAATGCTTTCTAATATACTGAATACTCTGTCTGCAACACTCTAAATGGATAGCATGATGATTTGATAGCAAACCTAAAAATTACTTTTCTTAATGGAAAAATGGGTAAAAAAATCCAAACACTTTTGGGTGCTGCACAGCAGCAATTCATCAGCAGAACTGACAGCCAGCAGCCATTCTTATTGACTTCCACAGGTTTTTATAGAAAAGAATTTGAAGGGGGATGAGAAGAGAAAACACTTACCTAGAATATTATTCTATTTTTAAAATGTATTAAAGGTTTAGAAATTACTTGACAGGCTGTATGAATGAGTAAATAGTGAGACAAATGGGGATCTTATATGAAAAATAGAGCAGCACAGTATAAAATATTATAACAATAGAAAATCTTGATAATCACAACAAAAAAAAAAAGATTGGTAAAAATCCATAAAGGAAAGGAATTAACATAGTCTGGGATTAAATTTTCTCCAGTCTAAACTGTTTTCATCAAGCTTACATATGTGTACCAGAGTTACTTCAAATATAGAAAATGGGGATTTATTTCAATTATATGATTTTCTTTGTACAATATTAAAATATTATAATCAGCAGAAAAGAAAATTACATGGAAAATATGAAACATTCTTGTGACATTTCTTAACAAAAGCCACAGGAATTTACACATGATTCAGGAGACAGCTGGGAATGGTCTACTATTATGTTAAATTAGAAACAACAATATCTACTTTTTCCTAATTTATAATTTGGATGTGGATCCCAACAGAAAAAAAAAAAAAAAGCTAGAAATTCTGTAGTGAATTGTAAAATTTTGGAATCTAAATGTGTGTGTGTGTGTGCGTGTACCTATGCACAAATATATATTTGTATATATACACAATCTCCAGCCACTACTTTGTATTTACTATTTGCTCCATCAGCAGTATATATGCTCTTTAAAACCCTAACTCTGTTCTGAAGCTGTTTCATGTTTGTTTTCAAAGACTTCTTGTAAGATATTGGTGGATTGTGGGGATTTTTTTGACAGTAAAAATAAGAAACTACCTTTCCATTTGGGTTAGAACTGAGATGAAATGAGGAATGGCTGCCACCAAGCAGAAAATTTTCTCACTTTATGTGTGCCAGTTAATTACGACACTTCAGAGGCGCTTCTGAAAGGATAAGGCAAGCTGCATAAATTTAGCTGTAATCCAGGCAGGCAAAACTAATTTGCAGGGGATGGCCTTATCTAGCTGCTGCAGCTTTCTCAGAAAATTAACCTTGGATATTTGGGCCCAATTCAGAAAGTGTTTGATTTTTTTTCCCCTTTCCTGCTCTGCATAAGAGAATTTTAAATTCAATACAATACCTGACTTTTAAGAGGCACTGTGAATGCTGTAGGCAGTTCAGAGTTATTACTGACAAGCAAAAAAATATATTTATACACGTACATATATATGATTGTCCTTCAGGCCCATTATGCTGCCTTCTTGCCTGTGCATCAGAGGGTTTATCACCATATGTATGGGTGGGGGGGGTCTTTGGATTAACAGAAGATGCAGCTCATTTTAATGTACTTAGAAAAATTCATCAAAGTTCATTGCAGAATAAGTCATGCATACTGACTTGTTCATTCCACTGGAAATGAAGAAATCCCCATAAAAATAGAAGTTTAATGAAGTGTTTGAGCAGAGTCTTGCTTGTCATTCCAATTACCAGTGATTTAGAATTTTTTCTTGATACACCACTATTAATTGCACTTACTCAGCACAATCAAAAGTTTACCTTAGATATCAGAAGTTTCAGCAATTCATGGATGAAAGATTTAGTTAATAAATGTTGCCAAATCCACCTTAAAATCTTCAAGCGTAACACGGAGTTGTTAGGAAGTGTTACTGACTCCTCAGCATTTTAAAACTTACTTCTTTAAGACTGCTTTTTATTTTACCTAACAGAATAGAGTTCACAGCCTGACCCCCACTCTGCCCAGGCAATATTCACTGTAAGAAAGCATAAAAGCATAACCACATAACATTTTGCTCCTACAATTTGACTGATTTAATGCCACTGAAGGTTTTGTGACCAAAAAAATTTATATTAGTTTGGTCAAATCTGATCATCCAAAAATATGCCTAAGATTATTTGGAAAAAAAATTCTTTCAGTATTTTTAGGCAACTGACTCTTTCTTTCTCTATTTTCAGAGAGGTATATACCACCTTTACTCATTCCCATCTAAGCTTGAGGACTTAAAATAGGACACAGAAGGATATTAAATGTCATTTAGGTCACTTCCCTGCCTTCTGTCTTCACTGACAAGGCTTGCAAATTTGAGACAGCCAAATTCATACTGGCTTAAGCTAACTGGCTAGTTAAAGCCCATTAACTCTTTTGATGTTCAGCAGTACATTAATCATGACAATATCTTTTAAATACATGCTCATTTGTCATTCTACTTTGATTAGGCTCTTGAAAATACAGCTAGCTTTCAAAAGGATCTACAGATGTCATGCATGTAATTCTGAATATTCCTATCCAATGTAGAAAATTGCATGGCAATGCAGTCTTCCCACTTGCTCAGAATTTTGCCAGCTTTTAACAACCAAGTGCTATTTATGATCAATGCAACAGAGGCTAATTTAGCACTGTCCTTCCCATCCAGCTTCAGTACTCCCCAAGATACCTTTTGTTCTTGCATCATGTCACTACAATTTTATGCTAATGTCAAGATAATGAGTAGCTGTCAATTGATCCTGATTTTGGCTTTCAAATCAATAATAAGACTTCATGTAAATATAAATGACAGCATAACCAGTCTATAAGAAAAGATTTTTCCTTTCATTATTCTAATTATCACTGTCATTATGTTTTTATTACTATTTAATTATTACCACTGCAAAAATTTGCAATGTGTCAGCTACTACCCACTCACATTGAAAAGTCCAATACAGCTTATATTGAAAGAGATATACATTATATGAAAGACAGAAGGGGGACAGACTTACAGGTAAATACAGACTTACAGGTAAATACAGACTTTTTCTTAGGGAGTAGAAAGAGGTTCAGATTTAAATGTTCATACTGCATGTACAAGTAAAAATGAAAAATGATAAACCTGAGGTTTGAAAAAAAATGCTACAAAAAACTATGGACAACAAGCCTAAAATGAAAATTGACCAAGGTGTCTGACCAGTAGAGCACAGCCAACTTCCTCCTTCAAAGAGAGTTTTTACAATTGTATTCTTAAAGCAAATCTTAAATTGCTTCAATTTCTGAAAGTATTCCTTCTCTCTGATGGTTTATATTATGTTAGTCAATACATCTCTTGAAAGTACAAACATTCCACTCAGGGAAAATAAAAATCAGGGCCTAGCTGCAAGAGATAGAAAGATATTGATCTTCAGAATTTTGTTGCTTCAGTCTTTACCAGATACTCAGACACCTAATTTACCAGGTTTTTTTTGTATAGGATACACAAAAATTGGAGCCAGATATTCAGGTGAAGTGTAAATACCAGTATTAACATACAACAAAATTAGGTAGCTGGTTCATCACACATGCATGAAAGTGTCAGGAGTATTGTCAGTGATTTCTCATATTTTACCCCTTTCCTGTGTAATGAATAGTCAGGGTTTGTAAAAGCGTTTTCACTACATAGTCTGAGGACTATTATGTATAGGAGCCCTAGGTAGGTATTTCCAGATTTCTAGACTTTAGTAGAAGTCAAAATCAGAACACAGACAAATGTCCATATTCAGCATTAATTTCCATTTCTTTATGTGGAAATTCCTATTCTGCATAACCTTGAAACATGCTCTCATGTTGCTAAACATTACACGTAAGATTCAGTTAAATGCTGCCAGGCATCTCCTAAGTTACATATATAGACTTACAAAATAGTCAATGGAAAGAAAGAAGCATCTCCACTGATACGTACTCACTGAGATATAAATCTGATAACAAGCTTATTTCATGATTCATCTTTTCTTTCACAACTAAGAAAAAATTTCAATTATAAATTTATCATGTAAATAACTGAAATTGAGCATGCTGAATCATAGCCTAAATACTCTTTGCATTTTGTTATGTGTCAGTATCTGAAGTGTTATTTATTTTTCAGCTAGTCGAGGAAAGGTCAGAGATAAAACCACTAGAAATACTTGGAATGATCAATACTCATGAAACTGAACCCCAAATGAAAGAATTCTAGCATGTATTTTGAATATTTACCTAATCTAGCATGATCGCAACCAATTATGAGCCTTCACAATGAGAGTCTTCAAGATGGGACACAATAATACCATAGAGATCCAGTGTGACTGGACTAGCATTAGCATTAGTCACCAGCACAAATGGCTCAAGCTGTGCTGATAAAAAATTCATGGTAGAATCTGGAGTCACCAACACAGCATTTATCATTCTCTGAGTGAGGAGAGTAACTACAAGACCATACCTTTATGAATCTCAAAACACATCTTGGCATGTCATTTGACAAATAAAAAATATGGTTAAAAACACGGCAAAGTTATTTAATTTGAGGAAGACTTGTGTTATTGGTCACTGCACAGACTACATTAGACTTGGAATATTTCCATTTTGTTGGGATTTTCAGTATCTTGAGGTTGTAGAGGGAAGGTTTTAATTCCAGTATTCATTGCATAGTTTACACACACAGTCAAAAATCCAGGTGAAATGGGCATCTTTATAATTTTATTTAATACACTCAAGGCCTTTCCAGTTATCTAAAAGGCAGAACTGGGGTTAAAGAAAAAAACAAAAAAAAAATCCACTCAGAATCAAAGAGGAATTCCAGCAACATAACAATGCAAATATGTTCAAGGTTGACAGACAAGTTCATATAAAGGCTCCTCAGGGAGAGGAGAAACCCTACAACATAGGTCTGTGAACATGCTACTTGTTAGTTCAGGTTAGGGCAAAGATAGAGGATACAAGAAACTGTTCAAGTGGTCAGAGTTTAAAAAAATCAAAGTCAAAAAGGAAAATGTGATCAAATGCATTAGAATAAACTGAGTAGCAGTTGAAGGTATAGATGGAGCATAGTCTATCACACTTGCCAACATAGGTAAATTATATTTGAACTAAGACACCATTACGAATGTCTCAAGATGCTTTTCAAGGAATAAGCCAGACTATAGAGTCAAATATTACAAAATAGTGTGGAAATTAAGGACTGATCCTCAGAAAAATCATGCCTCTATATCTATAGCTTGTAAAAATTATTTTTATTGTACCGTTTTTATGTATTTTATTTTTTTAATTCAGGTATGCAAATTCCCTGTCTGTGTATCTTGACCATGTGGATTTGCCATAAGGTAAAGAGAATGTGTATGTGTGTCTTGCGCATATTGAACAAATAAACCAGCAAATAACAATTGATTTTGTTCTTTATCTCTATTTTTTTTGTCTAATGGAAAAAAGAAGAGAATACTGAATATATTTTCTTCCTCACCCTAATTTTCCTTCTTCCATTTCTTTTTCCACTTTGCATTATTGAGAGCTGCCAATAGTACATTAATTTCCTGAATAAATGATCCGTCAGTGTTTCTCAGAAAGAATATGAAGAACCAAGCTCTTCCTTATTTTTCACTTCAATAATTACAAATCTACCCATCTTTTCCAATTATTTCCCTTTCAGATTAGGTTTATTCTATCTTCCAGTAAATCCTTTACACACAGAGTTAGCATTCATTCTTTTCTGTCATTCAGACTAGTCTGTGGTAAAGGCAGTTTTGCTAATGAAATGTCAAAACACCAAATGGTTACTTTTTAATTTAGCCCAAGGTAGAATGTTGTAGTTTAGAGCCAGTGACCCATTGCTAAATTCAATTTCCCAACTGTTTAATTAATTTATGTATCCAATATAATGATATTTAATTTGATATGCACATTCAAGATATAGTGTACACTTCTAAATCCTTACTATGTTACTAAAAACTACTAATACCATCTTTTTATTCAATAAGGTTTTTTTAATTTTGTAATTTTATCCATTATATTGTGTTTCCCAGAAGACCTAAATAAATACGCTATAATTTCAAAGAAACATTAGAAAAGATAATAGCCTTTTAACGCTTTTTTTTTTTTTTTGAGCGGTGGAGGGAAGAACAAGAATGGGGGTTTACCTTGGGTTGAGATATTGCATAATGTGATCATGAAAAAGAATCATCAGGATGTTGGGAAACCAGTAGAAAGCAGTCTGTGTGCTCATTGTACTAGGCAGAAAGGCATTCCAAGGATAAATGTTTTACCTATTGCAGTCTCATGAAGAGCTTTGGTTCTGTGCTCTAGGACCATGAAGGAAAAGGAATGTTTTACTATGGGATTAATCACAATTAAAACAATAAATAACAGAATTCCACACTAATCTGTGTGTCAGAAAATAAAATTACCCCAAGCTGTAAAAGTAACAAAAGAATCAGAGAAGTCTGGTTTGATGGGTAAATGACACTTGCTACATCCTAGAAGCATGATGAAATACTTTGTTATTATAAAAGCTCTTCCCAAAATCATTACTCCCATGTAGTGCATGCTTCTTACAGTAGACAGTCTGTACAACAGAATTTACTTTTTGAGTAGATACAGAGACCAGTGAAAGGAACAAACAAATTATGTTTCACCTTCTGACTATTGTGAGAGAGAACACTAAGCCTCAGCGGGACTGCAGTCTAACACTTTACCTACTAGATTCTGCTTTCCCTTTTCCAGCAAAGGAGGTTAAAATTCCAAGGTTAAAAGAAAGTGAAAATTCCTGTAATTATTATTTTTACAGCCTCTCTGGTTATAAGATGAAGAATTTGAAATGTCCAAAGGGGGAAATCCTGAATTACTTCGACTGGTTCAGCTAGTGACATAACATTGCAGGCAGCAACACAGCCAAATGACAAACACAGAGCACAGTCTATTTACTGCAAACCCAGGACCTCACAACACTTTAACAGTAATCAAGGAGAGCACGTTTCATCCAGAAGCCCTCTAGTGAGTGAAATGTAGGAGGCTATACAAGCCCCAGAGTCTTGGCCAAGTTCTACACTAAAAACATTAATTGCAGAGTCAATCTACTGCATTATTCTTCACTCCTTGGTCAGCACTGAGTATCTACATTGCAACATCCCCTCGGGATTTTTGGTTACTAACGGCCACTCCACTGTTGAATGCAGGAGCAATGTAACATCTGAAGTGGAATTCATCTCACCTACCTTTAGACATTTAAAAGCTAAACATCTAAGCCTGAACTGGAGAGAAACAGGCACCTCTAGAGGGCAATTCATTTGACCTATCTCAGATGCCTATTTTAGTCAGAGATGAATCACCCTCTAGAGACGCCTAGATTTCTCTGTTGACTATAAAGGAAGCCTAGGGCAAGCAGTTCAGTGCTAGACTTCTGACTTTCAGACATATAATTTAGAAGAGATATATCCCACTCACTGTAGTGATAAGGTTCAGTTTCCACACTTAATCACTCATGCTGTTTTCAGTTTCATGAAATACCCAAGAACTCATCTCTAAGTATTCCTCTTTTTAATTTCTATTTTAGGTTGTTGGTTTCTTCCTAAACACTTACTGGTTTTAATTTTCACTCCGTTTTTCGTTAAAAATGCTTGTGTCTAGAAAGTTCATTGTTACCTCCCCATATTTCACCTTCCAAAACAGATGTCTCAGTGCTAAGAGCCAGAGTGCATAATAAAATTACTGTATTTCATCCAGCTGTTATTCTTTCTTAAGATTTTCTTTTGGCCTCCAAGATGTCTGAAGCCTCACTTTTCAGGTCTCTATAATGGAAATAAATTATTGTCTTTCTCTGTTTAGCTACTGATTTAATAAGATTATTTGTTCAGCATTGTATATGATACGAATTAAATCCTTAAAACTGATGTCAAGAATTTAGAAACCAGAACTAGTGCTTCAATTGGATTTAAGATTCTTCTGGTCTAGAGGTCTGACATTCCCACACCAATTTTCTACTAGTATAACTCCATTGACTTCAGAAAAACCTTTACAAATGTACAAGAACTGAGAGAAAAGATAACCACAGGTTTTTGCTAGACAGTAAATAATTGCTGTTGTTAATTAATTGTTTAACTTTATATTCCCCATTTTCAAAATTCTTATTTTATTAAGAACCATTTTATTTGACCAAAAAGGTAGATAATTCCACCATTACTTGTTAATAGTACCACAGATTTGTGGTAGGTTTTTTCTTTGACTCTTGGGAAAAGTCTTTGTTAGTCAACTGTTTCACAGAGCTGTAAATTGATATAAACAGTAGCTTATGTTGCCTCAGGGTTTAAATTCAAGTATTTTAAAGAATTATTTAGCATGTGTTGTAGTTTTAGTCAAATCAAGAGTTCTTTTATTAAAATATATATCCATATATTTAAACATCCTTTCAGTTACTTCAAACATTTAAACTGAGGATTCTTAATGTAAAAGTTTTATAACACAGACGAAGTGCAATCAACATAAAAATAATTTGACAGCCTTCCACATTGCTGAGTAAATGAGGCGTAACCTTAAATATGAAACATAGAGGCTGGTGATTTCTTTAGACTGTATTAGAGAATTTATGACACTTCCTTTGGGAGAGGAACATTTTTCAGGAAAGTTTATCCCATCTCCCATAGGCACAGCAATTTCTTCCTAAATATTCTTAGATTAGCAGCATGAGCAGGAGTTTTTCTTCTCTGTAGATGTCAGAACTGCAACCACAGAAGTAAATTTTGTGTGAGAGTGTAAGTACTGGAAATGTTTGGCCATTGTTTTTCACATCCACTGCATGAACTTGACTGAGTCAACTGGTGTCTACTGTTTTATGCCCTAATAGTTATGCTGCAGACCTAATCCTAGAAATGCTGAACAGTGTCGAAGTACAGGTGAATTTTCCCACCAGTGGACTTTAAAGACATGCAACAAAGTTTTATTCTCATTAATCATTGTGAAGCCATTTCCCATGGTTTCACAACTTCTTTTTCTGAGCATGGAGTGCTTGAAAGAAACAGCAGCTGGGAGAACAGAGTTCATATGACTTAGCTGGTAGATATTAGGGCTGGGTCTGGCCTTTTATTTTTTGTTAGAGAAGCATACTGGATTTGAAACAGGATGTATAAATATGTTCTAAATAATTTACATTTATGGATAGTACTATAATTTACAAATGACTATTAAATAATTTATAAATAGTGCATATATTTTAAAATATTATGATAAGTGTACATTTACTAAAGCTTTCCAGATTTAAATCAAGGTAAGGCTTATAGGGCAGAAACTCCAGGTTTCTTAAGGTATTGCAGATCAAGAAAAAAATGTCACTAATATAAGCTGAAGGTACAGTAGTCTATTTTAAAAAGCTCTCTCAGGACCAGTGCTCAGTTGCTTGGGAAAACAGTGAAGTTCAAACCAGAAGAATTTAGGTCTGAGAGACTGTTGTGTCTTTAAATAAAATAAACCAATGCATAGTTTTCTTGATATTTAAGACATCCCAGTAACTGTCATTCAGTAGTGTGAATGAAAATTCCTGCAACCAGAAATCAGGGTATTTCCTCTCAGTTAAGTCTCCAGGGTACAGAATGAAAATTCTCATTCTCTCTGACATTATTGGTGTGCTACTCATTGGTATCACTTCAGGAAACAGGATCAAGATTAATATCTTGCTCCAGAGACACCCCGATTATTTCTTAGGTATTTCAATGCAGTAGATTCTGGATTCTGCTTCCTAGTTTTGTGAATGAGTTCTTTAAGGACTTATAATCTTCTTTAGGGGTGGAAATAGGGAAGCATATCCACACTGGACTCAGACATCTTTTTAAAAAGCCTAAAAGCCCATTTTATGTGCATGCTGATCTTTTAATGTATGTTAAACATTTTTGGGAGGCATACTTTTACCTAGGTTTTTGCCTTTTAAAAAAATTCCTAAATACAGTTCTCAATTAAGTGTAAGTATAAAAGAAGCAGCAGGAGTTTAGGATAGAATAAAAATTAAAAAGCCTTCACTCAGCCGTGTTAGGTTGTAGACAACCTCACCCCAGGAATTTGTAGAAGCTGAGAGTTCTAGTTTTTTTTAGGCATATATTTTGTCCAGCTTCACATAGATCCTGGGCAGTGTAGCTATTTTATACAGTAAAATGCAACATAATTCAACTGTAGACCTAGCCTAAGAGATTTTAAATGTAAGGACAACACATACTTATAGTGACTAAAGATAGAACTTTAAAATTATGTGTTTAACAACAAATTAAACATTGCTGATCTTTCTGAACGTCTGCAGAAGGATTTAATCTGGTTGCAATAGCTCAGATTAGTTCTCTTAAGTGTAACTATGCAGACAAAGGCCAAGAATGAAACAGCTATAAATTCAGTTCAGTTCAGGGGCAAAAACATGAGGAAGCTTTTCAAAAACTTCTAAGACAGCAGATGGAAAAATAATGTTGTGATAGAACACAAAATGAAGCAGTATTTTTGAACTATTGCATGTACACTTGTTAGTAGAAGTAGAGAGAAAAATCTAAAAGAACTTGTCATTGCTTCAGCTTGCCATTTAAACATGATAATTACAGAGTAATTTATCACTGTCTCACAATTTAAAGTAAATCAAAGTGAATTTATGCTCTGAACACAAATGTGTCAGAACTTCACATCAAGCAATACCTTTTTCATTACATGGAAGCAGATGTTGGCAGCAATCTCAGCAACAGAAAGCTACCTAAGACAAAAGCACTAAAAGAACACCAAAATATGAGATTACTATCACCAAGTGTATTATTTCTTTCAATTTATCATTTTATGGCACTTCTTGCTTCTTTTATATCAAAAAAATTTTGAGTTTGGAAAGTCAGGGACCAAAATGCATGGTTACAACTATACAATTTTTTTGAGGTTTATAGATAATTTCAGCCTCGTGTTTATTACTTTATTGTTGACTTGCATGTTTTACTAACTATCCCTTTGGATATCCCTTTGAATCCTAGAGGTCAATGCCAAAGTGAAAAAGTATGCCCAAACAAAGTAAAGAAACTCAGAGAGGAAGGGAAATGTGTGAGTTTGTTTATGTGTGTATCTGTGGTTGCACACGAGCAGACTGCTCTTATTCTTTGCTGTGATTCTACACAAACCAGGTGAAGATTGTAACAAAATATTTATATAAACACACACCCATACATACATATATTTGTGCATGAAAAATTTTACCTAGCCATATATATTTTGAAAGTTGATTCAGATTTTCTCATCTTGCCCATTTTTAAACATCATTATGACCTCAGCAAAGGAATGTCTTTGGTTCTGTACTTAACAATTTTACAGTTGTTTTAGCCAATTGAATGACTAAAATAAAAAATTCAGCTGATATTTATATTTTGTCTCTTGATAGAAGAAAAGGACTTTAACAGATTAGGAAACTCAAGCAGTTAAATCAAATAACATTTGAAGGCAATAGGAAAGATTCAAAATTCCCTTCCTGCAATTTCTCTCAGATCTCTCTTTCATATTAAGCACCTGAAGTCTCTAATGAAGAAGACAAACAATAGTAATTCTTTCAGTGAGCCCCAGGTCTCCTACTTAGTGATGATGATCTATTTGGGATGGAAGAAAGGAGAAAAAACAAGGCTGTTTTTTCTAAAAGGAGAAAAATAGACTGTTATAGAGTAACATGGTGGAGGGAGATAGGGTTGGGGTCTGCAGATATATTCTATACAGTGTCAGAGAATAAATAGCACAGAATAGGAGGGTGTAATGTGGAATTAAAGCATCTTGCTGTATGCATGACCAGTCCAATGTAATTCTGAAAGCTGCTGCTGCTGCAGTCTCCCAGCCAAACTGACCCCAGTGTTTCTTTCCAATGTATGGAAGAGGTTTTGTTGGCTTTCGATGACATAATACAACCTTAGGAGTGGTTCTGAGCCAAGCATCTGAAGGCTATATGCAATGTTTTACTTGGAAGGGACAGTAAAGGGTCATACCAGCCCCTTCTCATGGATGTGAATTAGTCTTTGTACTGAATAAACTGGGTGACTTTGGGGGCAAAAATGTGTAAAATCACAACTAAAAATATATGAAAATTCTGCACTGTTAAGGTTACTTTAATTCTATTATTTCTAAACTCTTACATGTCTAACTTGATAATCTTAATTACTCTTTCCTTTATGGCATTCATAAAAATTCACTGTGCTATAAGCTATGACAAAACATAGTAATACATTTCAGTTTTCTTTTAGTCATATAAAGACACATTGCAAAATATCTCTCTATGGGATAGATAAAATAAAAATTTTAATGCCAAATGCTTTTTCATGCTTTTGTGAAAATGTTTGGTGGGGGAGTGGGGTATAAAGTGAGAAAGAGAATGTTTTTTGTTTTGTTCTGAATTGAAACAAAGGTAACACATATATTCCTTACAACCCTAAAAATGGAAAGCAAGCATACTGAACTATTAAAAAAAATATAGACAAACATCTATAAATGAAAAAGAGAAAAGAGTGAAATGAGATGTGACTACTTCTAAGCACAGGGATTTTTAGGCAATATATTAATTTTCAATAGTTGTCAGAGAAGCAAATGTTCCAGAAATACAGGAGCTGAAAAATTATCCATCATCTCTCTTGGTGAAACAAGACCTAGCTACAGGATGAAGTACAATGAAGTTGTAAGTTGACAGTGTGGGCAAGGTCAAAATGCTGTGCAGTTTCAACAGCCAAGATGAGAAGCTTGTCTTTTCTTTTACCCAGCATTTTAAAGAGTAATCATTCCAGTTTTCTTAAACTTCTCACTATGACTGTCTGGTATGTTAGTACAGAGATTACGCTTAGAAGCAGAAAATTTCTACAAATGAACTGCATTAATTTACATCATGCTTCCTTTTGTCTCCAGGAAAATTTTTACTCATACCTCGCCAAAACAGGACTAGTCAGAAGCTCCTTATAGGTTTAGTGGGTTTTTGGTTGGAAATATTAAAAAAAAAAAAAAAGGAAAAGTTAGAATTTTAAAAGTGTTCCATTTTTACAATAGTTAGAATAAGGCCTTTTGACACAGCTGAAACTTTTAAAATACCTTGTTGTCTCTAAAAGCATTTCTTAAAATTGAAAATGTTGACTTTAATACATTTATTTTAAATGAAATATAAAATTAAAATGTCAAAGCAAAAATTATAGTTATCATTAGTGTTTGGAGAGAAATATTTCTTTAAATTCCATTCAAAGAAAAAATTTTAAATATTTCCACCTCTTGTATTTTTTCTCAACAGCTATTAAGTACCAGCAGGCCAGAGCTCCAGCTTCCAGACACTTTTCAAGAATGTTATGCTACTTTATAACCTTTTCCATTGAACACAACCTGTATAGATAAAATTTTACCAACAAGTGAATAATAAATGTTAAAATGAGGAAGTGATTAATTTATTTTCAGACTATGAAAATTGATTATTTACTTTCCAAACAACAAATTCTTGTACCACGTTTAGAGTGCGGTAGGGAAGAGCTTCATCCTTACTGTCCCTTTTTGTGGCAGCTCTCTGGAAACATTCATTTTATCCTACTGGTGACTGCTGCTGAAGGGATAGCAGCTCTGCTGGCTCCTTAGCCAGTTTCCATGGAGAAGAGCTGAGCTCAGATAGACAGCATTCACAGGCACTTGTTGTATTTATCAGCTCTTCAATGAAGATCAGAATATGCAGCACCATAGCACAAGAGAGATATGGAGCTCCTGGAGTGGATTCAGCTGAGGGCTAAGAAGTTGGTCTACAGGCTGGAACCTCTCCCTTACAAGGAAAGGCTGTGGGAGCTGGGCCTCCCCAGCCTTGACAAGAGGTGGCTGAGAGGGGACCTCAGTCTCTATCAGTGTCTGAAGGTGGGACACCAAGAGGATGGAAAAAGCTCTACCTGGTGCCAAGCAACAGGCAAGAGGCACTGAGCCAGAACTCACGCACAGGAAGTTCCACCGGAACATGAGGAAGAGCTGCTTTACTCTGCAGGGTTCCATGCACTGGAACAGATTGTCCAGAGGGCCTCTGGAGTCTCTGTCACTGGAGATATTCAAGAACTGTCTGAACACAATCCTGTGCCTTGTGCTCTGGGATGGTCCTACTTGAGCAGGAAGGCTGAACAAGATGATCCATGGTGATCCCTTCCAACCTTATTCAGCCTGTGTTTCTGTGATATATTAACTAGCTGTTTAAATTCTCTTGCAATGGATGCTTTTACAAATACAATTAAACTCAACCAGTAGGTTTCTAAATTCTGGTTTTTTTCAGTCTCTAAAGAGTCTAGTGCCGAAAAAATAGTTCAAACTTTACAGTGATTATTGCTTGAATAAGTTTCAGTTACTTATTAATTTACTGAAGTACTGAATCCCCTGATTTAACGCAGATAATTGTACTTAGAATGAAGCTGTTGAAGCATTTGAGTATGGATTTCTCCCATGAGCAAGGATTACAAAATTCAACCTTTACAAATTAGCATATTTTTGGGGTTTGGTCTTTTCACTATTGAAATATAAATATAAATTCTTCTCAGAAATATGAAAATATAATTGTATGAACAGAGCTATATTGTTTTAACGTGCATTTGATAACTGTGAATAATATTAATTCTCACTGGCAAAGCTAGTCAGTGTATGCTTCATAAGGCCTGCTGTGATATCAAAAGTGATTTAAATAGGATCACCCAGAAACTGATAACCTCATGGGTGAGATTAGCTGCTGCTAAACCCACAACTAATACCCAAACTGCACTTTCTTTTTATGCCCTTGGAATAATAATATTTCATTGGATTTTTTCTGAATCAGAAATGACAAAGGAAATACACAGTCAGATTCTCTTCCTTACAGATAACTTTCTCACAAGGTAGAAGAATGTTTATGCAAATAAAAATAAAGATGCAATTATTGTAGCATTCACCCAGAAAATAGTGTATGGCACGTAACTAGAGAATTCCAAAAGCTGATGCTAATGTATATACTAAACCAGGAAGAGTAAATGTTATGCCATAGGAAAATTTTTCCCTGATAATAAAATGAAATAGAAATTTTATTTAGGTCAGTAAAACACAACAATGTGAGATATATGCAATCTGTGAGATCAAGTACAATATTCAGAAAGAAATTCCAAACAAATATCATGCATTAGAGAGTTGTTAATACAACAAACAAGTTTCAAGTTTCAAAGCAGCATTTTCTGGAAGGATAAATATTTACTATTATCAACATGCTATGCTTTAAGTGCCACTTCCCTATCTGTTTTGTATTGTGTCACATGAAATATATATATTTTCCTGAATACAAACATAGATATTCCTCATCTCAGTTACTGGAAATACTCTCTAAGTAAATGACAAGAGAGCCCTACTACTTGGCCTGCATTCTGCCTCTTTTAAGCTTGTCAGTCTACATCTCACTGCTACATGGAGATTGGAGAAAACCTTGAATTTAAACAATAATATGATACAAAAACTAAGTACCACACAGCCACTCGCTCACTGCCCCATCCTGCCTGTGGTGGGAAGGGGAGGAGGATCAGAGAAAGTAAACCCTGTGGGTTGAGATAAGAACAGTTGAATAACTGAAACAAGGTGAAATAATACTATAAAAACAAAAACAGTAATTGTGATGAAAGGGAGTCAACAAAGAGAAATAAATCCCAAGGAAGGCAAGTGAGTAGCAATATAACTACTCACCAGCAGCTGACCAATGCCCAGCCTGTGTCACCCCCCCACCCTCAGCAGCAACTGGCCCCTCCTGGCAATGTCCCCCCAGTTTATATACTTTTTATAACATTCTGTGACATGCAATATCCCCTTGGATGTTTGTGTCATCTCTCCTGGCTATGCTACCTCACAGTTCCTTGAGCACTGCCTCACTGGCAGAGCAGGGGAAATTGAGAAGTCCATGACTGAGAGTAAGCACTGCTTAGCAACAATTAAAACATCAGTGTGGTATCTACATTTCCTTCATACAAAAGACAAAAACACAGCAGCTGGAAGAAAATTATACCAGCTTTTACAAGCTACTAGAAAAGAATTAACTCTATCCTTGCTGAAACCATGACATAATGAAAGATTTCTTCATCTGAATTTGCTTTTGGAAGTATTTGGACGTTTAATGAGAAAGAGATGTGTAATTTGGAATAGAAAAGTGTTGGTCATTAATAACTAGTACTACTGTAAGTTGTAGATTAATATGGTTATACTCAAACAGAAATAAATTAGGGCCACTTTTTAGCTTTGCTTAGCAGACTGCTGCAATTTCATTTTGGTTTGTTATTTCCAGGTTTTAAAAATCTCAACCAACTGTGACAACATTTCCCTATGACTTTAAATTATGCTGGGAACACAAAATAGTTTCCCTTCCAGTTAATTCTCAAACCTTCTTGAATAAACACAAGAGGTTTGTCTCAGTATAAACTGATGTTGAGCTAGACTAACAGCTCCCATGCCAATTCTCATCTTTCTGGCTGCACAGATGGAGTGAAAGGACTTCCCTGTGGGTTTTGGTAGCTAACATAATCAGATCACCTAACACTTGTTCCAAATTTTTGTAAGAGGATGTTATCTCCTCCTAAATATAATTACCCATTCAGAATTCCTCTGATTATTTCTTAAGAAATGCCTATAATTTCCACTTTTTCAATTAAGTATATCAAATATTGTAGCAGCAAAGTGGGTAGTACCATGTCTAGTTATTACTAAACTTGTTTCTGTTAAAAGATCTTATTTTCATTTCTTTGGAGACAAAGAACTAGACAGGTAAACCGGGCAACAAAACATGCATTTTTTTCACTTAAATTAAGATTTGGGGAGGGAAAAAAAAAAATAAACAAACAAAATAAAACCAACAAAAAAACCCACAAAAAACCAGAAACACACAGATCTCACAGGTCCAGATGTGCAGCTGTGAAAGTCAGTAGTTCACTGTCTTTCTGAGGGTCTAAGCTGATTTATGCCAGCTGAAAACTTGGCTTGGCTCAAAAAGCTGGATAATCAAAGATGTCAGTCTACTCTGAAAACTTTCCTTAAATAGCAGTTAGTGTAATCTAGGCGGACTTAGAATCTACTCCCTCATCCATATAGTTTCTTACTACCTTAGAAACACAAAAAGCAGATATACTTTTCACTTCATTTTCAACACATCTCAAAAGGAGGCCCGCATCCTTTCTCACGATGTATCAAAGGAACAGAAAACGTTCTTAGTCTGAAAAGACAGCCAAAACAAGCTGAATAAATGCTTAAACATAGAATTCTGTTTAATTTTTATTTGTATTAAATGAGTGGAAAACTCTAAATCCCAATCATCAGTAATGCTTTGCTTAATTCACCACTGTACTACTTCAGACACATTCCACTGAAGTTACGAGAAACCTACATCACTGTAAAGTAAACCATCCTTCATTCAAATCCTCTAATGTCTGCCATCTCTGATATTTACATGCCTACTGAATTTTGATACCTATAATGAACTTTTGTTTAATTATGTACATATAGAAACAGTCATTTACTGTGCCCTTCTGTGGGTCTGCGCACACGCTCAGTTATATACACCCTATCTGGGTACACACACTGCAATAAGCTCTCTGTGCTTGGTTCTTATCAGATAATTGTTCAAGTGTAAACTGCTTCCCATGTCATATTTTAGCAGGTTGCTAAGGATATTTAACATGCTCTGAAGCTGCCTATTTTTGGCTCCACATTGGGAGTCTATAATATAATTTTTTTAATATACTTAATGCTTTATATGTTGTGCTGAAAATAAGTATTTAATTTGCACTTCAGTTTACAGGCATTTATTGTACAGTAAGAATCAATTGACTACAAGGACCCTTTTTATGATTTAATCCACTCAGAACATTCAGTTGCTATCACAATTCCTCAAAATTGCATCAATAATAAATATAAAAGTAATATATTATTAGTAATGGGTATCTAAATGACATGAAATAAGATATATAAAGTTAGCCATCAATTAGCCTATATTCTTAGTGTCAAAATGTATTTAAATTAATTTAGTTTTTCACTAATTAATTCAAATCAGATTTACTTTCTTGGTTTGTGAGACAACTAAATTCCTAAAGAAGGCTTTTAGCTTTACTGTGTGAATAATGGAAGCATAGCTATCGCCAGAATTCACATGCATCTCAATTCAGCAACATTGGATTTATAATACCATCTCCTAAAACACACATACAAATAGCATACCAGATTTGCCTTCAAAAATCTATAGGATTCCATAAACCTGATAAAAAAATGTACTGGAGTAGGTCAAAATTTAAATCATTGAAACATTTAAATTTTTTAAATCATGAATGTTTATCCAATTGGATATTTAGTTGCACTGATGCTGCATTTGCAGGGGAAGAGAGACAGAGAGCTACATAAAGTTGTAAAATGAAGGACAGGGATGCTGAAAGTACTGTAAGGTTACCCCTCTAGCCTCCCCAGTTACGTGGCTTCAATAGGTGTGATGCAAATTAAGATGATAGGTGGTGATAACTTGTGGTTGCTGAAGTAGAAACTTGGAGACCTGAAAAAGCTTGAGAGAATACTGGAGAATTCAGCATTAACAAAACGGCATTTTTTTTTTAAATTTATGTCAGCCTCCCAAACATTAAGATGAAGGTCATAGGGTCTAGTTGCTTTTGACAAAGTAATTAGATTGAAGCCTAACAGAAGCACAAAAAGCAAATGAATTGACATTTTCAGAAACACATTTTCCACTTTCCCATGCACAAAGCTTATTTTGCTGGAGTGAAAATCCATTCCTGTGCCATCTCTTCACCTTAGCTTTTCCCCCACATCAGCTCAAATGCAGAGGCTTCACATACTGTCACAAGGGTCAGCATACATATGCTATTTCCTTTGCCAATCTTGAGAACAAAATCCAAAAATCCATTTTTCAAATCAGCAAGTCCTATTTTATGGCCCGAGAAATGTGAGGATGTTGCAGATGAAAACTGAATTCCTCAATCTACAGTCAGAAACCACCAGGCAAAACCTGCAGAGTTAAAAGAACATATATCTCTCTTTGTAGCTCAGAAAGCAGCTCAGACATCATCTCTGTACCAGTAGGAATATCCAGATAATTTAAGAGGCTGACTTAAAAACAGAGTACTGCAGCTACTGAACCCTTAAGTCAAGGACTGAATGACATTTTTAAAGACTGCACCAAAAATGTACAGTTGACCAGAGACCTACAGGAAGGCTATACTGATAATTGTTTATATAATTCTTTTTGACAGTTGATCATACAGTCATAGAATATCCTGAGCTGAAAGGGACCCACAAGGATCATTGAGTCCAATCCCAGCCCTTTAGAGCACCATACTCAAGAATCACACCATGGACCTGTGAGTATTGTCCACACTTGAACTTTTTCAGGCTTGAGGTGTGACCACTTCCCTAGGGAGCCTGTTCCAGAGCCCAGCCACCCTCTGAGGGAACTAAATTTTCCTGATATGCAGCCTAAACCTGCCCTGACATAACTTCAGGCCACGCCCTTGAGTCCTCTTATTGATCACCACAGAGAAGAGATCAATGCCTGCCCCTCCACTTCTATTTGTGAGGAAGCTGTAGAGTGCATTGAAGATCCCCCTCAGTCTCCTCCAGGCTGAACAGACCAAGTGACCTCAGCCACTCCTCACAAGGCTTCCCCTCAAGGCCTTTCACCATCCTAGTTGTCATTCTTCGGACACTCTCACAGTTTAATGATTTTTTTTATATTATGCCACCCGAAACTTCCCCCAGCACTCAAGGTGAAGCTGCCCCAGCTCAGAGCAGAGCAGGACAATCCCTTCCCTTGTCCAGATGCTGATGTCCCCCAGGACACATTTGGCTCTCCTGGCTGCCAGGGCACTGCTGACCAGGACCAGGACCAGGTCCCCCAGGGCTCCCAGGTCCCTTTCTGTAGCACTGCTTTCCAGCCTCTCATTCCCCAGTTTGTCTGTACATCCAGGATTGTCTCATCCCAGGTGCAGAATCTGACAGTTTTCTGTATTAAACTTGACACTGTTGGTGACTGCTCAGCCCTTGAATTTATCTCTCTGCTGGACCTCTCTGCCCTTGAGGGAGATAACAGCTCCTCCTCTGAATGTCCCTTCCACGCCTGCATCCAAGTGGTTTATGAAGATGTTGAAAAGCACATGCCCTAAAATTGTGCTAGCTTTTGAAGAGCACAGGCCCTAAAATTGTGTTAGCTCTAGCTATAACGTGAACTGATGGGACTCAAACCGGCTCATGCTCATGTTAAAGCACATTGGTGAGAATTGTACCTGCTCTAGTTCCTGCCACTCAGCCTCAAAGGTAGCTCATTGGTCAACTGAGTTAAAAGTGGCAGCCAATGCCCTTAACCCATCATCTTGTTCTTTACCTCTTTCCCCAGGTTACATTAATCATGCTGCTCAGATTTGCAGACAGCTAATTGACTATAACATCTCCTATTCAATTAGGCACAAAGAAATACCTTCCTCTCTACCTTCTTTATTAACTAAAAAGGAAGAGTGGAAATAAATAATTATATATATTTTGAAATTATGTCTGAGGCACTAAAGACTTTTGTACCAGTCACAAAGAAATGCACAGCTTAGGCAGTGTTCCCATTGTCCAACATCTGCTAGCAGACACCTGACTGGAGGCTGTGACTCCCAGATACCATCATTATTCCAGTAACTAACATTCATTCCAGATTCCAGTGCTGACACTGACCTCCTCTTATCTGCAAATGCTTTCACATTCCAGTATAAAGGTAAAAACTTTACTAAGTGTAGCAATGAATTTTGTCTCTCACATATTTTTGAGCTGTTACAGTCAGTTGTGCTGACTCTTCATATGTCCAAGAAAGGCGAGATGGAGTAGGACAAAGTTATCTTATGTTCACATCTTATCAAACTATGGATGCAAAATGCAGCAATGGCTGTATCATGAACTGAAAACCAAAATGACCAAAAACTAGGAAAAGTCTTCATAGAACTTTCATGCCTTTTATCTAGCTTGATGACAAAGCTAGTTTGTGACTTATAAATTCCTCTGGAACAACCAGGACCGTGTGTTACCTCACTTATAAGTTTCAAAAAATAGGATTTATGTAGTCCTTTAGTCACAATCTTCGTAAAAAGCTTTGTGGCAACGATTGTTAAAGTTCTTCAAAGTCAGCTAAACCTTGCAATAAGAGCTAAGCTAAAAGTTCCTTTAAGGCTGCAGGTGGCAAAATTTTTTAATTCACCAAGTCTTCACTTTAATAGGAAGCTTGAAAGCAGCTTTTGTTATTTCCCAAGGTTTCTTTAAAAGATGTTTTAATAAACACTTTTCTGTTGTGAATCTTTTCATCTCCCTTATATCTTTAGAAATTATCAACCTTAACTTCTCTCAAAAATCTTCATTAAGTCTCACGATTATTTCTAGCTTGGACCTCTCTTTCCCATTTAGTGTTTTTAATCTTTGATTCCAGGGAGACTAGCTTTGAGGATTTCTTTTTTTTTCTCCATTTTAGGTCACACCAGGACTTCTTCTGTGAAATTCAATTAGAACCTTATAACAGGTCCCTATAAATTTCATCACTTCAAAAAACAAACAGTAAGATCTTGAAAGAAGCACTCTGTGACTGCCAGAAGGCATTTATTAGCACTTTGTCAGAAAAGCATATTTGTTTTGGGTAGATCAATCAAATCTACTTCAAATGACAAGTCCTTGAGCTCTGAATAGTGTAGACCTAATATTCATATTTTATTAAAAAAAAAATATACCACACTTCATCTTAACATAAAAGACTACAGAATGAGCTGACTATTAAGTGCAAAATTATTGCTTCAGAACATTTAATTTACCTTCAACTTTAGGTAAAGGCTTGTTCACAGAACATTTACTTTGTCACCTTGATCTGGGCCACCAGAATAGCCATTAAGGCTTAGCAAATGATCGTTTTTCCTTTCTTAAATCATTTCCTAAGCATGTCTTTTCAATCTACAGAAATCATTGACTGATTTGACACAATTAAGGCATGCCTGCATTAGGAGAATCTACAATAGAATAATCGTATCATTGTCATTTAAGATTGCCAGCATCTGAAGTCCCGCATTACAACTGCACAGAACATCTACTCTGAGAGTTTCAGTGATGTCACTTATCACACTAGTGAAAATTTCACCTCAACAGCTTTGCTGCTATCAAGTAGGTCATCTTGAGATCTTTTTCTTGATGTCCTAACTGCCTAAAGGTGAGAAAGAGGCAATCAGAGAGAAAGACTTTTAAACACAACCAACAATATAAATTAGTAGTGAGAAAAAAAGGGCAAGGTTGCAGTGAAAAACGGAATCTATTTACCAGTAAGTTTCAAAATAATAAGAGGCAAATATAATATTTTTGCCGTTTGGGTAAATATTTCTCTTAGCTTCAAATGTCTTTTGGGTAATTGTGTTTTAGTCACCCAAATTGTAAAGCACAGTTTCAGGAAACAAGGTCATATTTTCTTTATAGTTGTTAAGGCATTTATTTGGATTATGTCAAAAGCTTTCCTGCAAATCAGAACAGAGTTGCATCCAAGTTGCCTGAAACCCAGCCATTCTTAAGAATGCCTTACATCTTGTCCCATGTGTACTTTATGTGCACTATTAAACACTCAAGAGGAAAAGGATCTCAACGCTATTTACTGCTGTACTGGGTTACTATGGTTTTGGTAGTGGGCAGGGATACAGGTGTGGCTTCTGTTGATAGAAGAGAAGTTGATAGAAGCTTCTTCCATGTCTAACAGAGCCAATTCCTGGCAGCTCCAAGGATGGATGGAGCTGGTGGCCTAGGTGGTGCCAATTAGATGGTAGCAATATCTCTGTGATAATATATTTAAGGTGGGGAAAAACAATTATTCTGCATATGTCATTGTGGCCAGAGTGGAGCGAAAGCATGTGAAAGGAACAGCCCTGCAGGCACCAAGGACAGTGGAGAAAGAGGGGCAGGAGATGTTCTAGACAATGGAAGTGGGATTCCTCTGCAGCCCATGGTGCAGCCCATGGTGAAGAAACTGCACCACACAACCCATGGAGATGCAGAGATCCACCCGCACCCCTGAGGAGATCCATTCTGGAGCAGGTGTGAACCTGAAGGAGGCCTGTGCTAGAACAGGCTCCTGCCAGGGACCTGCAGACCTGGGGAGAGAAGAGCCAACGTTGGAGCAGCTCCCCTGTTAGGACTAGTGACCCCATGGGGAACCCATGCTGGAGCAGCCTGTGCCTGAAGGAAAGCACCCTGTGGAAGAGGGATCCATGATGGAGCAGTTAATGGAGATCTCTTGTCCATGAGATGGACACACTATGGAGAAGTTCATGGAGAACCATCTCCCATGGGAAGGACCCCACTCTGGAGCAGGGGAACGACTCTTCTCCTTGAGCATCAACAGGAATAGTGTGTGACGGACTGACCATAACCACCATTTCACATCTCCCTGCTATGATTTTCTTAGTAATAAATTCAATTAATATCCACAGCTGGAGTCTGTTTTACCTGTGGTGGTATTTGATGAGTGATCTCTCCCAGTCCATGTCCCAACTCATGAACCTTTCATTACATTTTGTCTTGCTGTTCAGTTGCAGAGAGGAGTGATAGAATGGCTTTGGCAAGTGCCTGGCCTCCAGACAGGGTAAACCCACTACAACTATGTATCAAAAAAAAAGAAAAAATTCAACAGGAGTAACAGACTATAATTTATTAAGGCAATCACTCATTCCATGGAAGACCCAGTTAAACTTTCTGCCTCTTTCAAATAAGACAAAAGGAAGAGCACAATTTAGATTGTCAATATCTAGTAATAGCTCTTGAATATTTATCACCAGCGTATATGTGTTTTTGACTAGAAAACATATTTTGACCTGAACACCTAAATAAGTGAAAACTGCTTTGAAACTCTCAGGTTAGTATACAGTAAAAAAAAAAAAAAACCAAAAAAAACCAACAAAAAAAATCTCAAGAAGCAACAAACAACCCCCCAAACCTAAAAACAGTCAGTTTCAATAAATTTCCATTTAAAACAAGGGGAAACCTCTCCAAAAGCTCCCAAGGAATAGTATCTTCTGAGCTATTTTACACCAGTGTTATTCTCAGTTCTCATTTTGAGTTTTAGGCTTTAAGTCAGCTGAAATCACTGTGCTTTAGTGACTGAGGAAATGAGACAATTTGAATACTGTGATCATCATTCAATAGTTCTGACTTCATGTAAGTGTTTTAAAGTTTAATGAATAATTATCCAACGCTGCCATCCAATGTATGTTTAACACATTCAGCAATATTCAATAATCAAGTGTATTTTACTAAATGTCTTCAGGCTCAAGCATATAAGGACCCAATGCTTATTAAAATCAATAGAAATGTATAGGTTGCCTAAAAACTCAATAACTGATGCTCTGGATTATAGTCTGTAATTGTTCGCCTAAGTAAAGAGCAAACAAGTAGCAGAGAAAGTTAAACCTCAAAAATTCAGTCTCCTGGGGCCACTCTTCTAATCATTAATCTACAAGCTTTCACTTTAAAATTCTCAAATACCCTATTGTGTGGAAATCTGCAGAGAAATCTGTCAAGAGTTACTTCATAAAATATCTAGAGTTATTCTAGAGAGCTCTGCTGAAAGAAAATAAAATTAATCTTTACTGAAAAGGGCACAAAAGTCTTACAGTTCACACATCTCTGCTTCAGCATTAATTTTCTTTTTCTCTTGAAGTACATCTGGCTTTTTTATTATTTGAAGTAGTTTTCATTTTTATCACTGATAACATTACATTTGTATTGGTTTCCTAAGTACAGTATAAAATATTAATTGTTTACACAGCTGCTGTACAAATTATCATTACTTTCCTTCTCACCTTAATGTCATCACAGACATCTCACCTTACTTGCTAACGTGATGTTGATTTAATGGCTTGACTTGCTCACGACAATAATGCCTCTTATCTTTCAAGCTGCTTAATGTAATTGTGTTAAGAACATCTGAAGTGACTGTGCAAGCAAATTAGAATTACCACAAGAAGTTTTATGGTAAAAAATGATTACAGAAGTTTGAATACCAAATTAATGAAGTATTTAAAGATTTTATGTGGCCTCCAAATCACCAGAAGTTTTGCTAAATAGAACTGCTAAAAATTAACTTTCTTTAACTGTGGTTTTCAAAGGGCTTCAACAGGAAATTCACAATATAATTCCAAACCTCTGAGACAAATGCCAGAACATATATTGAAAACTTTTCAATTCAATTACACACCTTTCTGAGGACAATGACCTGGGTGGGAAAAAAACATTCTGACATTTTAACCAAAATAGCCAAATTGACTGTCATCCTGGCAAATGGTAACAGAAAATGTCTCAAACTCAAACTGAGTTTCCCAAGGACATCTATCATAAATTCCCTCTGTTCAGCCCTGACACCCTTTCCTCCATTTTTACCAACTAACTAAAAACTAACTTCTTGACTTCCCCCAGTTCCCCAGCAAGAACTCAGACCTCTCCAACAAACATAACTTTATGGTACAACAGAAAAATTAATTAGTCAAGAAACTAAAATGGAGATTTCCAGGCAGTATCCATCTATCCATTCCTAAGGTGTATATATTTATGACACAGTCAGAGAAGTTGTAAATGTTTTGTTTCCCAAATTAACCCTAGATTCAGCCACCTCATGTCACTGCTTACATGAACATCTACATAGTAAAGTGCGCATCCTGCTTGAGTCCAGGAGCAATTCTAAGAGTCATGAAGTTACTCCTATGTTTAAAATAAAGTAAATTTATTACACCAGGTGTTACAGTCAAATAGGATAAAAATATAAGCCTATAGTACATGGCATTTATTCCTCTATGTATGCATATCTGGAATTTCATTGTAAACAGGCATTTCTAAATTCTCTGTGTTATACAGTAAGAGGAGAACTCTTCTTAGAGTTCTTCTTTTTCTGTCATTTTATATTAAAAATGGCAAAAAAAAAGTCTTGCAAATAGATCTGTAGACTGTTAAAATATCATTATTTTATTGTAATCGACTATGTCTGGTTTTCCATGTTATGCTTACCACCCAAAAGTTTACTTCTCTCACTTGAAGAAGTCAATTTATATTGCAGTTAATTTGACCTACTCTACAACCATGTTTATGACTGCTGTAAAAAGCATTTGAAAATTTGAAATACAGGGTCAAGCACAGCATAAAATTGGTCACATGTTATTGCCATACCAGTTTGTATCATCTTGCTTAGTGGCATATATCAACCTAAGTAAAGCCTGTTTCTAGTCACCATATACTTATGCCAAAATGTAAAGAACTAACAGCCTGAAAGGTAGGAAAAAGGATGAGCAAAAAGGGTATAAAATTAATGTATAGCAATTAGTGTGTATATACTATTAATAGGCATTCATTCTTGGGCAGTGTTTTTTGACTTGTCTTCCAATTCTTTGATCATTATATCAACAATGCTACATCGTCATGGGGAGTGGTTGAATGGTGAAAACATAGGGAAAAGGACAATACAAAAATAGAAATAATAGAGACATTTAAAGAAGTTAAATTCAGAGAAACACTTTCCTGTGATCTTGTGGCATTATTTGTTAAGAATTCTTATGAGCAAGTCTGAGACATCTGTATTCAGATAATCCACATTGCAAATGAAGTCAGGAAAACAAAGATGACTAAAATATTTAAATGCAGAGCTACTTCCTGCGAGACATGCAAATCACATTCTGTTTCCATAAAAATTGCCTCTTCCTCAGCCTTCATTGTGCCATTTTTAAAAACAATACGCACACACAAAAAAGCATTGTGTTTCTTAAAGTTCCATGTAGATTTGGATTAAAAGTGCAAAGCTCTTTAGTCTAAAGAGAAAAATAGCAGAGGTGGGTCTTCTCTGTTACTGAATCTGATATACATAATTTGTAACAGAAGGGAACATAGCAAAATGTCTAGTCAAGACTCCAGAAGTGAAATACACAGCATATGCATATTTTAGAAGTTGAATTCTATTTCAAGCTTATTAGATATTAGATTTTAGCATCTTTTAGACCTAAGTCTTGTCTTATGCCTACAATCCTGTCTTGGCAACAGAACTAATATAGCTGAATAATTTTACCTGAAAAAATGCCTCCCTTTACTGTCATAGCTGTGGTGACTTCGTGCCAGCTGGTAGCCAAGAACCCACAGGGCTACTTACTCCTTCTCCTCCCCCAGGAGGGGTGGAGGACAAAATAACCCCAGGGAGAACACTCATGCATTCAGAAAACAAATATGCAAGGAAATCACTGACCAAATATTGTTATGGGCAAAACAGACTTGGAGAATTTAACTTAATTTGAAACATCTAGTTATTGACTTGCATACTGGGAAACAAAATATCAAATATTTAAACACTTGGGGGAAATGCCTTACTTCTCCATTTCCCAGGCTCAGCTTCACTACAGATACCTCCACTCCTCCCCACTTGCTCATCCCCCCCTGTTGTTGCCACAGGCCACATTCAGTCCCTTTCCTGAGGCAACATGCACCTCAGAAGGGTGCAGTGAGGGCATAGGGGTTTCCTACAGCATCTCATTGTTTCTCACTCCTTTCTTCCATTGCTACTTGCAAGTAATTTCCTTTGCTCTGGCACGGGCTGCCCAAAAGCCACTGGCCCTTCACGGAAGCAGCTTCTGCTGCATGGGTTATCCACAGACCACAGACCCTTCTGGGATGTTCCTCTCCCAGAACGAAGCACCTCCTACTGCTCTGTCTCTGTTAGTCTTTTTTTCTCCCATGTCCTGACTGGGAGAAGGGGAGAGGGAAGAAATTATACACTTTTTAACCGTTTATAACCTTTTGTAAAAACAAATTGAGAAACTTATTACAAGCTACAGATTCAGTATTCACTTTTCTGAGCAGAAATATGTCCCTGACTCTCTACAGATGTGCTACATCTACATACATTTTGAATACCTTCAGGGACGGTGACTCCTTTGGGAGACTATTCCAAAGCTTGACAACCCTTTCAGTGAAAAAACTTTTTCTAGTATCTATCTAACCCTCTTTTGGTACAATTTGAAGCCATTTCCTCTCATCCTGTCCTCTCTTGTGTGGGAGAAGAGTCTGAATCTCACCTTGCTACAACCTGCCTTCAAGTAGTTGTAGACAGTGATAAGGTTTCTCCTGAGCCTCCTTTTCTCCAGGCTGAACAACTCCAGATCCCTCAGACACTCTACATGACATGTGTCCTAGATCCTTCACATATCTCAAGTGTGTTCTCTTAATAGCATTCTAAAGATTTGTTCAGATGATGGCACACCAACTATCTATTTGTTTTGTTTGAGCTTTTTCGGAAAACTAGTAATGCCACAGCTCTGAATTTCAGCATTGACAAAATTCGTGTTGAAAGAGAAATGAAAACCAGAGGGTGTGAATACAAAAGAAATAGAAACAACAAGAGCACAAATCTTTATGAAATATTTTGCTATTTGTTAAATTTTACTCCTCCTTAAATACAATAAAAAACCTTTAGATATCTCATATATATGTTGAGAGAGAGAGAGATAGAGATAGATAGATAGATAGATAGATAGATAGATAGATAGATAGATAGATAGATAGATAGATAGATAATCTCAAATTTTTAGGCATCCATTTGAATATATTCATTTATTGGATTAGAAAATGGTAATACATTAGAATGGGTTTTTTTATATTGCAATGTGCATAAGTTGTAGCCCTGGAGGGTCTGACTGGAGGGTCTGACTGGAGGGTGATGATTGCAGAGAGAGTATTGGGAAGAATTCTGACCAAACCTCCAGTCCTTGTGTCTTTGCACAACACAGACTGAAAGCAGAATTTCCTACCCTTTTTTTTTTGTTTGTTTGTTTTCTTCTATGTCTTTAATTTTTCTTTGGATTAGATGTTACCATTCATATTGTTTGCACCAGGCAGGGATTTTAGTCTGCAGGCAGCAGGCCCAGGTCCTGCTTAAGTTATGTATATTATGAAAAAGTTCTCTCTTTTGTACATTTATGCTGGTAAATCTTATTTTAAACTTATTTTAAAACACACTCTGCAGATTTCATGGTTTGATTCCATGCACAGCTACAATTTATGTACAATATCTAGTTCAATACAGCTGTAAATACAGTTTAAGCATGACTTTTGTTTATTCAATCTCTAAAATTTATATTGGGAAATATATACTTTCCTATACAAAATACTACTACAAAACACTTTCACTACCTTCACTTAGTCAGAGAAGTGTGTATTTCTCTGTGCATCCCAGTGCTAGCCAGTTGTCCATCCACACAGAACCTTAGTCCCTCTCACAGAGACTTATTACAACAGAAATGGTCACAAGCTTGAGAAACACTAAACAATCACCACCAAAACTTGCAGCACTTCACAGAACAGGAGAAGGTGGCCTCTGAATTTGTAGCAGACTTAGTTAGTCTGTTGATGCAGCACCATAAACTCTGTTAGATGGCCATTGATTCCAATCACAAACTGCAGAAGCCTTCCACAATTTTTAACCCTTCAAATCATAGAACATTCTTACAAGTTTAGTTCTACTTCTTTTTAGAGGGACAAAGTACTAAAACCAGTAAATTTTAGACAAAGTAGGTAAGCAGAAGTACTTTTTCATGACAGCATCAAGTCTTTAACCACTGAAACCAAAACTAATGATTCTTCGGGCAGACCTTCTATGATTGCTAAACTGCAAAACTGTAAAACAAGCTTCTGGTGTAACTAGTACAATATTCATTATTTATCTTCTAGTATAAATCCCTATGAAGAAATTATATCCACATCTGGAGTGAAGCCATTCTTGGAGCAAAATACAGTGGTCATCGTAGGTTCAGTTGCATAGTACAGTAACCTTTTAAGGGAAGATTATCTCATTGAAAATTCATAATTAAATTTATAACAGTGCAGTTTACAAGCTGGAATCTATCCTGGCCACATCTTTCATTGTTCAGAGTTCACTGGGATGTTTAATGACATCTCCTTTGTTCTCTCTCAAAAGCACTTCAGATATTCTGTTAGAATCCTGAACCGTAGATATCCCACAAGTGAAAAGCTAAAGGAAAATGAAAAGGACAAAATGTCAGTAGTATGTATTGTTTTAGTATAAAGAATCCCCAAAAGCTTGGGAAACATGTCTTTTTAACAAGAAACAACAGTTTGTGGCCAGCTGTTCCTCATCATTATGAAAATGTTGTCTCTGGCAAGATGTACAAATGGGGACTATAAACACAGTACATTGTCAATAAAGCCTGTGTGAATAATCTTACCTATTAATATAAAAGGCACTGAGAAAAGGCAGACTGAGCTCATACACTGGCTGACAGTTTAGGGCAAAACATACTGGTTTTCTTTACCATTTCAATGAGAAATTAGACATAACCTGGATCCAACAACAACTGAGCATCCTTAGTGTGTTTATTAAAATGCGAAATTGAAATGTTGAGTGGAGACATGGTGCTGCATATGAATCTGACTGACACTCTTCTGAGTTCTTTTACACCACTAGACTTCACACACAGTAGATCATACACTGGACTTCTTTTCAAAATAGGGCATAAGAGTGTATTTATGGAGCTTTTCTGAAGCTACACTGAAGAACCTACAAGTGCAGGCAAAGAGCTAAGTTTATAACAAACCTCAGAACATTTTCTGGGAGTTAGCCAGAGATGATGGAGTTGCAGCAGGTATTCCAACATTTTCTGTCTTGTGATTGAAAACTGTCTACTCCTGACTAACATAAAATGTTTACAATTTATCTGCCAGCCAAACAACTGAAAAAAAAGAAATCAAAATCTTTTCCATGAGTTTTCCATAGCAATTTGCTCTGTAGGATTTGTTTTTATTTTAAATATTTCCATAAGAAACTAGGGAAACAAAACAAAAATTTCAAATTCCCTGTATAGGTTATTTTTCCATAGAGCTGTTTTAATGCAAATTAGACAGAATGACTTTTCCCAGTTATAATTGGGCTGAAACAAGATGGAAGGAACAGAAAGACAATTAGCTTTGGGGGGGATTTCTTTCTTTTCTTTTCTTTTCTTTTCTTTTCTTTTCTTTTCTTTTCTTT